>JAGFBZ010001766.1:0-58842 GCA_018398805.1 Hirundichthys speculiger
TAAAAAAACCCTCTTTTAAATCACAACATAACGCAGACGTCACATGTTGCCACATTTAGTCAAAAATATTGTCTCGTTTTAAATTTTGCGGGAGCAAAAGCAACTTCGACGTGTTCAGCAAAAGGCTGGGAGACTACGTGGTGCTAAAGAGAAAAAAAATAGGTTGTTTTGAAGCAAATAGTTTTGACTCAATTTGTCCTCTGAATGATCAATATCATCTGATGAACATATACAGCAACTTGATTTTTCATCTCTACTTTCAATTTTGATATTAACTGGGTAAAATATCGCAATATATTGTGATATCGTGATAATATCGTATCGTGACCCAAGTATCGTGATACATATCGTATTGCAAGGTCCTTGCCAATACTCACCCCTAGTCTTTTGTCTCGTCTGTGTTGGGACCTGCAGTGTTTCAAACATGACACCCCGACAACAATTTGCACTGTTTAAATAAATACAAACTATTTTTCTCAACAAATCTTTTATTCATTTTGTCCTGCATTTGTAAGCTGCCTGTCAGCCATATAAAGTGTGATTGATGCTTTCAGTTTAATTAATTCAAACAAAGTCATTGGAACACTCAAAAGATGTCACCAAAATCACCTTGTCCCTTAAAAATCTTTCAGAAAATGATGTAAATGTATTGTAAGATGAATATAGATATGTATCGTATCCTGAGCCGAATATCGTGTATCGTATCGTATCGCGAGATTCGTGTATCGCTACTCTGTATCACTTTGTCCCTTTAAAATCTTTCGGAAAATGATGTAAATGTACTGTAAGATGAATATCGATATATATTGTATCGAGAGCTGAATATCGTGTATTGTATCATATCGGAAGATTAGTGTATCGCCACTCTGTATCACTTTGTACCTTTAAAATCTTTCGGAAAATGATGTAAATGTATTGTAAGATGAATATCAATATATATTGTATCGTGAGCTGAATACCGTGTATCGTATCGTATCGTATCATATCGTATCGTATCGTATCATATCGTATCGTATCGTAAGATTAGTGTATCACAACAGCCCTAGTGGAAAGGAAAGATCAGCGCTGAAGCCTTTTCCAGAGAAGGCCTTGCAAGTTTCAGCAAGACAATGTTGCATCATTTCATCCACTTTCATACAACCCCATACGTCTCTATGCAATACAAATGATGGGTTTAAGAGACTTCTTTCTTTGTTTCAATTTGCTCTTCTCAGTGTTCCGGCTTTTTTGGACCTTAACAGGTGCTGTGTTTCTAACCGCAGATCAGGCTGATTACAAGCAGGAGGCGGAGGGAAAGTGAGGCTCACTGTTGATCGTCTTTAAAGATTCAGCTTGGCTGCGGTTGGTGTTGGCAGGAAAACGTCCCTCTCTCTGCCCTGTGCTGTTATTCCTGTCAGTGTAATTGCAAATGAGAGAGCCCCGGTTATGTAAAGACGATCCGAGGCCTTCGAAAACATCGCCGGAGCGGCGCGATCAATTGAAAACCCCCTCCACATTCCACACCGGTTTGATCAGCGCTTCATGTTTTATCGTATCTGTCTTCGGAGAAGAAAATCTGGTTCTCTGAGAAACCTCTGTTGTACCTGCTCTGAACTGTGTGCGACTCCTCCTGTTTAAGGATGCTTCGTTTCCTTATCACTTTCCCAGATAAATGCTGTATAAAAGGCTTACGTTCTCCACGCGCTGCATTTATGACGCGCCAGCCACGCCGGCTGTTAGTTAGGGTCGTTATGCTTGCCGTTGAGGCGAGCTGAGCTGGACGGTCGCATGTGGGGTCTGTTGCCTGCACTCCTGGCTGGTCCAGACCTCCTCTCATTAATCTCCCTCCAGAGGCTCGTCTCCTCCGGCTGTCTCTCTCTCTCTCTCTCCCTCTCCTGCTCCTCGCCTTACTTCGTGACTTCGTGACCCCATGAACGCTGCGCTCACCGTTTAAACGAGCCTTCCATTGTTACTCCTGTTGTGTTCATGTGATGGTGTTTTATGTGAGAACTGTATAAGAGCTACATGTTTTCTAGAGGTGAGTATTGGCAAGGACCTTGCGATACGATATGTATTGTGATACTTGGGGCGCGATACAATATTATTGCGATATCGCGATATCACAATATTACAATATCACAATATTTTGTGATATTTTACCCAGTTAATATCAAAATTAAAAGTAGAGATGAAAAGTCAAGTTGCTGTATATGTTCATCAGATGATATTGATCATTCAGAGGACAAATTCAGTCCAAACTATTTGCTTCAAAACAACCTATTTATTGTTTATTATTAGTGTTTTTGCACATTTAAGTAACCATTACAACATACTGACAGCATTGTAAAAAAAAAAAAAAAAAAATCGATATTAGGAGCTGAAAAATCTATTTTATATTGGGTGGCCGAACATTGCGATAAATTGCCAAATCGATTTTTTTTTACACACGTAATGTTTTCATATTCTGATACAGTAAATGTTGTTTAATGACCTGAGGCTGCTTTTACCTTATTGAAAGAATTAGGGATATGAAACGTTTTTTGGTCCAAGATTCGCCGCTCAAGCTCGCTCTCCAACCTCGTCTGTTTGTAGCAGTCGGTTTAAGAGGATGGAGCCAGTCGGTCGTCTCCAGCCGCCTCATCTATAAGGCATCATGAGAAATTAGATGGAGATAAAGATGACGAGAGCGAACAGATCTACTCTGATCAGGCTCAGGATGTCTTTTGGAAAACCTGTTAATACGGAAGAAATAAAGCATGTAGTTCTAGACAGTTTCACAGTGTGAGTGCTTAGTTTCTGCTCATTTAAATCGTAGCTCTTGTCCTGAATCTCTGTCGTATTTTCACCAAAACACATGACAAACCTTTGACCAAGATGTTAAGAGCTCAGAGAAATCACTAAATACTGGGTGTCGCCCTCTCTGAAACTGGCTTCCTCTATTGGGGAAAGCAGATAAAACAGTACCAAGATCATCACTGAAAGTTGTATTAATGAGATTCTTCGGTGGCTCTTGAAGTGTCTAAAACCCCCCACAATGCACTGGGAGGAGCTTCCTGAGCTGGCTAATGTGGGATCTGAGGAAACGGTGCAGCTGGTGTTGAGCCACAGCTTTACAACCATCTAAAGGTGAACCTCTGGCTTTGGGGAAGTGCTAACCTGATCATTTAGCATCTGCTTGTGGAAGCAGGAAGGTAAAATCTGGATCTACAGTCAGAGAGTTGAAATTTCTCCCTGAACGTTTTTGTCTGTTGGTGAGAAGCTGAAACAGCGTTGAAGCTGAGAAGAGAAGACAATCTGAACGAGGAGAACACATCCTCTGTTTTACGTCTTAAAACAAGCCGAAGCCTCGTTTGGCAAATTATCTGCTACCTTTCAGAGAGAAGGCTGCCTTGCTTTTGAACATTTGCTTCTTTTTTTTCGCCTCTGTGTTCTCATGAGAAACTTCTGTCTCAGACGGAGCTTCTGAAGGTGTCGCGCCCCTGCAGCGAGCATCTCCAGGTGTTTGCTGCTGCTCCTGCGAGGTGGCGCGTCGCTCATGGAGGGCGGCAGCGTCGTCCGTGATAAGCAACTGCCTTTCTGCAGACTTAAATCAACTCAAATGCAACACAACACAAATAAGTGCAGAACATAATTCTTTTCCCAACATGCTGTTCTGCTTCACAAAAACAATCCACCTACAGCAACGGTCTCTCCCACCGCCATGGAGGAGTTTCAGCTCATCCATCAGTCCACTGAGGTCTTTGCTCATTCACCTATGCACATCTTTTAACATCCCACCTAGGGATAAGTATTGGCAAGGACCTCGCAATATGATATGTATCATGATACTTGGGTCACAATATTGCGATATCACGATATGTTGCGATATTGTACCCAGTTAATATCAAAATTAAAAGTAGAGAAGAAAAGTCAAGTTGCTGTATATGTTCATTAGATGATATTGATCATTCAGAGGACAAATTGAGTCAAAACTATTTGCTTCAAAACAACCTATTTATTGTTTATTATTACTTTTTTTGAAAAAATCGATATAAGGGGCTGAAAAATCGATATTATATTGGACAGCCGGAAATCGCGATATATTGCCAAATCAATTATTTTTTCACACCCTAGTCCCACCACAGCATTTCAGTTGGGTTGAGGTCTGGATTTGTACTAGATCACTCCAAAACCTTGATACTAGGGCTGTAGCGATACACTAATCTCGCAATACACTAACCTCACGATACACGATATTCGGCTCACGATACGATATATATCGATATTGATCCTACAATACATTAACATCATTTTCCGAAAGATTTTAAAGGGACAAAGTGATTTTGGTGACATCTTGTGAGTGTTCCAATGATTTTGTTTGAATGAATTGAACTGAAAGCATCAATTACACATTATATGGCTGACAGGCAGCTTGCAAATGCTGGACAAAATGAATAAAAGATTTGTTGAGAAAAATAGTTTCATTTATTTAAACAGTGCAAATTGTTGCTTGGAAGCTTTTAAAGGTGGGACAAGGGGGTTTTGGAAGAAGCTTAGAATATCGATACCTGATACTGTGAATCGATACTCAATACTCTTTAAAATATCTTTATATATATATATATATATATATATATATATATATATATATATATATATATATATATATATATATATATATATATATATATGTTGCAGAATCAATAAAATCGCTCTATAGCTCAATAGCTCTAGTGATGATGCAACATCCAAAGACAAGACGGGGGGGGAGGGGGAGGAGGACACAGTGACAGCGGGTCAGACACAGACTTCAATGAATTCTTAGTGTTGCCGGAAAGAAAATAAAAGCTTGAGTATCGATCTTTTTACACGAGTATCATTCGATATCAATACCAGCGTTGGTATCGATATTATTGATATTTGGATCAATCTGCCCACCTCTAATTTGGATGGGGGGGGTTTCACAGACCACGAGGCCCGTCTGACCCCGCTTCAGAGGACACTATTCCATCCAGCGTTGGTCCCAGGAGCCTCCTCACAACGAGATCGTACTAAGGCCTGACAGCAGCGCTGGTGCCGTTAAAGAGGCTCCACTTAATAACGTTCTGTCTCTGTCGTCTGTGTTCAGATATGAAGACACATCTGTTCTGTCTCTGTCGTCTGTGTTCAGATATGAAGACACATCTGTTCTGTCTCTGTCGTCTGTGTTCAGATATGAAGACACATCTGTTTTGTCTCTGTCGTATGTGTTCAGATATAAAGACACATCTGTTCTGTCTCTGTCGTCTGTATTCAGATATGAAGACACATCTGTTTTGTCTCTGTCGTCTGTGTTCAGATATGAAGACACATCTGTTCTGTCTCTGTCGTCTGTGTTCAGATATGAAGACACATCTGTTCTGTCTCTGTTGTCTGTATTCAGATATGAAGACACATCTGTTCTGTCTCTGTCGTCTGTGTTCAGATATGAAGACACATCTGTTTTGTCTCTGTCGTCTGTGTTCAGATATGAAGACACATCTGTTCTGTCTCTGTCGTCTGTATTCAGATATGAAGACACATCTGTTCTGTCTCTGTCGTCTGTGTTCAGATATGAAGACACATCTGTTTTCTCCAGTAACATTTTGTTTTGTGCGTTACGATAAACCATGAGCACTGCTGATTTTGGAGCGGCGCTTTTAGCCGTTCTTGATAACAAGTGAACATCACAACTCCACTGCCAGTGACACCCCCCCCCCCCCCCATCCACCGCCACGTCAGCCATCTTTCCTCTTCCCTCTTCCTTCCCGCCTGCAGCCAAGCGAGTGTTTCCGGACGTGTAAGCAGATCAGGCTTTTAATTGCCTCCTGTGTGAAGGGCTGCTTGTTGTACGGCGTTGCGTCTGCTAGCTTTATCGGCGTGGCGGAGGGCCGAGTGGCTGAGTGAGGCCCCGGGGTGGAGGCCCGGTCTTCAAGGAGAGCCCTCCAGCTCAATGGAGAAATGTCACCATCAGACACGATCCACTGACTCCCCTCATTAAGACTCATCCTTCCGAGCCTTCTTCGATTTCAGCCTGCGAGTTTGTGTCAGCGGCCAAATGAGCTTCTCTGGCAGCGGCGGGGGGGTGCAATTAGAAGAGCCGTGCACTGACGTGTGTGTGTGTGTGTGGGTGTTTTTTTTCATATTTACCTATAATGAAAAAAGGCACGGGCAGATCAATGACAGGAAGGGAAAAGAAATGCAGACTGAGCGAGCGAACGTGGATGCAAGACTGCCTCTGAACAAACCACAACGTCCCACAGACAGACAGCTGTTCAGCTCTTAACACAGAAACATGTCAGGTCCGCCGTCAGATACAGCGGGAGCAGGTGAGGGCGGTGCACTGTGGTTGCTCTGCAACCACCTGGACGCAGGAGCGAACCACAAACTCCTCTGTAAGGGAGAGAAAAACCGAATGACGTCGACTGGATACTTTTGTCTCTGCAGTTGCCAGGTTGTTAAACGGTGAACACTGACTGGACTCTAACTTTGAATCATGACACGAATCGTGGCTTCTATGTGCACATAGAAGGAAATATTGAGTTGGACGTATCTGATCATACCTGCAAATCACCAAATCACTGAGATGTGGAATCGTGGGGGATTAAAGTCATCCCACGACCTCTGTGTTGGCTCAGGTAGGGGAGTTAATTCACAGACGGGGTGCGTTTGTCCTGGATTAACGTCACAGACGACCTGGAAGTATTACATTTTACCACAGGTCCACAGCTAACACTGGTCCAGAGTGAACAGGACATCAGAGTTATACCCCCTCTGTTAATCCTGTGTTTGTTTCTTTGGTTCTCTTTTTTGTGTAAATATTAGGGCTGGGCAACGATTACAATTTTAATCACGATTAATCGCATGATTTCCCTGATTAATCACGATTAATCGCATTGTATATGGAAAATCAAATAATGAATTTAAATAGTGTAAAGGTCACTTTTATTTAAATGTTCTGCTGCCATATGAACTAAAGTGATAACGTTTGTTGTTCAAACTCTTTTAACATCAGCACTTGTCAGTAACACATATTTAGTGTAAATCTCATCTTAAAAAATGTCAAATAATATAAAGCTTATTGCCACTGCCAGGACATTAATGTCATCCTGTTTTTTATGAAAAATAAAAAAGTCTACAAACAAAATCCTGAGCCACAATCAGAACATTAAAACAAGTAATTTCTGAGGTCACAGCAGAAACTTTTAACGGGGAGTTCTGTTGTGCCTCGGCCACGCCCACGTCGTGGCAGGATTCCTGGTCCTCCCTCTTCCTCCCATCTGAGCCAGGGCCCGTCTACCTCAGCCAGCACAGGTGTGGGCACTCACCATCAGCCCAGCTGCAGCCGCCGACAATCAAGGCGGCTCTCTACAAAGGCTGCTGAGGACCGGCGCCCGGTGCTTGAACGTTGACCATTGTGGTTAGTCCAAGCTCCTCCAGATCTTCCTGCATAGATTCCTGCTTCAACGCTTGTTCCACCATTTCCACAGTTGTGATCCAGACCACTGTTAATCTCCGTCTCACTCTTTGCCTCCAGACTAAGCCTCAGTTCCAGTCCTGTGTCTCCAGTCCCTCCCTCGCTCTCCTTCGGATCCTGGATTCTCCCCTGGACCTCCGACTCCATCTCTCCATCGGGTTTGCAGCACATTCTCAACACTTTTTTCAACATTTACATCTCTTCAACCCTCATCCCCCTCACTCCGCTTATATTCATATAATTTCTCACACATAGCCAAACACACCCCACTCACTCCCAGCACCAACACTCACTCAAACACCTCACCTGAAATATTCTGGTCCCAAAGAAAATAAATTCTGGATTCTTGTAAATACAACTCTGGTCTCTGTGTCTCAGTTCTCGGGGTGCCCAGCACATTTGGCAATTTGTTTTCAGTGGAGCTTAACAGAACGTTCAAGCCATCATGAGCCAAGCTGGGTCCCCAGGAACTGAGGACATAAGCCCAACCGAACTACAACCGGGCAGTGGCCAAACAGGCTGGTGACCTCTCCAGACTCCAGGTGGAACTGAACGAAGCATTCCCAGCCCTACAGTCAAAGATTGCTACCCTAGAAGGTTCTTCACAGATGACTGCCACCTCTGTGAGTAATCTCTCAGACCAGGTCGATGCTGTGGTTTCTTCTCTGGCAGCCATTCAGCAATCCCTAAAGGCGCTCACGGTCCTAGTTAGAGCTAGAGAGAACCCCGATTCCAATCCTGGTGCCCACACCGATCCACCCCATCCCCCACAGCTACAAGTAGAGCCCAATTTAGCCAGTCCCAGGCCCTTCGATGGCAACTTTAATAGACTGAGGGGTTTTCTTGCACAATGTGAATTGTTATTCACACATCAACCATCCAGATACTCCACGGACGGATCTAAAGTGGCACTCATCATGTCCCTCCTGACCAACAAGGCCCTCAGTTGGGCCATATCAGGCTGTCGAAAATAACCCTGGTTTTTCCTCTGATTATTCACAGTTCAAGGCCGAGTTCCAGGCTGTGTTTGACCATCCTGCAGACGGACAGGGCGCCGCCAACCGTTTACTCACACTTCACCAGGGCTCTCGCTCCGTGGCGGACTACACGCTGGAGTTCAGGATACTGGCTACGGAGAGCCGTTGGGACAACACCGCCCTCTTCAGCATCTACTATAAAGGTTTGAGTGATGCTGTGAAAGACCTCCTCGTCCATGACAACCCAGGATCCCTCAACGATCTGATCTCTCGCGCACTTAAGATTGATTCACAGCTTCAGGAACGTCGTGCGGAGAGAGCTCTCCGTAATCCTCCTCGCTCAGCCCCCAGCCGCGCCGCTACCTCAACCCCTGTTTCCCCTCTGCCCAGCCTGCTCCCGGTGATGCCGTCCTCTCCCGGATCAGGGGAGCCCATGGAGATCGGACGGTTTCGTCTTTCCAAGGAAGAGAGAGAACAGAGGCTGAGAAACCAGCTGTGCCTCTACTGTGGGGGTGCAGGACATTAGATCCAGACCTGCCCAGTTCGCCCAAACACAGTCGCTCGCCAGTAGGGGCGATCCTGGTGAGCAAAGCTTCTTTTTCTCAGCCCAAACAGGACTCAAACCATCTTTTTCCCTGTACCCTTTCCTGGGACAAACAATTCTTTTCTATTGGTGCCTTAATTGACTCGGGTGCTGACGAAAACTTTCTGGACATCTCCGTGGCTCGCCAAGCAGGTATCCCTTTAGTTCCCCTTGACCACGCTTTGTCTCCCCAGGCCATAGATGGGCACCGTTTGGGCCCTATTTTGCACTCCACCGTCACCCTCACCCTCACTCTTTCGGGTAACCATTCAGAGCCCATTCGTCTGCTGGTTCTGCACGCCCCCACTGCACCCCTGGTGTTGGGTAGACCGTGGCTAGAGAGACACGAACCTCATGTCTCCTGGGCCTCAGGGCGGATTTTAGGGTGGAGTACTGCTTGTCATGCCACCTGTCTGTGGTCTGCTCTGTCCCAACCTAGCCAGCCTAAGCCTGTGTCCTCTCCCCCAGATCTCACAGGGGTCCCTCCAGTCTATCACGACCTAGCCCAGGTATTTAGTAAGGACAAAGCTCTTTCACTTCCCCCTCATCGGCCCTATGATTGCTCCATCGACCTTCTTCCCGGGGCTGTCCTTCCCAAAGGACGGCTCTATAATCTCTCCATTCCAGAGAAGGAGGCGATGCGTGATTATATTGCTGAGTCCCTAGCCTCTGGTATAATAAGACCATCGTCATCCCCCCTTGCAGCAGGTTTCTTTTTTGTGGCAAAGAAAGACGGTGGCCTCAGGCCTTGTATTGATTTCCGGGCCCTTAATGACATCACGGTGAAGAACAGCTACCCCCCTTCCTCTTAGTTCCGCTTTTGAACCTCTGACACATGCCCGGGTTTTTACAAAATTAGATCTTCGTAACGCCTACCACTTAGTCCGAATACGACAAGGGGATGAGTGGAAGACAGCCTTCAACACCCCCACCTAGGCCACTTCGAATACCTGGTGATGCCTTTCGGGCTTTGCAACGCTCCCACCGTGTTCCAGGCTCTCGTCAACGACGTTCTCAGGGACATGCTTAACGTGTTTGTGGTGGTGTATCTGGATGATATCCTTATATTCTCCAGATCCTTGGAAGACCACCACCAACATGTCCGCAAGGTCCTTGAGCGGTTGCTGGAGAACCGCCTCTATATCAAGGCCGAAAAATGCGTCTTCCACACAAACACTGTGACATACCTTGGAAATGTGGTCGAGGAAGGGTGCATGCGGGCTGACCCTGCTAAGATCAAAGCAGTGGTGGAGTGGCCCTCCCCCACTGACCGGACTCAATTAAGACGGTTCCTGGGGTTCGCTGGTTTCATCCGACGGTTCATCAAGGGATTCAGCCAAGTTGCGGCCCCTCTCAATGCCTTGACTTCCCCCTCACGCCCTTTCTCCTGGACACCCGAGGCTGAGGCAGCATTCTCCAAGCTGAAGAAATTATTCTCAACTGCTCCAGTACTCATCCATCCAGACCCCTCTCGACAATTTATTGTCGAGGTGGACGCCTCCGATAACGGCATCGGGGCTGTCCTATCTCAGCGGTCAGAGGACCAGAGGATTCACCCCTGCGCCTATTTCTCACGCCGACTGGAGACCGCTGAGAAAAACTATGATGTGGGCAACAAGGAGCTCCTGGCAGTCCATGAGGCGCTAAAAGAGTGGAGACACTGGCTGGAGGGAGCTAAGCATCCATTTATTGTCTGGTCTGATCACAAAAATCTAGCCTATATGAGGACGGCTAAGAGACTAAACTCCAGGCAGGCCCGCTGGGCTCTGTTTTTTTCAGCCGGTTTGATTTTGTTCTCACCTACCGTCCTGGGCTCCATGAACGTCAGGGCCGATGCCCTCTCTCTCGTCAGTTTTCCCAGGGTGAACCCGACGTTCTGCAGGGTCCTGACACCATCCTTCCACCTGCCCGGGTGGTAGGTGTCGTCACCTGGGCCATTGAATCGCTAGTGGAGCAAGCCCAGCAGACCCAACCTGATCCAGGTAATGGACCCCCTAATAGGCTGTTCGTCCCCACCACCGCTCGTTCCCAGGTGTTGGAATGGGGTCACTCCAGCCATGTTGCCTGCCACCCTGGGGAGCGCCGGACAGCAGAATTCATCAGTCGCAGGTTCTGGCGGCCCGCTCTCCGTGAAGACGTCAGGGAGTTTGTAGCAGCCTGCACCACCTGTGCTCGTAACAAGGCCTCCCATCGTCCTCCCGCAGGCCTTCTTCAGCCCCTTCCTGTCCCCAGTCGACCATGGTCCCACATAGCCCTGGACTTTGTAACCGGTCTCCCTGTATCCCAGGGGTATGACACCATCCTGACCATAGTCGACTGTTTCTCCAAGTCAGTCCATCTCGTTCCTCTCTCCAAGCTTCCATCGGCAGCAGAGACCGCGGATCTCCTCACCCTCCATGTGGTCCGCCTCCACGGAATCCCCTCTGACATTGTTTCCGACCGTGGACCCCAATTCACTTCAAAAGTTTGGCGGGCTTTTTGTAAAGGAATTGGAGCCACTGCCAGTCTCACCTCGGGGTACCACCCCCAATCTAACGGGCAGGCGGAAAGGGCCAACCAAGCCATTGAGGCGTCCCTCCGATGTGTTGCCTCCAGCAACCCCGCCTCCTGGTCTACCTACCTCCCCTGGGTGGAGTACTCCCTTAACACCATGAAGAGCTCTGCCACTACCATGTCCCCATTCCAGTGTTCACTTGGTTATCAACCTCCGCTGTTTCCTCAACAGGAGCTTGAGGTGGCTGTCCCCTCCACCAGGGCCCACCTTCGCCGGTGTCGGCGCACCTGGAAGACTGCCTGGGCAGCGCTGCTTCGTGCTACAGAGCGTGCCCGTCGCTATGCCAACCGGCGACGGGTGCCAGCCCCTGCCTATAGACCCGGTCAGAAAGTTTGGTTGCTGGCCCGGGATCTACCCCTCCAGACCTCTCAGACCTCGACCCGTAAAACTGGACCCCCGATATGTGGGACCGTACACCATTGATCGCATCATCAACCCCTCTGCGGTCCGTTTGGTTCTCCCTCCATCACTTAAGGTTCACCCCGTCTTCCATATATCACTGCTGAAGCCTGTGGCCACTAGCTCCCTGTCTCTCCCTGGTCCTGTTCCGCCACCCCCCCCCCCCCGCGTCTTGTCGGATGGTGACCCTGTGTGGCCTGTCCGCAGGCTGCTTGACGTCCGCCGTCGGGGGCGGGGATTCCAGTACCTTGTGGACTGGGAGGGGTTTGGTCCGGAGGATCGAAGCTGGGTACCCCCCTCCTACCTTGCAGACCCTTCCCTACTGGATGATTTCTATCGGGACCACCCGGGTGCTGTTGGGCGGTCGTCGGGTGCCTCCCCTGAGGGGGGGGGTACTGTTGTGCCTCGGCCACGCCCACGTCGTGGCAGGATTCCTGGTCCTCCCTCTTCCTCCCATCTGAGCCAGGGCCCGTCTACCTCAGCCAGCACAGGTGTGGGCACTCACCATCAGCCCAGCTGCAGCCGCCGACAATCAAGGCGGCTCTCTACAAAGGCTGCTGAGGACCGGCGCCCGGTGCTTGAACGTTGACCATTGTGGTTAGTCCAAGCTCCTCCAGATCTTCCTGCATAGATTCCTGCTTCAACGCTTGTTCCACCATTTCCACAGTTGTGATCCAGACCACTGTTAATCTCCGTCTCACTCTTTGCCTCCAGACTAAGCCTCAGTTCCAGTCCTGTGTCTCCAGTCCCTCTCTCGCTCTCCTTCGGATCCTGGATTCTCCCCTGGACCTCGGACTCCATCTCTCCATCGGGTTTGCAGCACATTCTCAACACTTTTTTTTCAACATTTACATCTCTTCAACCCTCATCCCCCTCACTCCGCTTATATTCATATAATTTCTCACACATAGCCAAACACACCCCACTCACTCCCAGCACCAACACTCACTCAAACACCTCACCTGAAATATTCTGGTCCCAAAGAAAATAAATTCTGGATTCTTGTAAATACAACTCTGGTCTCTGTGTCTCAGTTCTCGGGGTGCCCAGCACATTTGGCAATTTGTTTTCAGTGGAGCTTAACAGAGTTCAACTTGTCAGTTGTTACAAATAACCTTGTTTCTGTAGAATCCTCCGTCTGGGAGAACTTTAAAATGAAAATGTCCATGTTAAAGTTCTGTAACTTTATCAATCTGTGTATCTTTAGTTCTTTCCATTTTCAATTGTCAATCAAAAATAAAAAAAAACATTTAAAAGTCATATTTTATTTTGTTTTCAATCTAACACAAAAAAAACACAAAAAATGCTTTTTTAAAATATATATATATTTTAATTTTAAACTTGAATCGAAAATACAAAATAAACAAACAGGCCACAAGACTGAATTTGTTTTTAATATTTAATTGTACGTGACCCTGAAATGTCATTGAGCAGCAGTACAGGTAGCATGGTGGCGCTGGAATCACATACTATAATATTTGCAATATTGTGAAAATCTGAATGAAAACTCAGCTCATAAATAGATATAACCAAAGCGCTTATTTCTTTCTCTTTTGGCATTGTGTTAACACACAGCTGAAGCTTCCGTGGTACTTGGTGTTGCCAACGTGACTTCTGTCTTTTTGGCTCCACTTTTGTCCAGTCACATCACAGTGAAAAGAGGTCTGAGGTCATCTGAGGTCAGGTCAGATGGGAGGTCGTCATCTTTGCTGGTGGCTGTGACTCTGCATCGTTTGGTACCTTTCTCAATATTCAGCCTCATCACCTCACCTCACCCATCATTTCTAGTTTTATTTATTTTTTTGTCTATTCTGACTGATTAAGGAAGTACTAAACATTTCTGCCCGTGGGTTCGGCAGGAAAGATGGCGGCTTTAAAAAGCCTCCTCCGTGTGTGATAATGGCTGAACAGTGGGCGCAACCGTCAGATGCCAGAGAGGCTGAGGTCACCTTCACAGGCTGAGAGCCAGCCCGTTGTTGTGCTCCATCAGCTGGAGGGCCCTCTCTGCCGCTCTGCCACCGATGCCCATTATTTCTGTCTGGGGGGGGGGGGGGGGGGGGGGCGACCTGTGGCTGCCGTGTCATTTTCACACCGCAGGGCTAATTGCACCAAATGGTGGTTGGTTTTAAGGGAATAGATGGGACAGCCAGTCTGTGCTGACCGCCTAGTGCCAAGTATTAACTGTAATTGAGTTTATTGCTGCAAAGATTCTCTGATTTGATGTTTTAAGGCAATTATAGTAAAATGGGGGGGGGGGGTAACTGAGCCATAATGCTTATATAATAACTTGTTTCTTCACTAGTTTTCTCGTGGCAGGATGTACTTTTTTCAGCCTCACCTCCTATATAGGGGTGAGTATTGGCAAGGACCTTGCAATATGATATGTATCATGAGACTTGGGTCACCGTGCGATTTTATCACGATATCACAATATATTGTGATATTCTACCCAGTTAATATCAAAATTAAAAGTAGAGATGAAAAATCAAGTTGCTGTATATGTTCATCAGATGTCGTTGATGATTCAGAGAACAAACTGAGTCAAAACTATTTGCTTCAAAACAACCTATCTATTGTTTATTATTAGTGTTTTAATTAGGGCTGGGCAACGATTTAATTTTTTAAATCGCGATTAATCGCATTGTATACGAAAAATCTAATAATGAATTCAAAAGTAGTGTAAAATGCACTTTTATTTTAATAATCTGCTGCCATATGAACTAAAGTGTCATAACATTTGTTGTTCAAACACTTTCAACATCAGCACTTGTCAGTAACACATATTTAGTGTAAATCTAATCTTAAAAAAATGTAAAATAAAATAAAGCTTATGGCCACTGCCATTAATGGCACTGCATTAATGGCATCCTGTTTTTATAAAAAAAAAAATTTTAAAGTCTACCAACAAAATCCAACAAAATGATTGTGTCTCAGCACAGTCAGAACATTAAAACAGGTAATTTCTGAGGTAACAGCAGAAACTTTTAACGGGAAGTTCACCTTGTCAGTTGTTACAAATAACCTTGTTTCTGTTGAATCCTCCGTCTGGGAGAACTTTAAAATGAAAATGTCCATGTTGAAGTTCAGTAACTTTACCAAGATGTGTATCAATCATTCTTTCGATTTTCAATTGTCAATCAAAAATAAAAAAAATTAAAAAGTGACATTTTATTATGTTTTTCATTTTTAAATCTAACGCAAAAAAAAAGAAAAAATGCTTATTTCTATATATTTCAATTTTAGACTTGGATCAAAAATACGAAATTTAAAAATGGGCCACAGGACTGAATTTGTTTTATAATGGAGGACTGGACTTTCTGTTGTCATTACACATCTGTGCCACTAGATGGAGCCGCACTGCAGTAACCAGCTAGAGAACAGCAGGACAGTGAACACATGGAGCAGATCTGATAGAACATGGAGGAATGACGTGAAAGTTTTGTTGCAGTCCAGAATTTTATTTTTCCAGACAGAATTGTTAATATTACTGCCTGAGTTGCTACCTGAACTGTAAAGTTCACGGATTTTTACCGTTCTCCATGTCTGTTTTAGCTTTTCTGCATGTTTACCTGCCAATTATCTTCTGGTTCTGCAGCAGTCAGTAACAACTTTTCAAAACAAAAGCATGTGAGCAATGCGTTAACGCGCGATAAAATAAATGTCGCCGTTAATAACTTAATGCGTTAACATGATAATAACGCGTTAACTTGCCCAGCCCTAGTTTTAATACATGAATTCCTAAAAAGTTGATATTAGGAGCTGGAAAATCGCAATACATTGCTAAATCGATTTTTTTTTTACACCCCTACTCCTGTAACACGCTTTTCTTTCTTTCTTCCTGCAGCTGGCTGCACCTTCGATGAGGACTCGGATCCGGGCCTGTGTGAGTACCGGCAGGGCCAGGAGGATGACTTTGACTGGTAGCTGATCAGAACGTACAGCTGGCCACACCCGACGACGGATCTTCTGCGAGGTGGGATTCAGTTTGGTCATCAGTCGCCCTCCGTATCTCAGCGTGGAAACATAGTCTGGGCAAACGCAACCCTGGGATTCAGTGCAGAAGCATCAACACGTGGTACAGTTTAGCTGACAGCTCGTCTAACGTGATTCCCAGACTGGAACCCCTAAAAGCACATGTATGTATGTAGAAAAAGAGGGGTGTTTATCGCGAGCAAAACCCCAGCGTGAGCTGTCGCATGCCATCCAGCCCTGAGCCCTGTGTTCTGGAACAAATAGCTCTTCTCAGATTTGCAGCCCACACCTGTTGTTGCAGAGCGGCTCAACCCCAGAACCCGGTGGAGCTGCTGACATCGGAGAGCTCTCATACGCTGCATCAACAGGTGGAGCTGAACATCTGCTGCTTACAGCCCTATTCCAAGCTCTCACAGAAACCATGTGTTGCTTTTTCAGCAAATATTTAGCGTGCTCCTATTCAGGTGACTTATGTGCGTGTGGAAATGGAAACGGAAACGATGTTGTTGTGGTTTCATTTCTGGGAGAAAGCATCACAGCGGAGGTGAGGGTGGAGGGTGACTGGGTCACTGGGAGAGGTTCATCTGCAGGTCAAATTTCACCAACAAAGCAATTCAAAGCACTTTACCTGAACCATAAAAGGCATTCAGAAAAGACATTAGAGTGACTCCACATACAAAACTCCAGAAAAGAAAATGAAAAAGATAATAAGAACATTTGGAAATTCATTAAACGGGTCAGAGGAAAAAGAAAAGGCAATCAGCGCACCAGTCGAACTATGGAAATGATGAATAAATGCTAGACGGTTTACTCCAGTTATGACTGTTTGAAGGGCGCAGACTTGTTCCACGACAAACAACAAGTCTGGGCTCATAATGCAGATGGGAAATGCTTTTAACTTCAAGACAATCCCCTGTTTTATGGCTCACTGGCCGGGTTCTGTAATCGATTAAGCACGGCCATCATAGTTTCTCCTCTCACCCTCGCTCCCATTTTAAAAGCTTTTATTTGCTTTCTGCATTGCTGGAGTGAAGAATGATCAATATGTGAGAGGACTGGACCCCAGAAATCCGATATTTGCATGTTCATTTGTTAGGTGGGCATCTGGTTTTCAGTTTAGGGATATAATCTAATCAATTATACATGATCGCAGATAAACTATTACAAGTATAATATTAATAATGGAATACTGTGACACTGCCACCCAGACTAAAACTGAACTGTGTATAAACTTATTGCTGACAATTGCTTATTACACCAATTCAATTCAATTCAATTCAATTCAGTTCAATTCAATTCAATTCAATTCAATTCAATTCAATTCCATTCCATTCCATTCCATTCAATTCAATTCTAATTCAATTTAATTTTATTTGTATAGCATCTATTACAATGCTAGTTGTCTCTCGGCACTTTACAGAGACCCGAGCAAATATCATTAACTAAATTTATATTATTAAATCCTAATCAAAGAAAAATGGGAAGTAGGAAAAAAAAATTCCCTAGCGGGAGAAAGAAAATCCTTAAACCCAACAGTGTCAAAGAAAAACTCCACTTTAAGACAAGGAAACCTCAAGCAGGACCTGGATCATATGATGACGTAGAGAAGACGAAAAAAGACAATATATGTCTACATAACAAAGACAATAAGATGTTTCCTAACATATATATCTTTATTTACTGCGAAAATACTTACATTCCTAGCTAGCTTTTTTTTTGGCGCCATCATTTTCGAAGATGTCTTGGTGAAAATATGCAATGCCTTCTGAGTAGCCCTTACTTTCAAGGGTGGTGCCAGAGAATTTCAATATTGAGGGCGATATAGCCCTCAAACTTGTCCCTTGACCCGCTTGATGTTCTAAGAATCAGGACAGCACTTGCACTTTGCATTTTTGAGATTGAGGGTTGAGACTGAGGGTAAAGGGAGGAATTGGAATTCACCCGAGGTCTATCAGTTGGCACCGGGGACCTTAAAACCTAGATGAAGGTCAAAGCGGTCCAACCAGGACATTCATACTGTCTTTGACCCAGTCTTTGAAGCTGGACCTCATGTGTGTTTGTCATCTTAGCTCTGACCATTCAGATAATAAACTTAATAAACACATAAACAGATATCAGTTCGTCAGACTTTAATGTGAGGATGAGCTCGACAGTTTGTGGGCTTTAGAAACTTTGTGAACCCATCCAGGAGCACAAGTAGCAAACTGTCTGCAGCTAAAAGGAAACAAAAATGAGTCAGATTTGTGGCTGGTCATGCAGCCTGAACGGTGCAGCGGTGGCTGGTGGATGTGCCGCCTCAGGGAACATATCTGAGGGAAATGCAGTTTTTTTCTTTCCATCTTCTTGGTTGGCTTGCTTGGTGCACGTTATAGAAACTCTGTGTATCAGGCACCTGTACGGAATGATCCGCCCTTTGAAACCAGCTGCAACAGAACTGTAACAGCTTAGAAGTAGACACGGGAATAACGTAGAAGATCACCTTGGTAAAAAAAATTACTTACGTCTGACTGGAGGGGAAATCAGCTTTTTGCCATCTCAGGTCTCAGCTGTCGCTCAGTCACGCGTGGATGTATGTAAGCTCTGCTTAAAAGTTAATGGAAAGTAGACGTGGACTTTTAACCGGGGCCAACATGCCGTCCGGGCTTCCTCAGAGACCTGCACCAAACAGTCCTATTACCTCGCAGCCTTTTCCAATCATCATCTCCTGGCAGCTTATTTCCTCACCGCGCTCCCTCGCTGCTTCACTGTTTAAGTTCGCCATGTATCAACTCAAGTGGCCTGCGTCCAATCAGCGCTGACATTTTACATAGGTGTTTATTTAAGGCGAGCTGTTTTACCCGGGCGCTGCTGTACAAGCATACATCTGAGGGGGAAAACACCCAAGTGTGAAAGGTGGCGGTCATAAGCCGTCGGCTCGGGTAAATTATTGGCCGTTAGCAGGAGGAACTGGCAGACAGTCGGGACTTCATAATTCATTCGCACTGATCAAGTGGTTCCACTGTTCCGGGCACGGTTCCCTGGAGGCGGGCTGGATATGGTAACGAACTCCCCAGGATCGGCGGAGCCTAGCATGGGTCATTGCTGATTACACTTCCTGGTGTCCTTCAGGGGCTTTTCATCTTTCCACTGCTTTTGAACGAGATGAGCACACGCTCCGATGGCTTGGTTGTTTCGCTCAGACGCCGCTGGATAAGAAATGAAGATTTCATTCCAAGTGTAGCTGTGTGAGATCCCATCATTAGAGCTTCCCCTTGTGAGGCCACATACGGCATCATGCATTAAGCATAAGAAGCGTGAGGCACCAGTGCTGCCTTAGTCAGAGAACAGTAACTACGCAAGTCTGAATCCAGCCAGAAGTGTCAAAATACAGAACAGATTATTACCCTCCGCCAAGGAGGTTATGTTTTTTTTACGTTTATCTGTCTGTCTGTGTTCAAGATAACTCAAAAGGTTATGGATGGATTTTGATGAAATTTTCAGGAGTTGTCAGAAATGTGAAAAGGAAGAACTTATTTTATTTTGGCTGTGATCTGGAAGAAATCCTGGATTCTGGATCACTTTCAAATTTTCGATAACATTGCGGTCAATGCGGCCGAAAATTTTGTTTCTCAATATCTCCGTTAATTATTGCCCAAAACTCATGAAATTTGACTCAGGGATTGACAATGGGAACCTCTATAGAATTTCAAAGGCTGATCTGGATCTGATCCAGAACATGGATTTTATCGCAATCTGTAAATCGCTATATGGGGGAATTGTTGCGCTTGGTGGAGGTCTGCGCTCTCCGAGTGCTTTTCTAGTTATATTTACTTTGGGACTGTGATATTTTACTGCATATATGTATACTTTACACAATAAATATGAATTTAGTTTACTTTAAAATACCTGATAATGATGAGAAGTAACAGATAATCATGACAGACAAGGCCATGGATGGTCAAATACACTTTAAAAAATATAAATAGTGCTAATTCAAGAATCAGATATAGGAGACAAAATTCATTGAAAATGGTACGAACAAAAGATAATTGTGATAATTGTGATAATTGTGCCATCTCTGCTTGTATACAATGGAGATTAAATGTTACTTGCACCCTCTGTCAGATTGTCCAGTCAAGTGTTTGTTAAGTGTTTTATTATTACCTCACCAGAACTCACTAATAATTGATAAACTATACCTTAATAGTGAAAATTTAACCAACATCAAACTAACTCCTGGTTCTGTTTGTAATGCTTTATGGCGAATGAAGGAGATACCAGAGTACACGAAGGGGACATTAGATGTTGAATGGGGCCCTTTTATGGGGTTGGTAGAGCGGGTCGTCCAGTCACAGGAAGGTTGGCAGTTCAATCCCGGCTCCAACTGTACAAAGTGTCCTTGGGCAAGACACTGAACCCTAACAAGTGGGTCTGGCAGTCCATAAGTGCAGTCCATTTACCATTTGAATGATACCCCCCCATTCAAGAGCAACTGAGGTTCCTGAAAAACCATGTGACTGTTCCTGGTCCTGGAGACGCAACATCAACAATCTGGCCCCGAAAAAAATCTAGGCTTTTGCAAACAACTAAACCACAAAATACAATTGTCGGCGTGTTATAATTTCCATTGCACCATGAGAATGGTAATATATGACACTGCTCCCCGTTGGCCTTCAACGTCACCTGCAGTAATGCCTTTGATCACTGTGGCCATCAAAAGGGCGACGACGTCGTCTTCGAGGACCTCAACTGTCTGCCAGCACTTTAACTTGAGCAACGACCAGACGAAGCCAGTCTGCTGTATGCAAAGTTGTAATGAGTCTTGCTTACAGCACCATCAGTTCAGTGCAGTCAACGACCGCTCGGTTGGCTCGCTGCAAGCCTTTCATCTTTAAATATGGTTTTCAACTTTATCTGACTTTGAATTTTGTCAGCAGGTCTTTCTGGTGGGTAAAAAGTCGATGGCCTCATTAGTCTCGGCTTGATAAGACCAGCGTTGCGCTGGAAGTCCCTCGCAGAGCCGATAAGCAATAAAACATCCCTGAGACCGGGACGACCGCCCAGCTCTTTCATATGCGAGATGCAGCGACGAGCGTTATAAACATCCTCAGTAATAAACCTGAGGACAGGATGACGAACGAAATCCAAGGTCTTGGGGGTGCAGGCAGGGGCGTGCTTGTGAATCACATCATGATAATCCATAGCAGACCAAACACGAGCTTCATCAGTTTCTTATGAGGCGGAGGAAAGTTAGTTCTACTTCTGTCCAAAGCTTTTTGATTGTATTTTTTTGGACTGCTTAGATGATATTTAAATGTACTTTTGTGATCTTTCCAAATATCACGGCATTTATATTCGGCTGTTAGTGTCTTTCTCTGTCGGATCGTGTTGATGGACGTGTGAAGACTCTTGTGAAGAACAAAAAAAAAGGAATAGGTCTGAAACCAAGTACTGCTTGAAGTACAGTGCGTCCGTATCCTTTCCTGTCACTGCATTCACATTAGGGGTGAGTATTGGCAAGGACCTCGCAATACGATATGTATCATGATACGTGGATTACGATACGATATTATCACAACATCACGATATCACAATATATTGCGATATTCTACCCAGTTAATATCAAAATTAAAAGTAGAGATGAAAAATCAAGTTGCTGTATATGTTCATCAGATGATATTGATCATTCAGAGGACAAATTGAGTCAAAACTACTTTCTTCAAAACAACCTATTTATTGTTTATTATTAGTGTTTTTGAAAAAATGAAAAAAATCAATATTAGGAGCTGAAAAATCGATATTATATTGGGCGGCCGGAAATCGAGATATATTGCCAAATCAATTTTTTTTCACACTCCTAATTCACATAGAACCCTGACATGTATTTTTCTTTGTGATTGCATCAGGAAAGGCTGGTGAAGATTAGAGCTGAGCGATTTTATCGATTCTGTGATATATATCAATATTTTATCGAGTATCAATTTTTAAGCTGCAGGTATCGATATTTTAAGCTTCTTTCAAAACCCCTGCGTCCCACCTTTAAAAGCTTGCAAGCAACAATTTGCACCGTTTAAATAAATGAAACTATTTTTATCAACAAATCTTTTTTTCATTATATATATATATATATATATATATATATATATATATATATATATATATATATATATATATATATATCGTATCGTGAGCCGAGTATCGTGTATCGTATCGTGAGATTAGTGTATCGATGCAGCCCTAGTGAAGTTGAGTGTAGTGCATTATTTGTGTAGTGCATTATTTGTGGAGTGTTCGTTACCATGGAAATGTCTCTACGTCTCTACCTTCTCCATGTATCCAACCTTCTGGTTGGTTCTGTGGTTCAGGAAGAACATGAAGGTCAGAGGTTTCATGCCGTGCTGTGAGGCGATGCTGGCAGATGCACATTTTTGCCCGGTATGTTTCCAAGGGCTTCGAATTCTTTTAGACGCTAAAGAGACCGCAATTGAGACAACAAGTGAGTTTATTGGGCACCAGCAGCTCAATAGTATTGATTCGCACCCACCAGCCAGTGGAATACCAATGACATGAAACTCTGCAGCTAAAAGGGATCACGCTACACCCATCAGCTCTTTCTTTTTAAATCACAGTTTCTTCAGAATACCTCGGTCTGCTTGGCATCATTTTAACGGGTGAGGTGAGACGTCAGGACTTATTGTTGTGGAGCTTTGTGGAAAAGGAGATGTGATCGGTGTCTGATTGGCAGCTTTCCTGCTTCTCTGTTAAAAATGATACCAAGCTTGTGATGTTGTGTTCAAAAAAAGAAAGGACTTTTTTTTTTTTATAAATTTAAATGAAGTGAAAATTGAAGTCCAGCTTGAGCATACGTGCACAGTTGAAACCAGAAGTTTACATTTACTGGATAAAAAGACCCTTTTCTTCTTTTAGCTCAGTTAGGATTACCAAAATTATTTCTGTTTGCCCAATGCCAGAATTCAGTTCAATTCAATTCAATTCAATTTTATTTGTATAGCGTCTGTTACAATGTCAAATGTCTCTAGGCGCTTTACAGAGACCCATATCATGACCCCCGAGCAAATATCATTAACTAAAAGCGTAATATTGAATCCTAAACAAGGATAATGGCAGGTAAAAAAAACTCCCACAGTGGGAGAAAAAAAACCTTTAAGCCAAGGGAAAGGGAAGGGGAGAAGAGCAGTGGAGACACCACTCAGCAGATCATGTTGGCGTCCCCCTGCAGCGTAGGCCTATAGCAGCATAGCTATGATGAAGCTGTGATTACTCTAGTCTGAGCTCCTACAACTATGGCTATAACTATTAGCCCCTACACACTATAGTTTAGACTAACTGTAGGCTTTACTGAACAGAAATGTTTTCAATTTCATTTTAAAGATGGAGATGGTGTCAGCCTCCTGAACCCAAACTGGTAGCTGGTTCCATAATAAAGGTGTCTGGTGGTGCCAGAATAATGAGAGAATTTTTTTTATTACATTCTTCAAAGTCAGAAGTTCACAGATCAAAGATTATTAACCCTTTAAACCAGGGATTCCCAAAGTGGGGTGCGCGCACCCCCAGGGGTGCGCAAGCTGCCTCTAGGGGGTGCGCGCGATGAAAAATGTAATGGCGGTCTGATAATTTTTTTTGTTTTCACACAATAAAGATGTGTAAATAAATATTTCCTTTGTAAAATTTTAAATCAAAAACTTTAATTTTAATGAATAAATAAATGCAGGCTATTCAAAATGCACGTCATCTTAAAGTGAAGCGTAGAAGAAGAAGTTATATTCTTCTACCACTGCATTTGCACCTAGCTTGTGGCCTCTACTTATTCATTCTCGCAAATATGCTCAATTGGCTGAAATCAGGGAAAATATCTTTATTGGAACTTTATTGGAATAGAATTAAATTACTGGCGTTCAAATTTTATTTCCATAACCTGTGTTATGATGATGGGTTGTGTTAGTTCCACGGTCATTTAAACATCCATCAACATTTAAATTTTTGTTCAATGTTCAAAATATTTTAACATTTTCCTCAACTTATCTGCTTTCTGCCACTGAGTCTGAGCATGTCATCCATCCTCTTTGCTCTTAAAAGTGGAAGCCTGCGCATAACTTTGTTTCATTATATTGAAACTGTGTTACAGTGTTTCAGTTTAATTTAAATGCGAGAGCGCATTGTTGTGATTGTGATTATTATGTTATATGTGTGTTCTGGTCATTTTAGCATGAATAAACATGGCGACTTTAATATGGCTACAATAAAGCTTGTCGCGTTTTTTTTAAGGGGTGGGGGATCGGGGGTGCGTCAACCCAGTTGAGACATAGAAGGGGTGCGCGGCTAAAAAAGTTTGGGAACCGCTGCTTTAAACAATCTGGAGCAGCCCACATGATGATGTCATGCCTTTGGAAGCTTCTGATAGGTTATTTGATATTTAAGTTAACTGAAGTCACCGTATCATGCCGCTGCTCGTATGGATGCTCAGGTTTGGTCCGACAGCAGTGCGTCAGGCAGAGCTGAGCAGACTTCTGAGGTGCTCTTGGGCTTTGACGCCACGCCTCGGTTGTGGTCTCCCGCCTCCACCCTCTCGCTCGCCCTCGCGCCGCTGCCGTCGACGGTCCTGTGAGCACGACTGTAAAAACTAATGTGCGAAAGGAAGAGCGACTCTTTGCATTTAAATGGAACATTAGCAGAGAAAAGTCCCCCTTATATCCTGCAACCTATTTGAAATTTGTTGCATTTCGAGGCGTGACGAGTGATGTGGAATCACCGTGAGGAAGCACTAATGCTTGTACCAATTAGGCATTTTTTAATCTGCTCTCCAGGAAAAGAAATACTGTAATTAGCAGCTTTGGTTTGGTCTAATACAACCTGTTCAGCAGAAGCACTGAAAACATGTGTGATTCTTTAACTTCTAGAAGCTGAACAGGCTTCACCGAATATCTTTTAGCTGCCAGACTCCCTCACTGCCTTCTCACCGTGAGGATGTTGCACTTGCTCGATTTCTGAACCGGTCGGGGAGGTGGTCCGTGCTTTGCTGTAAAACTGCTGAATCCTTCATCTTTCTAAGTAACTTGATTTATTTTTTCCTTTCCTTAAGTGTGAGTGGTTTAGAGTCAACAGCTATTACTGTGTCACCAGGGCAAGCTCGGGTAAAGAGGGGGGATTGTGGGAGAGATTTTCCTTGACGTACTTACCTTCCCTGGAGCCATGAGAGGAAACTACAAACTATGTTAGTGTACAAAGATTTTAAGTTTCCAACGTTAATCCCAGAGATGCTTGATTGGCTTTGTTCAGTTACGGTTTGATTTAATGTGTGCCCCTCCCACTAACAAGAACTGATATCAGAGGAAGCTTTTTATTGGTGCTTTTTGTATTAAATATCCAGCAGTGGTAAACTATAGCACAGGGGTGCTATATGTCAAATAAAATAAAGTTTATTGCCACTGCCAGGGCATTATTGTCATCCTGTTTTTATATGAAAAATTAAAAAAAGTCTACCACCAAAATCCTGAGCCACAATCAGAACATTAAAACAGGTAATTTCTGATGTAACAGCAGAAACTTTTAACGGGGAGTTCAACTTGTCAGTTGTTACAAATAACCTTGTTTCTGTTGAATCCTCCGTCTGGGAGAATTTTAAAATGAAAATGTCCATGTTAAAGTTCAGTAACTTTACCAATCCGTGTATCATTCATTCTTTCCATTTTCAATTGTCAATCAAAATTTTTTTTAAAAAAGTGACATTTTATTACATTTTTCGTTTTTTAATCTAACAGAAAAAAACTCCCCAAAAAATGCCTGTTTTTTTTTTTGTATATATTTCAATTTTAGACTTGGTTTAAAAATACGAAATGAAAAAACGGGCCACGAGACTGAATTTGTTTTATAATGGAGGACTGGACTTTCTGTTGTCATTACACATCTGTGCCACTAGATGGAGCTGCAGTTAAGTAACCAGTAAGAGAACAGCAGACAGTGAACACATGGAGCAGATCTGATGGAACATGGAGGAATGACACGAACGTGTTGAATAAAGGAATTTGAAAGTTTTTTTTCAGACAGAATTGTTAATATTGCTACCTGAGTTGCTACCTGAACTGTAAAGTTCACAGATTTTTACCATTCTCCATGTCTGTTTTAGCTTTTCTGCATGTTTACCTGCCAATTATTTTCTGGTTCTGCAGCAGCCAGTAACAGACTTTTTAAAACAAAAGCATGTGAGCAACGCGATAAATTAATGTTGCCGTTAATAAATTAATGCGTTAACGCGATAACAACGCGTTAACTTGCCCAGCCCTAATTATAACATTCTTGTTTTTTTTATTTGAAGGCTATTTAAGATGATGATGAGGTGATGAGATTATTTCAGATATCTGATTGTGATGAATCGTTGTCTCTGTTAGCAAAGGCGAGTGTCGTGTGGAATAAGTTTGTGATTGAAGTACAATAAATGAAAATCTGGACCTTTTTAAAACGTCTGTGAGTTCTGACACTTTTTATTTGTTGCTTCCTCTTAGGTCCTAACCTCAATCTCTTTTCTACGACTCAAGCAAAAGTTAAAGCGAGGTCTTGGCCGTGTGTGCGTGTCTTAAAGAGCGCCAGCAGACCACAGACAGTCTCGGGAAGTGACAACGGGATGAAAAGCATATGAAGAAGAAAAAAAAAGTGATGTGTTGAGGGAGTGAAGGGGTGAAGGAAAGCAGTTTTTCTTTTCTTTTTATCAAAATAGCAAATATTCTTCATGTGGAAATTTCATCTGGCTTTCTTATCCACGTCTGGCACATGGAACGATTGAGGCTCAGGACAAACAGAGAAATTGCACTTGGTGGCGGGAGAAAGCCGGAGATAGCGCAGTTATCTGAAAGCCCTGCTCTCTCCTCCTCAGGGACGGGCCTGAGGAGCAAATGCATGTTTTTTAGCGCGACGCTACAGAAATGACGCTGACAGGACATACTGATTGGCTTATTATGCAGATAGCAAGGCAGAGACGGTGATTATAGACTCTGTCTGATCTGCCATTGTTTCTGGAGAGCTGCTGCCATAATTAGCTGCTTCTATGCAAGAACTCCCATTGACAGCTGTTGGATTACAATTATTTTCTCAAAATTGATTAAAATGGGTGAAGACGAAGTAGTCATTTGTGCGCATCGACGGCGCCAATGAGTTAAAGTCTTTTTTTGTCGTGTAATGTGTAACCTAATGAGGACGAACATGCTCTTGTTGCCAGATTTAAACAGGCTTCAATTTGGACAAAAAAAAAAAAAAAAAAAAAATGCTCGGAGACTCGGTCGTCACAGAATCGCGGCACTGCTTCTCAAGCGACCTCTAATCCTTCTCCTAATTTCCTTTATAATACCTCCAACTCTCCCCTCCACTCTTTTTGTTTTTTACTTTCTGGTTATCGGTCACCACTCTGTCTCAACGGGTGCAACCCGCACGGTGCACCCCAGCAGCCTGGCCCCCCGCCAGTAATATCAGGGACAACGGCGCCCCCTCACCAGGTCCGGCACCAAACAGCGACAGATAAACTGATGTGCGCGCCACCTAACCGACACAGAAACAGACAAGCGGCAATCAGGCGCACAGGCACAGAGCCAAAACGCACAAGCATTGGCAAAAGCACACAAGTCAACTACAAAAAAACTCCACACCGCTCCGTCGCGGGCCAGCGAAAGGAAGAGACAAAAAATCACACTCACCAGAGCACAGTGGTTCTGTCCGAATTCTGCCAACGCCCCCGACCAGTCGCCATCGAGCACCCCTCACCAGGCCGGATTTCCAAGGCTAATGAATGTGCGGCCAAGAGGAGCTAACTCTCCCCTGATCCAGGATCGCAGCGAACGGGCCGGCAGACAAAGTACAGAAAACAAATGAAAAAACTGGGGACGCCATTGTTAAATGAGAATTTGGATATCTTCTCACTCGTAAGAATTATTATTATTGTGCACTGGTAAAACAAGGCACTGACAAATGACGGAGGTGCAAAACGGAGTTCATTCGCTATTCTCTAAATCTGCAGATTCCGAGAGATCATTTCAGAATGCTGGATCGTTCAGACTGTCAAAGAGAGAAAGGCGGGCAGTTCATCTAAACGACAAGTGGAAAAACACAGTAACCTTGTGATCTGTCTAGACGTAACTTAGCTACTTGATGGAGCCAGTACCAAAACAACCGGTGGCCTCAAATGGAGCAGGATTTGAGGCTTAAAGTCATGGCCTTAAGTCATGACACAGCATGACACAGCAGTTTTAGCAAGTTTTAGACCTCAGAATGAATTTTAACATTACACACATTGAATGCTTAGTGAACTGGTAATAATATTTTTACCACTGATGTTGTTGGCATCGAATTGGGCTTTAGGAATCCAAGAAGACTGTTTATTTGAAAACCATTTGTTCACACAGACAAACCTATAACTGATATGTCAGGAATGGATGATAAGAGCTTGCTCACGTGCAGTAATTGAAAATCAATAAATGCAAAATAAAAATTTCAAATTAGCCGACAGGAGTTAAAAATCGGGAGACCACTTGCAACACTAATAGATTGGACAGATGAGCTGTCTTCGTGCACAACATAGAAAGAAACTCTCAGCCGGCATGTTCCAGGTGCAGAGATGCAAATCTGGATCTGAGTCCACCATATGTTCCAGCAGCCATGTCTCCAGCACTGATTTATTTATTTTTTTTAACCAACATTCCTGATTGGTCTTCATCAGTGCTCCAAGCTCTTCTCTTTTGCTTCACATTCTTCGTGACAATTGAGAAAGAAATGGTCTAAACTTCTTCCTTCTTGCTCTACATTTCTTTTTTCTCAGGTATTATTTTGATTATTCATCCTCAACTAGGGGTGAGTATTGTATCATGATGTATCTTATATCATGATACTTGGGTCACGATATGATATTATCGCGATATCATGATATATTGCAATATTCTACCCAGTTACTATCAAAATTTAAAGTAGAGATGAAAAATCAAGTTGCTGTATATGTTCATCAGATGATATTGATCATTCAGAGGACAAATTGAGTCAAAACTATTTGCTTCAGAACAACCTTTTTATTGTTTATTATTAGCGTTTTTACACATTTAAGTAACCATTACAACATACTGACAGCATTGTAACCACTGTAAAAAAAAATTAAGGAGCTGAAATTAAATTAGGAGCTGAAAAATCGATATTATATTGGGCGGCCAAAAATCGCGATATATTGCCAAATCGATTTTTTTTTCACACCCCTATCCTCAACCAATCTGAATGTGGGACGTTAAGGTTTATTTTAGGTATTATTAAGGCCTTTGTGAGGCTCGGTTTCTTCCTGTATTTAAAAGACTTTCTCCAGTGTCATGATTACTTACTTACTTGAAAACTTCCAGAGTGGGCTCTAATGTTTTGTTTATTTATTTTCTATATATCTTGATTAATGTCAGAGCGTTGGCAGCCTACTGTCTCAGAAAATCGGTCACAGATAAATAACTGCTAAAGGGCTCCACGTCAGGGACGATCAGTTAGTTGGTCTTTCAGTGCTCCCCTTTCTCTCTAACGTAATTAGGGGTGTGAAAAAAAATCGATTTGGCAATATATCGCGATTTTATATAATATTGATTTTTCAGCCCCGAATATCAATTTTTTTTAGGAAAATTCATATATTAGACGCATTGTGAATACTTAAATGTGCAAAAGCACTAATAATAAACAAAAAGTAGGTTGTAATTTTGATATTAACCAGGTAGAATATCGCAATATATCATGATAATATCGCATCGTGATCTAAGTATCATGATCCATATCGTATTGTGGGGTCCTTGCCAATACTCAACCCTAAATGTAATACATATTTGTTTAAAGACTTGGGAATCTCTCCAAAGCCCTTCAGACTTCCATCCTGATTCACAAATATAGGGACCGGATTTAGTGGTTTAAAGGTCACAGTCATTGTGGTCTCAGGTTGATGCCATTACTCTTTGAATCTTTTGAGTAAAACAGAATAATTTAACATAACTAAAGACTCAGATGAAGGAAAGTCTGATACAATGGCATTTTAAATATGAAAGGGCGGAGGTGGACACTGACCCTGGAAGAACAGACGGATGAGGATGGACTACATCCAAGATGTCTCAGAAATGAAACAGGCCTCATTTAAAAGTGTCAGTTCTGTTGAGCTACGACGGCGAATCAAATATGAACTAAAGACCTCCACAGTGGCTGCCAGCGTCCTCTTTTTTCAAGAAAAGGCTCATTCTTGTCTGAATTTTCGTGCTCTAATTGTGACTCTAGAGTCCTAAATAAGGGGTCAGTGGCGGTGCCCCATCGCAGCTCTTAGTAGTTTATGAGAGGCATTTAGAGTGGATTTGCATTATTTATAAGCTTTGCCCATGCCCTTTAGTGTTTGCTTGAGCTTTTAATACCTGGTATTAGCAGCACGTCGCAGCGCAAATGTCTCCTAGGTCCCAGCGCTAACCCAGCCCTCTATTACTACCGCTGATGATTACAAGGCTGCTCACACTCTCTGCTGACTCATTTCTGTTCACAAACAGCTCACACACTTGCTCATAGACCAACAGATACATGCGTGTTGCTTCTAACTTTACATTTACTGTTAAAATTTGTCTAAAGTCAACAGTCGAAGAACTCCAACAAAGAAAACGGCAACGCTAACATCTCATAAACTAATATTTTATTCTCAATACTGCATAGAAAACATACCAGTGTGAGAAAATGTATCATCATTGTAAGAAAATATTGATAATTTTGAGGGTGAAGTTCGGAAAGGGTGATTTTTAGCACTGTTTAGCATCGCTTCTTATTTAACAGCAACCTACCGTATTTTCCGGATTACAAGTTGGACCGTAGCATCTGTAAAAAAAATACATCGTGAAGATGTGCCACATTGGGCAATAAGAAAGGGTAATAATAGGACTGTTGATGAGCCCCTCCATCTGTGGACTCGTCCCTCCATCTGTGGACTCGTACCTCCATCTAGTGACTCGTTCCTCCATCTGTTGACTCGTTCCTCCATCTGTGGACTCGTTCCTCCATCTGTGGACTCGTTCCTCCATTTGTTGACTCGTTCCTCCATCTTTGGACTCGTTCCTCCATTTGTTGACTCGTTCCTCCACTTGTTCCTCCATCTGTGGACTCGTTCCTCCATCTGTTGACTTGTTCCTCCATCTGTGGACTCGTTCCTCCATAATAATAAGGAATAAGGAATAAGAGGATTTATTGTCATTGAACCAGCGTCCCATTACAACGAAATTGCATTCCAGTACATCATCCAAGAAACATATAAAAAACAACAACAACATTTAGGACATGGATGTCGATGATGACTGGGGCTAAGCAACTAGTGTCGCTCCGCGCTAACTTAGATTGAAAAAGATAACATTGGGGAAGGAGGGGTGGAGGTTAAAAAAAGAACATCTCCCACTACGTGTCAAAAGGACACGTCGTGAGAGGGGAAAAAAAAACACCTCAGCACATTTAATTAAGCATGTACAGACTTAACACAGGACATTGATAGAAACATGATGACGGATAACCCAGTTTTGACAGTCTGTGCACGCGCAGCCAGCCTTGGGTGCATCGCGCAGTCAGTCCATCGCCACACGGGGGAGAAGGGGGAGGTGCGCAGGGTGGGAGGGGGGGCCAGCGAAGACGTTGAAGTGGGGGAGGGAGTGCGTGTTGATCAGTGTAGTGGGAGTGCAGTCATGTCGCCTGAAGATCCGTCTCCAGGTGCAGAGGGGGGAATGGGGGGGGTAGAAGCGTCCAAGCCACACAGCATCCAGGAGAATAGATAAGGGAGCGGCCTTGAAGGCTGCGCTTCCAGGGAGCCAAAACAGAAAAGGATTGTTTGGGGCAGGCTGAGACACACTCTCCGTCTAGCCTTGAAGTTCTGCTGGATTTCTCTGGTGGGAATACTTCAATATTCCGAATTATTGGCCATTCTCCCTGATCAACGCGTGAATCCTTCCAAGATTGTTGTCCATTCGCCCAAAGAAGTCCAGAATCATCCCTTGGGTTTGATTCAAGTTCTGAATCGCTCCCAATTTCCGATCCATGTCTTCCAGTCTTTTAATCACGTTGTCAACTTTCTCACACACGTCCGGCGGGGTGGAAGTTTTCCTCGAATCCGAATTTGTAGCCTCCGTGCGTTTAATTTTCCGATACACCAAGAATCCACCTGCGCCGATCAGTAGAAATCCTGTGATCATAAATCCAAAAATGAATGCGTCCATCTTTGGACTCGTTCCTACATCTGTCGGACTCATTCCTCCATCTGTGGACTCGTTCCTCCAGCTGTGGACTCGTTCCTCCATATGTGGACTCGTTCCTCTATCTGTGGACTCGTTCCTCAATCTGTGGACTCGTTCCTCCGTCTGTGGACTCGGTCCTCCGTCTGTGGACTCGTTCCTCCGTCTGTGGACTCGTTCCTCCATCTGTGGACTCGTTCCTCCATCTGTGGACTCGTTCCTCCATCTGTTGACTCGCTCCTCCATCTGTGGACTTGTTCCTCCATCTGTGGACTCGTTCCTCTATCTGTGGACTCGTTCCTCAATCTGTGGACTCGTTCCTCCGTCTGTGGACTCGTTCCTCCATCTGTTGACTCGTTTCTCCATCTGTGGACTTGTTCCTCCATATGTGGACTCGTTCCTCTATCTGTGGACTGGTTCCTCCATCTGTGGACTGGTTCCTCCGTCCGTGGACTCGTTCCTCCATCTGTGGACTCGTTCCTCCGTCTGTGGACTCGTTCCTCCGTCTGTGGACTCGTTCCTCCGTCTGTGGACTCGTTCCTACATCTGTGGACTCGTTCCTCAATCTGTGGACTCGTTCCTCCGTCTGTGGACTCGGTCCTCCGTCTGTGGACTCGTTCCTCCGTCTGTGGACTCGTTCCTCCATCTGTGGACTCGTTCCTCCATCTGTGGACTCGTTCCTCCATCTGTTGACTCGCTCCTCCATCTGTGGACTGGTTCCTCCATCTGTGGACTGGTTCCTCCGTCCGTGGACTCGTTCCTCCATCTGTGGACTCGTTCCTCCATCTGTGGACTCGTTCCTCCGTCTGTGGACTCGTTCCTCCGTCTGTGGACTCGTTCCTACATCTGTGGACTCGTTCCTCCAGCTGTGGACTTGTTCCTCCATATGTGGACTCGTTCCTCTATCTGTGGACTGGTTCCTCCATCTGTGGACTGGTTCCTCCGTCTGTGGACTCGTTCCTCCGTCTGTGGACTCGTTCCTCCATCTGTGGACTCGTTCCTCCATCTGTGGACTCGTTCCTACATCTGTGGACTCGTTCCTCCAGCTGTGGACTCGTTCCTCCATATGTGGACTCGTTCCTCTATCTGTGGACTCGTTCCTCAATCTGTGGACTCGTTCCTCCGTCTGTGGACTCGTTCCTCCGTCTGTGGACTCGTTCCTCTATCTGTGGACTCGTTCCTCCATCTGTTGACTCGTTCCTCCATCTGTGGACTTGTTCCTACATCTGTGGACTCGTTCCTCCATCTGTGGACTTGTTCCTACATCTGTGGACTCGTTCCTCCAGCTGTGGACTTGTTCCTCCATATGTGGACTCGTTCCTCTATCTGTGGACTGGTTCCTCCATCTGTGGACTGGTTCCTCCGTCTGTGGACTCGTTCCTCCATCTGTGGACTCGTTCCTCCATCTGTGGACTTGTTCCTCCATCTGTGGACTCGTTCCTCCATTTGTGGACTCGTTCCTCCAGTTGTGGACTCGTTCCTCCATCTAAGGACTGGTTCCCCCATTTGTGGACTCGTTCCTCCATCTGTGGACTTGTTCCTCCAGCTGTGGACTTGTTCCTCCATATGTGGACTCGTTCCTCTATCTGTGGAGTGGTTCCTCCATCTCTGTCCATCTTCCAGTCCTGGTTCTCCTCCTTTGATTGGTTCATAGTTGTCAGAGGTTCCTCTGCTTTTCTTCAGTCTCTGACTAGTTTCTCATCTCTCCAAACTTTCTGCTGCTCCATTACTGTTTTCAGCTGCAGATTTGATCATCTTTAATTCTGCAGTAGAGATTTTTTTTTTTTTGGTCTCTTGTTATTACTCTTGTCATTTTTTTCAGTATCAGTGTTCAGTTGTCATGAGCCTAGACGATGTCCTGTTGTTGTCATGGAGACATGGAGGATATTTTTGACTTCGATACATAAGTTGCAGGAAACTACTAAAAAAAGCGCGACTCATAGTCCGGAAAATACGGTGTGCATATCTGGGAATGAGGAGAGCAGTTTCTGGAGATGTCATCTCATGCTTAGTTGTGTTTTATTTCATGTTGTGACCAGAGTTTCAGCTGAATATAAGCTCTGAACGACCGACCAGCCAGTTCAACAACTGAGCTTTTCTACTACAAAACCATGCTTTTAGATTTTTTTGTGGACGTGGTATTTGGTGTAGCATTGTCTTGATGAAAGATGCAAGGCCTTCCTGAAAGCAGATGCTCTCTGGATGGGCTGAAAACCCGAAACCTTTCAGCACTGAAGCTTTCTTCTCTGCTCCACGGATCTGTAAACCTACACTTGTTAATGGCGCGACCAGCTGTGGTCTCGGACAGTGATTTGTGGAGGTGCTCCTGAGCCCATGCAGCGATTTCCATCTCAGAATGATGTAGTGACGCATGAGGGCCTGCCTGAATGATCATGGAGATCCAGTATCGACCGTAAGCCTTGTTTCATGCACAGAGATTTATTTTCTTTTTTTCAGATCATCAGAATCTTTTCACGATTGAATGTCTCATCTTCAATGGTCCATCATTTTATTGATGGACATTATCCTGGCTCGGTAAGAAATATGAGTCCTTAAGCTTCTGACTTGGATGCACTCTGAATCCAATCCAAAACTACCCTGTATACTTTAAAACTTATTTAGTCATTGCACAGAAGATAAGAATGGTTCATTTACATATGTGGAGTGCATGTTGAGCCGAGCGATTTTATCAATTCTGCAAAATATATTGATATTTTATTTTCCCAGAGATTATTGATTTGGATATCGATATTCTAAGCTTCTTTCAAAACCCCCGTGTCCCACCTTTAAAAGCTTGCAAGAAACAATTTGCACTGTTTAAATAAATGAAACTATTTTTCTCAACAAATCTTTTATTCATTTTGTCCAGCATTTGCAAGCTGCCTGTCAGCCATATAATATGTAATTGATGCTTTAAGTTCAATTAATTCAAACAAAGTCATTGGAACACTTACAAGATGTCACCAAAATCACTTTGTCCCTTTAAAATCTTCTGGAAAATGATGTAAATGTATTGTAAGATGAATATTGATATATATCCTATCGTGAGCAGAATATCACGTATCGTATTGTATCGTATCGTGAGATTAGTGTATCACTACAGCCCTAGTATCGAGGTTTTGGAGTGATCTAGTACAATTCCAGACCTCAATCCAACTGAAAGGTTGTGGTGGGACTAGGGGTGTGGAAAAAAAAAATCGATTTGGCAACATATCTCGATTTTTAGCCGCCCAATATAATATCGATTTTTTAGCTCATAATATCTACTTTTTTGATTTTTTTTCAAAAACACTAGTAATAAACAATAAATAGGTTAATTAGGGTATATGTCGATATATAGATCATATCGTGAGCCAAATATTGTGAATCGTATCGTATCGCAAGATTAGTGTATCCCTACAGCTCTAGTATCGAGGTTTTGGAGTGATCTAGTACAAATCCAGACCTCAACCCAGCTGAAATGTTGTGGTGGGACTAGGGGTGTGAAAAAAAAAATTGATTTGGCAATATATATCGCGATATATTGCCACCTAATATTTACCGATTTTTCAGCTCCTAATATTGATTTCATATATATATATATATATATATATATATATATATATATATATATAATACGATATTTATATATCGTATTGTGAGCCGAATATCGTGTATCGTATCGTATCGTGAGATTAGTGTATCGCTACAGCCCTAAGTGCATGTATTTGACATTTTGTTATTTAAAAATGACTGTGTCATCGTCTCCAGCTCACTTCCTGTGTCGACCATCTATGGTTCACCTCCTCTGGCTGAACGTCCCTCAATACTGGTTTCATCTCACCAATCAGCTCTGATCAGTCACATCTGTTATCTCCTCTTCCTCAGAGGGCCGGCAGCTCTCTCCATTTGTCAGATTGTGATTGTGACACTCTCGAGCCCTGACTTTGTGTTTCGTGATGGGACCGGTCCATTCAGGCCTTGGACCCGTTCAGCGTCAGCTCTGGTGTCCCTTCAATAAACCGTTCAGCTCCACCTGACTTTGTCAGTCGTCTTCTCAGCCCAGCCACGATGCGATTCATTACGCCATGATGGTTCTCTGGTGCAGGATGAAAAATGTAGTTTCCACGTAAAATCACAATCATGATCTAGCTGCAATAGCAGTAAGTATGCTTATTTTAAAGGTAATATTTCTGTCACATATATAAACTATCATCTTTATGTTTTCTGTCCACTGAATTCTCTTACTCGCTTATTTTTATCACCTCATTTCCTCCCTTTCCTGTCATCTTTCAGGTGCTGACAGGCTGTCTTTAGGAAATATTTCCATATCCGCCCAATGTAAATGTCTTTCTGTCAGTGTAATTGATATATTTTATAAAATGGGCTCCAGAGTTGGGATGAGTCATTTGCATATAATGGGTTGATAAGTGATGTAATATTGAAAGTCCCGAGCCGTGCACGGGAACGATGAGGCTCACAAGACTAATGTCCATTTAAATAATGTACAATAAGGGATATTTTCCAGCCAGATCAAAACCTCCACAGCTTTGCGGCTCACAGGAGGAGAACATGCATGAAATCCATATATATATATATATATATATATATATATATATATATATATATATATTTGAACTCCAGCACAAAGTAAAAGTCCTTTGAACTTTGTTGACTTTTAAGCTCTTTTAAGTTGCACCTGCTGAGACTAGAGCCTCTGACCACTGGTGCAGAGAGATTTTAAAAGTACAAAGGCTGAGAGTCGCAGGAAGAAATCGGGCGCTAATTGAAATGGGCTACTTTATAAACTACTGTGAACCGAGCTGTGACTGCACAGCTCAGATCTGGTCGGTTCTGAACCCACAACGTTAGAAACGGTTGGGACGATACAGACGATGCAAACAAAAATTATTGCATTGATTCTGACCTAACCCTAACCCTTGTTTAATTTCTTTGCAAACGCTATTAGCGTTGTAGCGATACACTAATCTCGTGATACGATACGATACACAATATTGGATGGATCAAAAATACGAAATTAAAAATGGGCCACAGAACTGAATTTGTTTTATAATCTAGGACTGGACTTTCTGTTGTCATTACACATCTGTGCCACTAGATGGAGCTGCACTGCAGTAACCAGCTAGAGAACAGCAGGACAGTGAACACATGGAGCAGATCTGATGGAACATGGAGGAATGACGCCAAAGTTTTGTTGCAGTCCAGAATTTTTTTTTCAGACAGAATTGTTAATATTGCTACCTGAGTTGCTACCTGAACTGTAAAGTTTTACCGTTCTCCATGTCTGTTTTAGCTTTTCTGCATGTTTTTCAACCAATTCTTTTCTGGTTCCCCAGCAGCCAGTAACAGACTTTTCAAAACAAAAGCATGTGAGTAACATGCGTTAACGCACGATAAAATAAATGTCAGCGTTAATAAATTAATGAGTTAACGTGACAATAACGCGTAAACTCGCAGGATCGATAAAATCGCTCAGCTATAGACGCTATGACCCAATCATGTTCCTTACTTTTTTTTCGCTACAATACATCCAGTTTAGATGATATTTGATTTTTTGATGGCAATGATGTTATTTGGAATGGGTCAGGTCAAATTATTGATGAGCAGTAACCATGGAAACACTTTGAGGAGGAAAGATGGCCAGAGGATCTCAGATTTGCCAATAAATATGCGAGAAAAATCACAGGAATATTGAAAAACAATGTTCCTCAAAGAAAGACTGAAAAGAATTTGCATATTTATAATATCATTGAGTGAGTCAATGAACCTGGAGCCATTTCAGTATCAAAGCCTCAGCTGGACACCTCGGATGAAGGCACCTCATCAAGAACTGTCATTCATCAGTAGCTGATATCACACCGACAAGGAAAACCTTTGACAAAGTGTCTTTGCAAATGACACTAGAAATGTGCTGCCCAGCAAAGAAGGCTTATTAATAAGCTTGTCAAGAGATGGCGTTGACACCTTTGGGTTTGGAGGTATCTGGGATGAACCATCAGAGTAGGAATCTATATGTAGGACTTCCATCGATCAGATGAGTTTTATTTGGTTTTTGCATTAAAATTACTAGGTGAAATGGGGGCTGCTGACCTTTTACACATGACTCCACATTGGCAGTTTCTGCTAAAGCTGTGGCATCTCATGCTCAGTTCACACGACTCCTTTGTAAATGAGGCGACGTTGTGTAAAGCCCATGCATCAGCCCTGGTAGCATGACATTTGTCACACCGTCCTCAAGCTAACCGCTACCAAGATGGCCCCTCTTTCTCTGGAGGGCGTTGGTGAGTGTGATGTTAACGCCGAGTTAAACAGAGAGACTTCCCGGGCTAAAGACCAACTTCCCTCAACCCCGACTCGGCCGACTCAGTTGACTCAGATGCTCTCATCGAGTGAATCAGCCGCCTCTGGCCTGTCAACTTATTATCATGGCTTCATTTCAAATAAGCACCAAATTGTCCCTGATATGTACTTGGAGTATTCCCTCTCACATGCAGCAGCTTCAGTACTCTGACAGTCATACATGAGTCCCGTCTCCTGTGGAAGCTTCTTGTGTCCCCGTGGGACGTTGGCCACTTTGTCCACCCTGGTGTGGGAATGTCGTCCCAATACCATCAACTGAAACTCCTCTGTCAATTCAGTTCAATGTAATTTGTATGGCGTCTGTTACAATGTCAGTTGTCTCTAGGCACTCCCAAGCAAATACAGTGATCCCTTATATTTCGCGGTTAATGGGGACCGGCACCCCCCCGCGACAATCTTCCCAAATTCTGGATCACTTTCAAATTTCCATAACATTGCAGTCAATGGGGCCAAAAAATTTGTTTCTCAATATCTCCGTTAATTATTGCCCAAAACTCATGAAATTTGACTCAGGGATTGACAATGGAAACCTCTATCAAATATCAAATTTCTGATCCAGATCTGATCCAGATCTGATCCAGAATGCTGATTTTATCGCAATCTGTAAATCGCTATATGTTGGAATTGTTGCACTTGGCGGAGGTCTGCGCTCTCTGAGTGCTTTTTTAGTTGTAGATGTTTTCAGTTCGTTAACACTTGTTTAGGCACTCTGATGGCGGGAATGAGTGATAATGGCTTTCACCATCCCTGCGGTGGGCTGATTTCATCCTGTCCATGGAGTTTACAGCCATCCTTGCATGCCTCTCCTGTTACCACTAGAGCTGAACAATTTTATCGTTTCTGCGATATATATCGATATTTTATTTCCCCAGAGAATATCGATTTTTCAGCCGAAGGTATCGATATTCTAAGCTTCTTTCAAAACCCTGATGTCCCACAGGGCTGCTCTTCCTGCACTTTGCAGGAAGAGCCATTAAGTCCTCCAGCTACTCTGCTGAGATGGGTGCAATTTTAAGATGGCTTAAATGTTGCTCCAATGGACTTGAATTATTGGCTGCCATGGTTCGTTTTTATTTAACCTGGTGGCTAGAATGGCTAGTAGCTACCTCATATGTTCATTATCAAGCCAAAAAAGCTCCCAAAGAAGGCCACTTGCTGTACTTTAACTCACCATTGTGCCCTTACCTTTAAAAGCTTGCAAGCAACAATTTGCACTGTTTAAATAAATGAAACTATTTTTCTCAACACATATTTTATTCATTTTGTCCAGCATTTGCAAGCTGCCTGTCAGCCATGTAATGTAGAATTGATGCTTTCAGTTCAATTAATTCAAACAAGGTCATTGGAACACTCACAAGATGTCACCAAAATCACTTTGTCCCTTTAAAATCTTTCAGAAAATAAATGTATCTTTAGATGGATATCGATATATATCGTATCGTGAGCCGAATATTGTGTATCGTATCGTATCGCAAGATTAGTGTATCAGTATAGCCCTAGTTACCGCAAAGGTTGAACAGAGAAGAAACTGGCCCATTCCACCTTTACTCTGAATAAAGGTGCTACAGAGGTGGAGTGAATTGGCGGCGTTGAAGGGGCTGCTGGGTATTTCCACTATCAACGGTGAGAGGGACAAAAGCTGTTGTTGCCCTTCGCTAGCGGTGAGAATAGGATGAATGGATGGACTGTTAGAGCAATTCATAGCTGATGAGAGTGAAATGAAATAGAAAATAGAAATAGTGCACTCCTCAACCAGGGTGCTGGATCAAACCATAAGCTGAGCTCTTTTAACATCAGAAGTTCGTTAACACTCGGCCTGTTTCAGACACTCCAGGATCTGCGTCTGCTGGGGAGGAGTAACTCCTCTCGGACTTTGGGCTTTCTGACTTCGCAACTTCTCGAAGCTGAAGAGGATGGAAAGAAAATCCAAGGGTGAATTCCAATTCCTCCCTTAACCCTCAATCTCAACCCTCAATCTCAAAAATGCGTGCTCCCGTGAAGAGCAAGTGCCGTCCCGATTCTTAGAAAGTCAAGTTGAGGGACAAGTTTGAGGGCTGTATCCCCCTCAATATTGAGATTCCTCGGCACCACCTTTGGAAGTAAGGGCTACCCAGAAGGCATTGCGTATTTTCGCCAAGACGTCTTCGAAAAGGATGGCGCCGAAAAAAGCTAGCTACAAATGTACATATTTTCATAGTTAGTAAAGATATAAATGTTACGAAACTATCTTTCTGTCTTCGTTATATATATTTATATTATCTTAGGGCCAATTCCAATTCTTCCCTTAACCCTCAATCTTAACCCTCAATTTTTGGTCCTCAATCTTAAACCTCCAAAGTAAGTTTCAAGGTTATCTTGTGACTTAGAAATGGGACACCCCTCGAGTGCAGTTAGGTCTTCAGACTGAAATGTATCAGAGCCCGTGTTGTCTCTGTATTTCCTGAAATCGCACAGGGATAACATTGAAAAGAGCGCCGTATATTCTCTAAATAATATTAGCAAATAACACAATAGAGGATACATTATTCAGTCCTCCGTCGCTACAGAACAAGGTATACAAGTAACGTTTGTATACCGGTCCGGCAGCAAACATCGTAAAGTAAAGAAGTTAATGTTATGCAACAACGATGTTAATCCATGAAAAAAGTCTCAAACAAAGACAATAAGATGGTTTTGTAACATTCATATCTTTAAGTACTACAAAGATACCTACATTTGTAGTTAGCTTTTTTTTGTCGCCATCCTTTTCGAAGATGTCGACTAAATTACGCAATGCCTTCTGGGTAGCCCTTACTTCCAAGGGTGGTGCCGGAGAATCTCAATTTTGAGGGCGATACAGCCCTCAAACTTGTCCCTCAACTTGACTTTCTAAGAATCGGGACAGCACTGGCACTTAGCGGGAGCACGCATTTTTGAGATTGAGGATTGAGATTGAGGGTTAAGGGAGGAATTGGAATTCACCCTTATTCTTCTTCTACATCTTCTTCTCCTTCTTCTTCTTCGTCGTCATCGTCGTCATTTTCTTGACAGACTGGACGTAGCTTTGTCGTAAGGCCACCCCCTACAGTCTGAAGATGTAACTGCACTCAAGGGGCGTCCCATTTCTAAGTCACGAGATAACCTTTACACTTACTTTGGAGGGCCAAAGATTGAGGGTTAAGGGTGAGGGTTGAGATTCAGGGTTAAGTGCGAGGGTTGAGATTGAGGGTTGAGATTGAGGGTTAAGTACAAGGGTTGAGATTGAGGGTTAAGGGCGAGGGTTGAGATTGAGGGTTAAGTGCGAGGGTTGAGATTCAGGGTTAAGTGCGAGGGTTGAGATTGAGGGTTGAGATTGAGGGTTAAGGGTGAATTCCAATTCCTCCCTTAACCCTCAATCTCAACCCTCAGTCTCAAAAATGCGCGTTCCCGCTAAGGGCAAGTGGTGTCCCAATTCTAAGGGACATCAAGTTGAAGGACAAGTTTGAGGGCTGTATCGCCCTCAAAATTGAGATTTTCCGACACCACCCTTGGAAGTAAGGGCTATCCAGAAGCTAGCTAGTATCTTCGTATATCTTAAAGATATAAATGTTACGAAACCATTTTATTGTGTTTGTTTGAGATTTTTTTCATTGATTAACATCGTTGTTGGGTAACATTTATTTTTTTACTTTACGATGTTTTCTGCCGGACCGGCGGTCCCGTCGGCTTCACGTTGTACTCGTCAGTGGTCCTGGTACATTATTCAGTCCTCCGTCGCTACACAACAAAGTAACGTGAAGCCGACCCGGACCGCCGACGGGACCGGTCCGCCGTCCGTGGCGGTCTCTGTCCCGTCAGCGGTCCCGTCAGCGGTCCAGGTCGGCTTCACGTTACTTGTACTAGTCGGTGGTCCCGTTCCGCCGTAACGGTCCCGTCAGCGGTCCCGGTCCCGTCAGCGGTCCCAGGCAGCTTCACGTTACTTGTATACCTTGTTCTGTAGCGACGGAGGACTGAATAATGTATCCTCTATTGTGTTATTTGCTAATATTATTTAGAGAATATACGGCGCTCTTTTCAATGTTACCCCTGTGTAATTTCAGGAAATACAGAGACAACACGGGCTCTAATACGTTTCAGTCTGATGACGTAACTGCACTCGAGGGGTGTCCCATTTCTAAGTCACAAGATAGCCCTTACACTTACTTTAGAGGGTTAAGATTGAGGGCCAAAAATTGAGGGTTAAGGGCGAGGGTTTGAGATTGAGGGTTAAGAGAGGAATTGGAATTGGCCCTAAGTTGAGGGTTGAGGGTTGAGATGGTGGATGAAGGGTTAAGTGTGAGGGTTGAGGGTTGAGATTGAGGGTTAAGGGCGAGGGTTGAGATTGAGGGTTGAGATTGAGGGTTAAGTGTGAGGGTTGAGATTGAGGGTTAAGTGTGAGGGTTGAGATTGAGGGTTAAGGGCGAGGGTTGAGATTGAGGGTTGAGGGTTGAGGGTTAAGTGTGAGGGTTGAGATTGAGGGTTAAGGGTGAGGTTGAGATGAGGGTTAAGTTTGAGGGTTGAGATTGAGGGTTTGAGGGTTAGTGCGAGGGTTGAGATTGAGGGTTGAGATTGAGGGTTGAGGGTTAAGTGTGAGGGTTGAGATTGAGGGTTAAGGGCGAGGGTTGAGATGAGGGTGAGAGTGAGGGTTGAGATTGAGGGTTAAGAGGGTTTGAGGGTGCGAGGGTTGAGATTGAGGGTTAAGGGCGAGGGGTGAGATTGAGGGTTAAGTGCGAGGGTTGAGATTGAGGGTTGAGATTGAGGGTTAAGGGCGAGGGTTGAGATTGAGGGTTAAGTGTGAGGGTTGAGATTGAGGGTTAAGTGTAAGGGTTGAGATTGAGGGTTAAGGGCGAGGGTTAAGATTGAGGGTTGAGATTGAGGGTTAAGTGCGAGGGTTGAGATTGAGGGTTAACGGTGAGGGTTGAGACTGAGGGTTAAGTGCGAGGGTTGAGATTCAGGGTTAAGTGCGAGGGTTGAGATTGAGGGTTGAGATTGAGGGTTGAGAGGGTTGAGATTGAGGGTGAGGGTTGAGATTGAGGGTTAAGGGCGAGGGTTGAGATTGAGGGTTAAGTGCGAGGGTTGAGATTCAGGGCAGTGTTAATTTTGACAAGAATTTTTAATTTTATTTTAGTCTTAGTCACTCACCAAAGACTGGATTTAGTTAAAGTCACATTTTAGTCTTTTAGTTTTGTTTTGTTTTAGTTAAAATTTAGTCAGTGGAAATCAGTTTTAGTTTTAGGGCCAATTCCAATTCCTCTCTTAACCCTCAATCTCAACCCTCGCCCTTAACCCTCAATTTTTGGCCCTCAATCTTAACCCTCGAAAGTAAGTGTAAGGGCTATCTTGTGACTTAGAAATGGGACACCCCTCGAGTGCAGTTACGTCATCAGACTGAAACGTATCAGAGCCCTGTTGTCTCTGTATTTCCTGAAATTACACAGGGATAACATTGAAAAGAGCGCTGTATATTCTCTAAATAATATTAGCAAATAACACAATAGAGGGTTCATTATTCAGTCCATCGTCGCTACACAACAAGGTATACAAGTAACGTGAAGCCGCCTGGGACCGCCGACGGGACCCGTACCGCTGACGGGACCGGGACCGCTGACGGGACCGTTACGGCAGAACGGGACCACCGACGAGTACAAGTAACGTGAAGCCGACCTGGACCGCTGACGGGACCGCTGACGGGACCGAGACCGCCACGGACGGCGGACCGGTCCCGTCGGCGGTCCGGGTCGGCTTCAAGTTACTTTGTTGTGTAGCGACGGAGGACTGAATAATGTACCAGGACCACCAACGAGTACAACGTGAAGCCGACAGGACCACCGGTCCGGCAGCAGACATCGTAAAGTAAAAAAATAAATGTTACGCAACAACGATGTTAATCCATGAAAAAAATCTCAAACAAACACAATAAAATGGTTTCGTAACATTTATATCTTTAAGATATACGAAGATACTTACGTTTGTAGCTAGCTTCTGGATAGCCCTTACTTCCAAGGGTGGTGTCGGAAAATCTCAATTTTGAGGGCGATACAGCCCTTAAACTCGTCCCTCAACTTGATGTCCCTTAGAATTGGGACACCACTTGCCCTTAGCGGGAACGCGCATTTTTGAGATTGAGGGTTGAGATTGAGGGTTAAGGGAGGAATTGGAATTCACCCTTAGTCTCAGTTTTTAGTCTCATTTTAGTCTTTTTAAGTAATTTGACAGTTTTGTTATACTGTAATAGATTTTGCAAAATTATGTTTGTCATGGTAGTAAAAACTCCATTGTAAGCATACCTTTAACTGTGTCTAGTCATTTAAATTAAGAATGTACCATATTACTCTTATATAATAAAAAATGTCTAAGGCCTGTTAGAAAAAGTGCAATACATAATCATGTTCTTCACAAATTCCTGTTTATTTTTTGTATATTAGCAAAACAACAATTTAACTTTATCCATTTAAGTCCATTTAACCATGCAAAACCCATTTTCACTGTTTACAAGAACTTTCTTCACAAATGGACCATATAAAACAGTGGAGAAAAATGTGTGAATGAATGTGGAAGTGAACATGATTGGAATCGTTGTCTGTTTTGGCAGTTTCTCCTTTTCACTGTCCATTTTCTGGAGTACAGGTACAGTCTGAGTCTCTGGAATCTGAAGGGAGGAGAGAAAAAAGATGTTACTTGTACTGACTCTAAATTATTTCATAATCACAATCAGCTGTTGTAGTATGACCAGAGGGGGACTCTTGAAGTATGTAGTGAGTTTGGAGTGTCTGCAGTGTAAAACAGTGAAGTTATTGATCAGTATTGAAATGATTGGTGATTAATATTCTTAATAAATATTCACTAAAATTATGCCAAGACTTTTTTGTTCAAAACAGCTGTTGTAGTATGACCAGAGGGGGACTATTGAAGTGTGTAGTGAGTTTGGAGTATCTATAGTGTAAAAAAGTGGAGTTATTGATCATTATATCAGTTATTAATGATTAATAATAATAAAAAAAAATCACCAAAATTATACCAAAACTTTCTTGTTCAAAAAAGCTGTTGTAGTATGACCATAAGGAGACTGCTGAAGTATGTAGTGAGTTTGGAGTGTCTGCAGTGTAAAACAGAGACGTTATTGATCATTATTAAAGTTAGTACTGATTAACAATAATAAAAGAAATCACCAAAATTACACTAAACCTTCTTTGTTCAAAACAGCTGTTGTAGTATGACCAGAGGAGGACTCTTGAAATATGTAGTGAGTTTGGAGTGTCTGCAGTGTAAAACAGTAAAGTTATTGATCAGTATTGAAATGATTGGTGAATAATATTCCCAATAAATATTCACTAAAATTATGCCAAGACTTTTTTGTTCAAAACAGCTGTTGTAGTATGGCAAGAGGGGGACTCTTGAAGTGTGTAGTGAGTTTGGAGTATCTACAGTGTAAAACAGTGGAGTTATTGATCATTATATCAGTTATTAATGATTAATAATAATTAAAAAAAAACACCAAAATGATACCAATCCTTTTTTGTTCAAAACAGCTGTTGTAGTATGACCATAAGGAGACTGCTGAAGTATGTAGTGAGTTTAGAGTGTCTGCAGTGCAAAACAGTGAAGTTATTAATCATTATATAAGTTATTAAAGATTAATAATCATTTAAAAAAATCACCAAAATTATACCAAACCTTTTTTGCTCCAAAGAACTGTTGTAGTATGACCATAAGGAGACTGCTGAAGTATGTAGTGAGTTTGGAGTGTCTGCAGTGCAAAACAGTGAAGTTATTGATCATTATAAGTTATTAATGATTAATAATCATTTAAAAAAATCACCAAAATTATACCAAATCTTTTTTTTTCAAAACAGCTGTTGTAGTATGACCATAAGGAGACTGCTGAAGTATGTAGTGAGTTTGGAGTGTCTGCAGTGCAAAACAGTGATGTTATTGATCATTATATAAGTTATTAATGATTAATAATCATTTTAAAAAAATCACCAAAATTATACCAAACCTTTCTTGTTCAAAAAAGCTGTTGTAGTATGACCATAAGGAGACTGCTGAAGTATGTAGTGAGTTTGGAGTGTCTGCAGTGTAAAACAGAGACGTTATTGATCATTATTAAAGTTAGTACTGATTAACAATAATAAAAGAAATCACCAAAATTACACTAAACCTTCTTTTTTCAAAACAGCTGTTGTAGTATGACCAGAGGGGGACTCTTGAAGTGTGTAGTGAGTTTGGAGTGTCTATATAGTGTAACACAGGGAAGTTATTGATCATTATATAAGTTATTAATGATTATAATCATTTAAAAAAATCACCAGAATTATACCAAACCTTTTTTGCTCCAAAGAACTGTTGTAGTATGACCATAAGGAGACTGCTGAAGTATGTAGTGAGTTTGGAGTGTCTGCAGTGTAAAACAGAGACGTTATTGATCATTATTAAAGTTAGTACTGATTAACAATAATAAAGAAATCACCAAAATTACACTAAACCTTCTTTTTTCAAAACAGCTGTTGTAGTATGACCATAAGGAGACTGCTGAAGTATGTAGTGAGTTTGGAGTGTCTGCAGTGCAAAACAGTGAAGTTATTGATCATTATAAGTTTTATGATTAATAATCATTTAAAAAAATCACCAAAATTATACCAAATCTTTTTTGCTCCAAAGAACTCTTGTAGTATGACCTTAAGGAGACTCTTGATGTGTGCAGTGAGTTTGGAGTCGCTGCAGTGTAAAACAGTGAAGTTATTGATCATTATATAAGGTATTAATGATGAATAATAATTTAGAAAATCACCAAAATTATACCAAACCTTTTTTTTTCAAAACAGCTGTTGTAGTATGACCATAAGGAGACTGCAGAAGTGTGTAGTGGGTTTTGAGTGTCTGCAGTGTAAAACAGTGAAGTTATTGATCATCATATAAGTTATTAATGATTAATAATAATTTTAAAAATCACTAAAAATTATGCCAAATCTTTTTGTTACATAATATTTGTTGTAGTATGACCATGAGGGGAACTCTGATGGATGGAGTAAGTTTTGGTGTCTGTATACTGTACAACAGTGGAGTTATTGATTTTTGTGTCCAGCATGTTTTTCTTTTGTTGCAATTTACAGACGGTCCCTGGGCACTGGCACGGCTACGGGCTGCGCATTTTCGTCAATATTTTACATCGAGCTCGCAGAACTGCTTATTTTTGTTATAAATTGGGGATTTTGTCCTTGTAGCTGGTAGTCTATGCTATCAAGATGTGATAGAGGCATCATTTGTGTTTTGACGATGTGTGGCTTCAGACTTATTGATCCCGGAAAGCCGAATCTGTGAATGTCTTTCTAACTTTACTTAAGTGGGGAAGTTTATTTGTGCTGTTGAACGTAACCGCTGTGAAACAATCATTAAATAATGTTATTGATTTGATGCCTCCACCACAGCTAACACAACAGCATCCTGTAGCCGCTTTTTCTGACCGAGATGTGAGGGCTAACAATACTAGTTGGCTAGCTAAGACTAAAAGTTAGGTGTTGGCTTGCAAGTTAATTGCTAGCACATTCTCAAATAGTGTCAGCAGTAAGCACACCCGTATATCAAGTTTCAGCTTCACAGTTAGCTTAACGTTACTTTGGTCAACATGCAATTTAATCCTAAAACTCACTATACATGCCTTCTTATCAAGCTCCATTTTTAGATTTACCTTGTCAGACACTGCAGGATGGCGAGCCTTCAGGTGCCTTTTTAGATTCGTTGTGTTTTTTTTCCACTGAATTTATATCCACAAGGCTCTCCATCGTCGTTGGGAACGATACACTTAGTCTTGCGTTCGGCCGGAAGGTAACAGAAGTGTGTCCATAAATCCTCTCTTCGTTTTCTTCCCACTTGAAAGTTTCAAGTTATCTCCATCTGCGGCTGCAGCGTTTCAACTTGAAACGCTGCAGCCGCAGATGGAGATAACCCGCTCATCGCGCCGTTCTCGCTGCGTGAAGCCAGGGCGTCTGTGGCAAAACTGGACGTGCACCGCCACCGCGCGGAGGGCAGGGGGAGGTCATCCAATCAGAACGACAGACTGAGAGTTTAAATATGATTTAAGATCATTTATTGGTTAAAAAGGAAAGCAATCAAGGCATTGTGAATGTCTGTAATCCTTATTGTCCGGCCGGCCAGCGTAATCTTTTTCGTCACGTTTTTACTCGTCAGTTGATAATGAACAGAAATTTCGTTTTAATTTTTGCTGTCAGTGCTTCTTAAATTTACGTTCTCGTCACAAATTAGTCACGGATTAAAGGTTCGTCAACGAAAAGTTTTCGTTTTCGTTTTAGTTGACAAAATTAACACTGATTCAGGGTTAAACGCGAGGGTTGAGATTCAGGGTTAAGGGCGAGGGTTGAGATTCAGGGTTAAGGGTGGAATTAGAATTTGCCCCAGAAGTCTTAAAATCACCTGTTAAATGCCAGTGACGCTGTCCCTTCATCTTCTTCCAGGAAGAACGCTGCATGTGACAAATCCCTCCATGCAGAGCAACATCTCCCACTTGTCCATGATTTGCCCCCGTGGGTCCGTGGCTCCTTAATTCCCTTCCCCATCTCTGTAGCTCTGTGGGTTGTTGCTGCTGCTGCTTATGAAGCAGCTGTCTTTCCCGTCCAAGTCCCTGGAGCCTGATAAAACTCTGATGGACACAGAGGGATGACAGGGTGGTTATCGGAGGAAAAAACAGGCTGCCACGTCTTACCGTGGTCGACCTCCCCACCTGGGTAATTGGCTTCTTCCTCCCCCTGTTCTTTCTTTCTCCCAGAACTAACCCTCTCCTTTTTTATTTTACTTTATTTTATTCTATTTTATTTTATTCATCCCCACCACCTTTTTGTCTTTTATCTTAACGGTGAACTAACACAAATTTATGAGACTGAAATTCTGGAAAAAGATTATGTTAAGCATCCTCCGTTCTTGAGAAGAATGCAGTGAAGTGCAAATAAGGGCTTGTGAAGATTAGGACGTCAAAAGGAAATATTTTCACTCAGCTTTTTGCGTCTCAGTGAGATGCAGGTTGAGGAAAAGAAATCATTTGGGTCCAATTTGAACATGCCAAAGTGGTAGTTTAGCTGTGGTGGTTACTCTGAATTTAATAGATTAACTGCAAATTCTGAATATTAAACTTGAACACATTGCTGCCTTCACATGATTAAATCAGTTGAATAAGATTTTGATTTCATGGGAATTTAATGAGACACTTTCTGCCCTTTACGAAAACATGAACAGTTCACATGTTTCTTGAGGTTAAAATACCTAGGGGTGCACAATAATTATCGGGCTGATAATTATCGGCTTGATAATTATCAGCCCGATAACAGGAAATTGTGACTTAATTTCGATAAGTCTGATATCATGACGAATAGCCATATTTGTCATAACACATATGTATTTTTGTCAACACGGCAGTGCCTCGCTCCCACTGAAACCCGAAAAACCGGCAGTGAATGTTATGTTCAAGTGACGTCGGCATAATCAGAAAAAGTATTTCTCCATAAGGAAAATCAAGAATACCCCCTCATTTCAGAAAACAGTCGGTCATAATTTTGGTAGTTGCTGAATTGAACGTGAGCTAACTTGGGCTAACGTGAGCTAATGCTAACATGAGCTAGCCAGCAGCAAATAATTCACTGGGACTTACATACATTGGCGAGGCTTTTAAAAATCCAAAAGAATTTGCCAAAGATGACCCATGGTCAAAGGTGAAATGGGTAGAAGGCAGAAATGTTTGAATCTTACTTGTGTCAGTGCATTCATTTTCTATGTGTATTTATTTTTTGTAAACTTCTGGAATGCATTTTTTCAGTTAGAATTGTATTTCCTTGTATTTAAACATGTATTTCCATCAGTTCAAGGAGCCTTTATTTTTTTTATCAGTCAGTAATGAACCTTATTTAAGTTAATGTGAGATATCCAATAGGTTTGTTTGATAGCTTTATGAAAATGTTTGAGAGGCTTGACAATAATTTTTTATTTGAAAAAATAAATATCTGTTCATTTAAAGAGTCAAAACTGTTTTTGATTTTGTTCATAGTGTTGATGTCATGATCTTAGGTATATGTGTGTGTTATCGGTTATCGGTATTGGTATCAGCCTTTAGGAGCTAAAAGTTATCGGTTATCGGTTTTAAAGAACGGTTATCATGCATCCCAATCATCCCTCGCTGTGGAGTTTGTAAACGGTTTTAAAACCCTTTTCGAGACTGAAGTTCAGCAACAACTGCTTCTCTCAGACCATTGCTTATGTCTTTCCCTCTTGGCACCCACCAGGATGCTCCAGATCAGCGAACTGCCAAGCCGTCTTGTTTTTTTGTGTTGTTTCTTTTTCACTTAATTTCATTTTGTTTTTGAGTGTTTGTTGTGCACTAAGACCCCCTGCCCCCCCCATGACCCACATAATGACTAAAAGAGGATGCGCCAACATCAGCACACGGCTGGATGCTGGGTTTTTGTTTTTTTTTCTGTGCTCTGAAGCACAAAGAATGTCCTTTTTCATAATGTGTCCACTTTAAGAGAAAAACAAAGAGCAGTGGGTGTTGTTATTGATTTAAGTGCACTGCTGGATTTAATTTGGAAATGGAAAAGCTGAAATGTGATAAAACATTTTTAAAGGTGGTTCTAGTTGATGCCTTTGTTCTGAACAAAGCTACACTTATTTATAGGGGTGAGTATTGGCAAGGACCTAATCATGATATATATCATGATTTGAATCGTTGCCCAGCCCTAATCATGATATATATCATGATTAGGGCTGGGCAACGATTCAAATTTTTAATCGCAATTAATCGCATTATTTCCCTGATTAATCACGATTAATCGCATTGTATACGCAAAATCAAATAATGAATTCCAAAGTAGTGTAAAATGCACTTTTATTTAAATGTTCTGCTGCCATATGAACTAAAGTGCCATAACATTTGTTGTTCAAACACTTTTAACATCAGCACTTGTCAGTAACACATATTTAGTGTAAATCTCATCTTAAAAAATGTGAAATAAAATAAAGCTTATTGCCACTGCCAGGACATTAATGTCATCCTGTTTTTATAAAAAATATAAAAAAAAAGTCTACCAACAAAATTGTGTCTCAGCACAATCAGAACATTAAAACAGGTAATTTCTGAGGTAACAGCAGAAACTTTTAACGGGAAGTTCAACTTGTCAGTTGTTACAAATAACCTTGTTTCTGTTGAATCCTCCGTCTGGGAGAACTTTAAAATGAAAATGTCCATGTTAAAGTTTAGTAACTTTACCAATCTGTGTATCAATCATTCTTTCCATTTTCAATTGTCAATCAAAAATTAAAAAAAATTAAAAAGTGACATTTTATTACATTTTTCATTTTTTAATCTAACATAAAAAACAAAACAAAAAAAAGCCTGTTTTTTTATATTTCAAGTTTTAGACTGGGATAAAATAAAAAAATATGAAATTAAAAAATGGGCCACAGAACTGAATTTGTTTTGTAATCGAGGACTGGACTTTCTGTTGTCATTACACATCTGTGCCACTAGATGGAGCCGCACTGCAGTAACCAGCTAGAGAACAGCAGGACAGTGAACACATGGAGCAGATCTGATGGAACATGAAGGAATGACGCTAAAGTTTTGTTGCAGTTTATAATTTTTTTTTTTTCAGACAGAATTGTTAATATTGCTACGTGAGTTGCTAACTGAACTGTAAAGTTCACAGATTTTTACCGTTCTCCATGTCTGTTTTAGATTTTCCGCATGTTTACCTGCTAATTTTCTTCCGGTTCCTCATGTGAGCAACATGCGTTAACGCGAGATAAAATAAATGTTGGCGTTAATAAATTAATACTTTAGCGCGATAATAATGCGTTAACTTGCCCAGCCCTAATCATGATACTTGGGTCACGATGCAATATTATCACAATATTGCGATATCATGATATATTGCGACATTCTACCCAGTTAAAATCAAACTTAAAAGTAGAGATGAAAAATCAAGTTGCTGTATATGTTCATCAGATGATATTGATCATTCAGAGGACAAATTGAGTCAAAACTATTTGCTTCAAAACAACCTATTTATTAAATAGGTTGTTTTGAAATTGTCTGAAAATTGAAATTGCAATTCCGTCGCCTGCTGGATGAAGAGAAGGAGACAGGCCAGCGGGGGGAACCTTCAGGCTCGGTCCAAACGGCAGAACCAACTGTTCTGGCCAGCTTCCTTTAACTCCCACAGATCATGCAGGACTGCGACTGCGCCACCCACGCTGGTGCACCATGTTTTTCTTATTTATTTCTTTATTTCGGCAGGAGCTGGGGGGGCTCTGTTGTATCGCAGGCGGTGCTATGTGCACGCTTTACTCCGGGCCGGTGCGGATCAGGGAATAGGAGGTTACGACCTTAAAAACTGCTTTCAGCTTAGATAAGCACAGAATCTTGCTTTCCTGCACTTTTTGTGCTGCATGAGAAGAACAAATGCCTCAAATAGATGTTGCTGGAAAGAGAGGAGGATGAAACGAAAGACTAATCTGAAAAAGAAACACTGGACTCCACTGTGTTGATAAGATAGAAGTCTGTGTTTTCATGACATAATGATAGCGTCAGTGACTCTGCCCTCAACAGTTTATCCTGTAGAGCTTTAATTGGATGTGGAACAATCTCTCCTCATAAGACCACAAAGGAGTTGGTGGACGGTTTTTCATTTTGCTCCCCAGTAATCTCCAGAGCCAGATTTGAGACTCCCAACCGTCAAGGAGAGGTGAGGAGCTCCGCGGCGATGGCGTCGGCAGATATGGAGAGTTTATTCCCACACAGGCGGGTAATTAATTGGATGAGCAACACTCGTGTAATCCCGTTTTCTTCTCCTTTAACGGTCCGATCCCATCTTCGTCCTGGAACTTGGACGCTTCAAAGTCCACATCTGAAAATTATGCTCTTTTCCCCTTTAGCTGCTCTCCCTCTCGCTTCCTTTTCACTCGTCCCGTAAAGATGACAGAGGAGAGAAAATTAGACCGATAGGGTGATTAAATTTTCAAATTCCAATCAGCAAAGGTTCTCTCAGCTCTGCTTGTTTGAATATCTGCCTCAGAGTCGCCTTGGATTGCCACCTGTCTCTAAAAGGTTTGTAATTAACTTGTGTTACATTTGTGCAGGTCTTCATTTTTCCTTCACATTGTTTCTCAACGGGGGTCAGGACTCTGACTGATAAGAACAATGTAGGAAACAAAAAAGAAAGTTCCAGCTAAGAAAAGTTCCATCGACGTGAGTTTTATGCAGTTTTTTCGATATCATTCATAGGTGAATAATGGTGACGGCTTCATTTGGAGAACGTTCCGGGTAACTGCCACTTAAGGTGGATCTGCAGTTATGGGGTTCTTAGTATTGACAACATGCAATACTAAGAACATAAAAACAATAAAGCCATTGTGGAAAAAACCTATTGTTTGTCTGAATTTGCCTCATGCTAAGACTAGGGGTGTGAAAAAGAATCGATTTGACAATATATCGCGATTTTTGGCCACCCAATATCCTAATATCGATTTTTTTACAATGCCGTCAGTATGTTGTAATGGTTACTTAAATGTGCAAAAACACTAATAATAAACAATGAATAGGTTGTTTTGAAGCAAATTGTTTTCACTCAATTTGTCCTCTGAATGATCAATATCATCTGATGAACATATACAGCAACTTGTTTTTCATCTCTACTTTTAGTTTTGATATTAACTGGGTAGAATAGCGCAATATATCACAATGATATCGCATTGTGATCCAAGTATCATATATCGTATTGTGAGGCTCTTGCCAATATTCACCCCTAGCTAAGACTGACTAAGATCAGATGATTTTTATTTTTAAAAAAATTAGGAGAGGATTAAAACTAAGGATAGACGATACATCGGCCGGCCGATATATCGGGCCGATATTTGCATTTTTTACTTGAATCGGCATTGGCCGATTCGTGCGTGGGTTCGCCGATGTATTTTTCCGTGGCATGATTTACCGACAGGCATCCACGGGCAACTCTGTGTTGCCGAAAGACGCTGCAGCACATGCAGACGCGTTAACACTTTTTTATTTGAAAGTATGTGTGGTAAAGTTGAAGTTAAAGTTGTTAAATTGTAAAATTTTTACTTTTCAATAAATGTTTGTTTAAATTTGAGATCTGTAATATTTGATATAATTGTGCCATTTTTTAATGTAAATTGAGGGAGCAAAAGCAGTTTCGGCCACATAAATCGGCTCAAGAAAATCAGCAGTCCATAATCGGTCATCGGCTAAGGGTGATGGGAAAATATCGGTATCAGCATCGGCCCTAAAAAGTCAATATCGGTAGATCCCTAATTAAAACTCGGGGCACTCACTCAACACCTGCGCACTAGAGGTCTTCACGGGTCCACTTTCATGGCCTCGAACCCAAATGGACCTGTGAAAATTTGACCTGAAACTGACCCGACCAGAACGATTATCATAATTCCGGGTTCTAAACCCGTATGGACCCACAATATTTGGACCCGGAACGACCTGACCCGAGTCTTTATTTTCCGACCACGAACCGAACCGAGATACCCGAATAGAACGGAGACAATACATCCCATAGTCTCTCAGGTTAGAAGTTGTCTAGCATTGAATAAAACTTGATTTTCTTACCTAAAGTTGTCTTCCTCTACCCGGTTCAGTTGCTACATAGGCTACGTGATGTAAACAACAATAAATCCATGTTGTTATTTTCTTTGTGGATACAGATGCTATTGGTTGCAACTGCTAACGCTAATAGCCTACACCGGTCAGGACGTGTCGTGAATATGTTTTCTCATCCAACGTTGTCATGTTGGCGATCCGTTGTGCTTTCCAGCTGCCGGGCAAACCGCTAATAACACGCTACGGCAACACGATTGTTTCATGACAAACACGCCACGTTAATTAATAATCATTTAACTGCCCCGTGTCCTGACATTGGCTAAACCAAACTACTGTTTGTTTGTTTACTTTTGCTTGACGTGTCACCTGACATTTAGCAGCCTATTGGATGGAAGGGGGCGGGAACAGGGGGCTGAGTGACAGCTGCCACCACCAATATCTTTACCTTTCTCGGGTAAACGCGGACTCGGCCTGTCAGAGAGCACCGACCGGACCCAAGACTAACTGTACCGATTCCGACCCGAACTCTGAGTTATGTCTTGTGAATGGACCCAAGACCCGATCACCAAGACTGGTGTTGCCTCCCGTGGCTACAACTTTAGCTCGGCAACATTTGCAGATTATTGTAGTTTGTTGGACGTCGTCTTTTTTAAATCCAAAGAACTTCCACACGACAGACACGGCTCCTCCTTTAGGAAGAAGTTCCTCAGTCTCATGTTGCTGTTCTGTTCTGGAGCTTCCACTTCGGGACTTTTGCTGTTTGCAGCCATCACCGTTTAACCGGAAACTAGTAGCGCGTTGTGCCTCCAGTGCAACTGCAAAACAGTCCCCTGTCAAACAATGTCCTGCAGCACTTACGTTCCACCGCGCAGCGTTCCCAACGTTGTACACGCTACAGTACATACTCACCGGTATTATGGTATATGAAAAATTCATATCATAAGAAAAATAAACACCAGTATTTGGTATGAACCGGTATACCACCCAGCACTAGTTGGAGTCTGTAATATTAAAATTGCATTTTGAGGCCTAAATTTCTGTGTTATGAGTCCATGACTTCTGATCTTGATTCCTGTCTGTCCAAGGCCATAGTTTATCGTTCTGGCTTCACAAGTCGCTAAGTTTTGACACGTAGGCGTCTAGACAGTCTCTCAAGGTCTCCATGTTTTCTCTTCTGTGATGCTGAAGATGAACTGTTTTCCTACTGTCATTTGTCATTCTGAACCATCCTGCATTCTGTGATGTGAGTTAAGGACCTCTCTGAATTGAATACAACTTGGAGATTAAATCTGCTTTGCACCTCAGTCGTAGTCCAGAGCATTGTTTAACAGCTGATTGACTGCCTCACCAGTTCACAATTAGAGTATATGCTTATGAGTAAGATATACCCGAATTTACAAACAACAGAGTCGCGGTCGATAGAATAATGTCAAACTGAACCTGGATAACTGCTCTTTCAGAAACGACTGGCTGGGTTTTGGTCCTCTTCTCTTGGTGCGGTGTGTAAACTAGAAAACGTGTCGCCGCATGAGTCGAAATGACCAACAGTTGGATGGCAGTTTGTCGGAGACCGCGGTCAGGACTGGATTTCTGCTTTAGGAAACCTGCAGGCAAAAAAAAGAAAAAAAAGCAGCTGAGTCCATATCTGTCTCCAGCACACTGAGCTGGTTTTATGAAGTACGACATTATTCACAACACAACAAAAGATGAAATACCTGCAGAATTAAAACCAGAAACTTCTAAGAGGCTTTGCTTTTCATGCAGACATAAATGTTTACTTCAAAGCAGTTCTGCTTAGACCATCCTCACAATGATCCTCGTGTTTTAAAAGCTTCCCCGCGTTGCTACTTAACCAGCTAACCAGCGCTAAACCTAAAGAACTTTCATGGCTGATGGAAATAACGTTTGTTCTGTTGGTATTTGTCCGTGACTGAAATAAATCCTGACCTGAGGTCTGATGAAATGACAAGAATCCTAAAGGAGTCATGAAGATCCACACTCAGTTTCTTTTTTTTTTTTTTTTTTTTTTCATCATCCAGATTGCGTCTGTATTGAAACATACAACTTCGTTCAACATAATCATCTCTCCGAGCGTTAGTCTATGCATCAGTTCATTAAAACTGTAACTCAAGTGCGACAAATGTCCCTGAATTCTAAATTGACAATTATGTCTCATAATACATTCAGTTCTTTTGTCTTTGGTGTATTCTATCAAACAACATTCTAATACACTCAGTCACATATATATTTGTGAACCAGACCCTCTATAATAATATAGTGCAATACTTTAAAGTAACAACTCATTAGTTGTGTTGTTCTGGACTCACACACTTAGTTCCAGCGTAGTTTCACTCTCAGGAGAAAAAGCAAATTATTAACATTTTTTTTCTAAATGTTAAACAATGATCTTGGAAACTTCAAGTAATACATACTTGATACTAAACCTTTCTTAAAACGTACAAATTTATAACAAGTTTCAAAAATAACATGTGCGGGAGTTCAACTAACACCATGTTCAACTCCATTATCTGTAGAATTTGCCTGCCAGATTAAACTCAGGGAGAAACAAGCACGACACAATGCAACATGGACAGGCGTTTTGCCTGCAAGGTAACGCACAAGTAGTAGTGTAGTTCAGTCTAATTACATAACATGAAACTAATAAAAAAAAAAATGTTAAAACCTCTTTTAAAACATCTTCACACATCTAAGTAGGCTTAGCATAGTTCACATTAACGTCTTTCATCAGACAAGGTTCAGAAGCAATGAAGACAGGAGTGCACCATTTGTCATCCAGATTGCGTCTCCCACGTTCAATTTCATGGAGCTCTTTCAGTCGTGCTTTGGATATCTTCCTATAAAAACACACATTTGAATGTTGCCACAACCGTGTTTTAATAAAGGATTGTCTGCCGGTATCTTTCCTCCTTGGGTCCGACCCAGCAGGCTGCCGCATAAATCCAGGGAGCTCTAGTTAGGGATGTGTTGCAGCCGTGTAAAATGAGTGTTTCTTTCACTGTTGGGTTATGGGCAACTCTGATAGTCCTGAACCCAAAATGAGGGAAATGAGCGATGTAACTTAACCCTGAGCGAGAGGGTTAAGTCAAGCCTGTTTCAGAAACCGAGGTAACTTATCTGCTACTGTGGTAACTTACTCTGGTTGAGAGCAGGTTTTGTCTCCGTCTCCTCCAGGGGTGTCATCCATCGGCAAACTTTCCTGGAAACTGCTCTTTAGCCTTGTGGTAACAGTTAGACCAGGGGTGTCCACAGTCGCTCCTCGGGGGGCCGCTGTCCTGCAGGTTTTGCAGGTTTCCCTGCTTTAACACACCTGATCCTAATTAGTGGTCATCATCATCTTCTCACAAGGTCAGCATGTCTGTTAATGACACAGCTATTTGTATCAGGGTGGAACATGTAAAACCTGCAAAACCAGCCCTCGAGGAGCGACTCTGGACACCTCTGAGTTAGACGATATAAACCTCCACGTCTTCCATGTCTGGCATTAACATTTCTTCGACTCTTTGTGCGTCTACATGACCACCTCGTGCTTTGTGCGTTTGTTTCTCCGGTCTGTCTGCTGGGCTGCTTTTTGACTGCTCATTGGTCCGTTGGTATGCCAATCAAAGCCGGCGTAAGGGGGGGGGGGCGGGGAGTCATCCGTGAAAGTCATACAGGTTCTGTT
>JAGFBZ010001767.1:0-46992 GCA_018398805.1 Hirundichthys speculiger
GTTCATTGAATATTACCAGAGTTGAGAAGGAGCAAGGATCCTTTGTTACCGTAACGTTAATGAAACGACGCTAAGCTAATGGCAGTTAACAATGCTACAGTATGTTTATTGTTCACCCGGCTATGAACTGAGACTTGATAAATCATATTCCATAACACTGACTTAGATTACAACTGACACAAGAATTGCTGTTGTAGAAATATAATTATATTGCTATATGCAATATAATTATATTTATAATTATATTATATCATATAAATATATATATGAAAATCAGTTCGTTTCGTGAGGTTTGATTAAATACATTGGCGGCACACCTGCCAAACAAATAACACTGAGCGGAGCGGGTGACCGGTCCAAGATGGCGGCCCCAAATCTCGTCAGCGCCAGTAGGGAGTAGCGTTCGATGCGGCTTCTATCTCTATATATGTCTATGAGTGGGAGACCTGGAGGTACAAAGCAGCAGTTTTCTTCTTCTTCCCTTTTCCTCCCTCTCACTGGTTCACCTTGAGAAAAGCTTCATCTGATCAAATTCACCGTCTTATAAACTGGTGATGAACCATTTAAGGGACAGTTCAAACCAAACTCAAACCTGAAGTGAATGAGCTTCAAAGTGGCAGATGTTTCACTGTGATAAAGTGTTAACGTCTGTTCTTCTTCTACGGTCTATGATCAGTATCTCTGTGTCCCTCAAACTAACGGCTGATGTAGCTGAAGGATGGAACCTCATGAAAGATGGTTTATTTCATTCCCTTCTTCCATTTATCTCTATAATTTTATCATCTTAAATTCACTTTACATTTAGCATGAATAATATCTAGTTAATGCTCATTTCCAGATGTTGCATGTGTCTGATAAAGATCACAACTACAGACATGTTTACATGTGGTTTTCATCAATAGGAAGATGTCTTCAGGAGAGAATTCATGACTACATGTGACTGACTGGCTAATTAATGCTGGTTTTTAATTCCTTCCATTCATGGGCGTAACCACGCATTCTTTGGGGGCGTCGTGTCCCCCCCAATACTGGGAAAATACCAAACACAATATTATGTGTAAATATGTTAAATATTTCCTCCTTTTACGAAACCTGACTCAACAGTCCGTCTCTTGTTATTTCCGAATATTTACCGATCAATTTATCTCCGTTTATAAGGAACTAGAGATGCGCGGTTGAACCGCGCACCCGCGGGCGGAGCGGATAATCCGCATATCGGGCGGATGACTCGTCAAAAAATAATACTTTAATTAAATTCGGGCGGGTTGCAGTTGAAGCACTCAAATAATAATAATAAGAAAAAATATTTTACATATTATTAAAAAGGATGGCGGGTCGGTTCGGTTTTGAAAATTGGTGAAAAAACGTTCCTGCAAATGGATAGCGGGCGGATAGAGATTTTAAGAAGCAGTTGCGGGTTAAAATATACGTCATCCGCGCATCTCTATAAGGAACACTAAAGTGTGTGACCCCCCCCCTCCCAGTTGTACACTTGGTTGCGCCCATTTAACGGCTCTCGGTTTGAATCGGCTCCGACAGACGAAACAATAGAGAGCGTTAAATGTGAAAGGAGGAGGGAGCAATGTCTTTACCCAAAAAGCAGAAAAAACAGGACATACGAAGTTTTTTCAGACAGTAAGCAACTAGATAGCTAAAGAGGAGTGATGTTGTCATACTGAGTGTGTTAAATTTTAAATTAATTTGAAATATTTAACTTGTTAAAAAGGGCTCAGTTTGTTAGTTGAGCTAGCTAGCTTGAAGTGAAGAGACTGTATCATATGATATGATGTGTCTTCCGTGTGTGCTGCTGTTTTCTCTCTCCGTGTGTTGTGTGTATGTGTGTGTGTGTGTGTGTGTGTGTGTAATACAAGCAAAATATTCAATGTATCAAATTAAAAAGATCCTCAGGGTCAGTTACTGTTCTTCTGGTACAATAATAATAATATCTGGTCATGATGCAGGCAGCACAGAGAGACAGGGAGAGGGACGCTGTAAGGACAGACAGCACTATTTTTTTTTATGTCAAATGAATAAATCTGTATATATATTCAATTAACATCAATATTTTACTTTTAATTCTTTGTACAAATCTATGATTTCATTCACATTAAACGTTTCAGTGTAAATGTGCAGACATTCATTTTGAGACAAATCAACAAAATAACAATATTTACATCAACATGTTTTAGGCATGTAATTTTTCCCAGCTGGAAGCTATCCTATTCGCTACTATCTCAGAGAAATTGCAGACTATTCCTTTAAATGTGATTTCAGATGGTCAATAAATAAAAATCACAGAACTGTGGGAAATGCACCTTTAAAAAAAATTCTGGGGGAGGCTCTCATTTGGACCCCCCCCCAATGTCTATACCATGGTTACGCCCTTGGGGTCAGAGCTCCGTACGCCTCATCTTAAAGCCACACTATGTAGTAATGCCACTTCTGTCCACTTGGGGGCAGCACATCACAAGAAGGTTCAAGAGACAGTTTACCTTTAATGGGACAAAGTGGTACCAGGAGGCTCATCGCGCCGTCCCCACTGGTTAGAGCAGTTTTGATGGTAGGGTGAGTTTTGGCAAGGACCTCACAATACGATATGTATCGTGATATTCTACCCAGTTAATATCAAAATTAAAAGAGATGAAAAATCAAGTTGCTGTATATGTTCATCAGATGATATTGATCATTCAGAGGACAAATTGAGTCAAAACTATTTGCTTTAAAACAATATTTATTGTTTATTATTAGTGTTTTTGAACATTTAAGTGAATTAATGAATTTTCCTAAAAACTGATATTAGGAGCTGAAAAATTGATATATCAGGTGACCGAAAATCGCGATATATTGCCAAAACGATTTATTTCACAACCCTGATTGTTGGTGGTTCTTTTGTTTCAGCCCGGTTACTTGGTAAAATGGATCTAGAACCTGCTGGTACAGAATGTACCAAACCAGTTGCACGGGCGGGTGGAGCGTTCAGGAGCCACAGCTAAAAACGACTAAGAATCTGCAGCTTTCTGCTGCAAAACCAACAGCAGTCATTCACTGGCGTTTCTACTCCGCTGCACGCCACTCTAGAGGTCTTCTGTTGATACTAGTCTGGCTGATGCTCCGCCCACAACTAGGGAGGGGAATTGATAAGATTTTTATGATTCCGATTCCATTATCGATACTGTTTGACGATTCGATTCTTTATCGATTCCCTTATCAATTCTAATTTGGGGAAAAAGGAGAACAAACAGCTTAATTAGCATCAATTTTATTTACTTAGAAGTCACGACCTTACAAACTCAACAGTGAGGTCAAAAGAGGCCCAAAGCCTGGATAACATGTTAACTGTTGTAATATGTAACTGTGCAAATACACAAGAATGTGGAACATTTTAGTAACTGATTTTTACTAATAGAAATGAAAAAAATCTCCCTTTTAAAAGGATATATGAGCTCACTAAGCACTCAAAAATAATAATAAAGAAAGATAAATACTATCAAATACAACGGAACAGTTCATAGTACAAATCTGCAAATACTATGAAGAATTAACAATTGTTTAGCAGTAAAATAATCATGTCTTCCAGCCTCTGAACCAGCCAGACTCTCTCTCTCGTCACGGTCATCTTCTAAATGTAATGCAGAAGGCATTCGTTTAATAGCATAGCGCTAATGTTATAGCAGGTTTTTACAAAGAGCACATAGGCAGCGGGATAGCTACTAACCAGAGTTACCAGAGGTGATCTTAGCTTGGCTACTGCTGCTGGGTTGAGATCCATCAGTCCGAAGCGTCAAAAACACGACACTCGTTAGCATGTTGTGTGTTCAAATGTTTCTGCGTGTTAGCCGTGTTCCCTCCCGACGCTGTTATCTCCACTTTACAATGACTGCTAGTTGCCTTGTTGCCATCTTTCTTTGGTGAAGTGAAGCCAAACTTTGGAGTGTTTGAACCTGGTGGGCGCCATTGTTTTTTTTTTTTTTTTTTTTTTTTTGTGAACAACTGTTTTATTCTTTCATTTTAATATAACAAGGAAAAGAAAAAGGAAAAAAGAAGTACAAAACCCAAAGCATTAGCGGCGACCTCCCACCCCATCCACCACACCCCCCCCCCCCCCCCCCCTCCCTCTCCACATCCCAAACCCACACAGAATCACGGGACAACCAGGTACAACATCTAAGTAAGAAAGATGAGAAGAAAAACAAACATAAGCAAAAAACAAACAGCAATCACAGGAGTTCCTCAATCTTGCATGTCGCAGTTTCCCATGCAAGGATCGTGTCCGCTTTGGCGCCATGCATTCTTGCCACTGATAGTTCCATGTTAAGTATGTCAATGTACATGTTAATCCAATGGCGTTTTGAAGTTGAATGCGGTGGTTTCCAGCGTACAGCCAGCATCTTTTTAGCTGCAGTGATGCCTGTTAGGAGAATACGTCTTTTCCAGCTTGTCAGCTTCAGTGGGGTGGTATCATTCAGAAGCAGCACAGAGGGAGAACAAGGCACAGAGGGAGAACAAGGCACAGTAACATCCAGTACATGAGAAAGAGTTGCACAAAACTCACCCCGAAAAGAGTTTCACAGCCCCACAGTCCCAGTACATATGCATGCACCATCCGAGCACAAGTTACAGATTGGAGAAGGTATACGTTTCATGAGAAAGTTCCTCCTCGGAGTGAGGTATGTCCTGTGGATAAAATTGAAATGGATTTGCTGATGATCCGGGTTTTTAGAGGCTAAAACAATTGAGGGCCAGATCTTGCTCCAATTCAGCGATCCGTCTACGTTGTGGTGTTTCAGTTCATCAGACCAAACACGTGAAATAGGGAGAGCCTTGTAGGAGGCATCCCTAATTAGAGAATGTAGTCGAGAGACCAATCCTCTTTTTCTACCTTTGTTGAGGAGAGTAGAGTGCAGAGGATGGGAAATAAGAGAGGAGTTCCATGGAACGCCATAGGCTTTCATGGAAGAGCGCAGTTGAAAGTAAAGAAACAAAGATGACCCAGGCAACTGATAAGATAATTTAAGATCATTAAAGCTACGCAACCCATTCATATTACATACATCTGACAGAACATGTATACCACGAGAGCTCTAGTCTGAGGATGTAAAGGGTGTCCCCCCGGTGAGGAGGGAATAGTTATTAAAAATTGGGCTGTATGAGTGCCATTTACATGAGTTTTTAGATTCCTTTTCAACAGTATTCCACGTTGAAAGGAGAAAATTCACTATGGGACCGAACCTCAATTTAGAGCGCTTTAAAGGGACAGCAGAGTAAATGAGATCTTCTAGTCTGTGGGGGAATACTAAGTTCCTTTCTATAAGTTTCCAACACGGGTTCGAATCAGGGTTTAGCCAATCAGTAAGGGGTCTCAATACAAACGACCAAAAATAGAATTTAAAGTCAGGAACGGACAGACCCCCCTCTAGTTTGTGGCGCTGGAGTGTCGTTAATTTGAGTCGGAGACGTTTACCTGCCCAAATAAATTTAGATATCAACGAGTTAACTTTTTTCCAATAATCAGTTGGGGGAGGGGCAACATTGAAGAAATAAAGTTTATGCGTGGTAAGATGTCCATTTTAATAATCGATACACGTGCCTGAAAAGATTTAGGTAAGTGAGACCATCTAGTAAGATCGGTTTCAATTTTACTAAAAATGCCATTAAAATTCTTGTTGACAGTAGTAGTTACTGATGAGAAGATGTCTATGCCTCGGTATTTAAATTGCTTCACCACTGGGATGTGCTGAGGTAATGATTTGGGGTCTAATTTAGAATTTAAAGGGAGAAGTGCTGATTTCGTCCAATTAATTTTATAACCAGAAAGCGAGCTAAATACTTCAAAGGTATCTAAAATATGCGGTAAGGAGTTGGATGGTCTGTCAAAGAATAACAATATATCATCAGCATAAAGCGATATAACGTGAGCAGTGTTATTAAAAGTTATTGGAGAAATAGCAGGGTGTTAGTGGGCATCCCTGGCGGCATGATGATAAACTAAATTTATTCGATATGATACCATTAGTGCTTATCATTGCAGAAGGGTTGCTGTATAAAAGTTTTGTGAATTTAATAAAAGAAGTACCCAAATTAAAGCGCTGTAGCACCATCCATAAGTAATCCCATTCTAGCCTATCAAAGGCTTTTTCAGCAAAAATCACATGAAGCAGACGCCGAACATTATCAGAGGCAAGTCGTGCTTTTACAAAACCTGTCTGGTCATTCTTAATTAGTGTTGTTATGTGAGGTTCTAATCGGGAGGCCAGTATGCGGGCAAAGATTTTAATTTCTGCATTGAGAATAGACAAAGGTCTATAATTCCCACATTGAGTGGTGTCCTTATTAGGCTTAGGCAGTATAGCTATCAGGGCGGCATTTATATCATTGAAAAAGGCACCAACTTCAACAGCTTTATGAAACATGGTCAAAAGGTATTGTCCCAATTCATCCCAAAAAGTGAAATAAAACTCTGGGGGAATCCCATCCCATCCCGGGGATTTACCTCTTCCCATCCCATCTACAGCATCTCTCAACTCAGTGATAGTGATAGGTTCCCCAAGACATTGCGCATCTTCATGTGTTAGGATGGGAAGTTCCAAATCTTGAAAAAAGGTCTCACATTCAGATTTATCCAGTGATATTTCGGATTTGTAAAGCTGTGAATAAAAAGTCTGAAAAGCAGAATTAATTTCCTTAGGGGCAGTCAGCAATTTCTGATTTGAGCTGATAGCTGTAATGTTAGAATACTTTTCGCATTTCTGCAGACTGAGAGAGAGTAGATGACTAGGACGTGAGCCATTAAAATAGTAATTCCTTCTAGTCCTGTGCATTTGAAATTCAGCTCGTAATCTCAAAGTGTTGTGCAACTTCGTTCTGACTGTGTGAATTTTCTTTTTATTGTCCTTTGTGGCGTCATTTTGTTGAACATGTTCGAGCCCTTGTAGTTCGTTTTCAAGTGTATTAATTTCGCCCAGTCTAGTACGATTAAGGTGAGAAGCAAAGGAAATAGTGGCATTACTTACAAAACCTTTAATTGCACTCCACAAGATACGAGGGTCATCTACTGAATTAGCATTTTCTGAGATAAATATTTTAAGAGCATTTCTGAGATAGTCGCAGTAGTCATTGTTTTTGAGTAAAGTGGTATTAAAGCGCCATCTAGTGGCAAGTGTGAGCTGTGCTGTGATATCGCAGTGGTCAGATAGAGAGTTGGGATGAATCTCAGCTGTGTGGATTTCAGAAAAAACCACTGCAGAGGCCAGTAAATTATCTATTCTTGAATATGTTCTGTGCCTACATGAGTAAAAGCTATATTGCCTTGAAGAGGGGTTTACGGCTCTAAATAGATCATCAATAAACCTTGAAAGGCTACTGTAGAAGGAGGAGCATGTTGAGGAGGTACACCAGACCTGTCAAGTAAGGGATCAAGGACAGCGTTCATGTCAGCGCCAATTATAATTGAAAAGTCTTGTAGGTCATATAATGTTTTGCTAACTGAACCAAAAAAACTCAGGGCTAAAATGATTGGTGGCATAAATACATAAGAATGCTATTTTCTGACCCAATATATTTGTTTTAATGTAAGCCAAACGTCCATCCTCACTTTCTTAGCTCCCCAGTATAGTTAAGGATTGGGCTCGTCTCAATACCACCAGGGCACCACGGCTTTTAGAGTTAAAAGTAGCTGTGGCTGGAGTAAAAACGGTTAGACAGACGTTGCTTATCTGAGTGTTTAAAATGAGGTTCTTGAATGAAGGCCATGTCTTTCTTATGCCTCTTAAGCCAGTCAAGGCACATTGATCGCTTAACTGGTGCATTTAAGCCATTTATGTTCCAGCTAGCTAAGGGCAGCATAGTCATCGTAACAAACAGAACTGGTCAAAATGCTGTGTTCCTGCGTCCCAGGCAAAGATGTGGAGACCCCCCACCCCACCCCCCCCCAGAGAAAAAAAAAAACCATGTCGCCAAAAAAAAAAAAAAAAAAAGAAAGAGGAAAAAGAGAAAAAAGCAAACTACAACTAACATTACATAGAACAAGGTGGCAATAGCCACAAACAATACACCCTCTATACGAGCACCTGAGCTGAGAAGGCTGGCCAGCACACTATCACAAAGGCCGCCCCCCCCCCATCTCCGTACAATTATTCTGTGTGTACCTTAAAGACAACTGAAATTGACCACAGTAGTAAAATAAAAATTAACCATAAAAAAAAATAAAGGAGGGGGTTCTTTGAGAATATTAACAAGAATAAAAGTAAGAAAGGACCCCTGCATAACTAATGTGGAACTAGTCATCCATACCAGTCTCTTAAATCTAAAGACATGTAGAGAATAAAAACAAAACACACTCTCTTGAATTTGAAACCATGCAAAGTATAAAAATTAAAGCATACACAAAGAAACAGCATCCCTCAGGCGGCAAAACATCTTAAGAAATTTAGGAACACTTTAAGTATGCCCTGAGGGGTGTAGTAACAGTATATGATAATACTTCACATATCCAACGATCCCGTGAAGTAACTCCGACGGTTTGATTCTAAATCAGACCTGTGACGGGGTCTGAGCTTTGAGGAAATCCTCCGCTGCCTCCTGGGTCTCAAACATGTGCACTTCTGAACCGCGGGACAGCTTGAGCTTGGCCGGGTAGATCAGGAATGGATTGAAGCCAGATTTTCCTCGCGGTCTCCATCGCTTGGGAAAAGGAGCGTCGTCGTCTAATGGTATAGTTGCTGTAGTCAGCGGCGAAGCGGATTTCTTTGCCGTCGACCTCGATCCGAGAGCCTCTGGCTGCTTTCAAGATGCGTCCCGGTCTGTGTAACGAAGCGTCTTGCAGATCAGGGTGCGAGATCCGGTGTTGCGCTCCGGTCCTATACGATGAGCCGGCATCACCTCTATTTCCGCCCCGGCAAGCGTGGGGAACCACTTAGAGATCGATGATAAAACATAGCCCGCTGCGTCGGCTTTTTCAGTTTTTTCTGGCAGGTTGATAATGCGAACGTTATCCCTGCGGGATCTGTCTTCTAGCTCCGCGATGCTGGCTTCGAGTTTACTGCTTGTAGCTTGAAAAGACTGGTCGGACATAGCCAGCTGGGTTGACAGACCCTTGTGGTCTGCTTTCAGATTCTTTATGTCGATTGAATTCTTCGTTACCTCAGCTTTTATGTTGTCCAGTCGCTCTTCAAACTTTGCAAATTGTGCCTCAATAAAAGATTGCTGCTCTTTCATCGCGGTGGCTAGCATGGACGCGACAGCTAGCTTAAATGCCTCCAGCTTTTCATCTTCCTTCAGAGGGTCAGCTCCGGCTTTGCTTCTCAAACCTTCAGCCATAATGTACAAGGCACTTATAGAGACTCGGGGGAGAGAGTTGTTCAATCCACGGTTCGTAAAATATATGCATAAAAATTAAAAAGATGAGGGGAAAGGGCGAGAGCAACAGCGCTACACGCGGTCCATCCTGTCTGCAGGTCACGTGCAACCCGGTGGGCGCCATTGTTGTTTACAACTGCAATGCGCGTGCTAAACCGACGTAACTTAATCACGTAAGTGCTTTCTGGAGTTGACTTGCGTAAATTACGTGAGATTCGTGCTGGTTGGAATCGATAAGAGAATTGCTGGATAAACTGACAAACAATTCCATGGAATTGAAACACACGGAACCGGTTCTCTACTGGAACCGGTTCTCTAGAGGAACCGGTTCTCTACTGGAACCAGTTCTCTACAGGAACCGGTTCTCTACTGGAACCGGTTCTCTACAGGAACTGGTTCTCGATTCCCAACCCTACCCACGACACATCCTTCGTTCCCGTGACTGGATGCGTATCCATCTGATGGTGACCAGACTGAGTCCAGGTATTAGAGAAGAAAATAATCAGAGGAACTGGCCAGGCTCATTGAAAGTTTATATGGTATCAACATGCACCTCGCTAAGTTACACTTTAATTCAGTTTTTTTTAATGTAAATCTCATCCACCAACTTTAAAGCCACTTAAAGTAGCAACGCCACTTCTGACCACTCGGGGGAAGCATATAACAAGAACGTTCACGTGACACGACCGAGTTGCATCTTCAGGGTGATGCGGTCAGAAGTGGTGTTACTACTTAGGGTGGCTTTAAATACGACGTGGAAGTAAAAGAACCAGCACGGCAAAACGAAACACCTGCACACAAAAGAGAGGTTTTCCTCTGCTGTCGAACATTATGCTTCACAGATTTCTTTTGTTCAGCTTTGTAAGGTGTTAAATCAACAGAGATGCTCTCCTGGTTGGCAGTAAACTTGTTTTAACTGCACGTATTTTCTAAAGTTTCTCTCAGCCGTCGGACCCGTCCTTTAAGGCTCCAGCTGTGTTTAAATAAAAAGAAATTCTTGCTGTGTTTTCTACTTAAAAAACAAATGTTTTACAGGTGTAAACATTTGAATATAACTGAGCTGAAATAAACCCAACACTAACAAACATTACACAACCTGCCTTTTTTTCCCCATTCTTTTTTGTTTAACAAGATGAACCACCTTCATGGAAGCTCAAAGAGGTTTAAAAATAACCCCTGAATTAATACAGATGTTTTAATATCTAACGGAAGAATGTCATCCTCAGCTGTAGAACTACTGACCCTCTTAAAACAACCAGGAAGTTTAGTGTTTCCACATGCAGACCGTTCAAATGCAGAAGACCCCTGCAGCCACAAGGGGGCGCCCAAGCTCCAAGGTCTGCCTCAGTCTCCGTTTAAACCGTCCTGCCTGTGGAAGCTCCTCCTGTAAAGAACAAAGAAGAGAAACTTTTAAACAAAAAGGTCCGTCTTTGAGATTAAACTTGAACATTTGGGAGGTGGTTAAAACACAAAAAACAACTCAGAAACTGATTTTTAGTTAACTCAAAAGCATCAGTTTGACGAGCTGAAACAGCTGGAAACGAACAAGTGTTACAACCGTGTGACTGTCCAGCCAGGAAGGAGACATTACTTTTAAAAAAAAAAATGAAAATAGAGACAGATTAGAGTTAGCAAAGAGCTTCATTTCTGGAGACGCATCCTGGTCTGATGGAGCTAAAACTGCATCGTTGCATCTGGAGGAAAATAAAAAAGGGGGGAAGTTTGGAGACTGAGAACACCATCCCAGCTGTGAAGTACGGTGGTGGCAGCATCATGCTGTGGGAGTGTTTAGCTGCAGGAGGGACTGGTGGACTGGTACCAGTTTACTCCAAACGGGTGTTCCTCTGCTTCACTTCACGGGTTAGGGTTGGGCCCGTTGGGACTTTCTCCCGTTTCCCTCAGAGGAGCCCGCCGCCGCCGCCGCCGCCCCCCCCCGCCGCCCTCCGCCGCCGCCGCCGCCGCCGCCGCCGCCGCCGCCTCCCCACCGCCGCCGCCGCCCGCCGCCGCCACCGCTTGTTGTCTCGCTCCGAGCCACGGAGCTGCTCTCGTCCTTCTCATCTTGAATAACAGATAATACGACAAGGAAAAAATAAAAGAAAATAAAAACCGCAGCTTCCTCTGGAGGTGAAACAAAGATTTCTAAGTGTCGCTGACAGGAATGCTCGCTTCTGTTGATCTTACTGGAGCGTGATCTTATTGATTTTTCTTTTTTCTTTCTGAGAAAGGGAAGTGCAGAGACGTGTTTTATACGTCTGAGTGCCATCGCCGCGCCGCCGCCGCTTCAACGGGCGCCGCCGCTCGGGTTCTGGTTTTCTCAAACTCAAATCAGCTTTTGAACGGGAGCGAATGTTTTCTGTGAATATTTGAAAGGGGGAGGTAAAAAAAGAGAAAAGAAAAGAAAGAAAGCGAGCCGTCTGGCCATTCAGGAACACAATGACACCTCAGAGGTGAGAGGTGCGAGGAGCGGCGGCGGCGTGGGGGGGGCTGCGGGGCTTTTATGTGGCCGTTTGTCCTGTTTATGTGTCCCTGCCTCTCCTCTGCCCGCTGCATTGATGGCGGCGCGCCCGTAATTGATGGCACCATATTGCAGTGGTGTAGCAGGTTTAATGGGGCTTGACAGAGCAAAGGGAAAGCGGCGTGCATCCAGGGATGGATCTTAACCCTTTACAACACCCCCCCCCCGCCCCCCCCCCACACACACTGGAGAACGCAAACCCAAATGAGAATACAAACAGGCCCTGGGTGATGAGCTTGTTTACGGCTCCCACTGTTAGCGGCGGCGGTAATGGCGGCTCAAGGAAGCTCAGACGCCCCTCTGACTCCACTTCTGAAAATAAACAGTCGCCAGCTGCTGGAGCTCGCCGCTGTTTTGCTTGGAGGAGCCTGAACGTGTTTGTCAAAGGTAAACGGCTGGGAATTTATTTCTTTTTGCTCGACGGGGGGTGGGGGGGTGGGGGGGGGCCCCCACGGCTGCGGTTCCCGCCGGCGGCCTGCAGGGGTCAGTGTGGGTCCGAGGCGGTCCCAGTCCCAGTCCCAGTCCCAGTCCAGAGTTTTGGATGTGTTTATTTTGTTATGAGGGGGGAATTTTTTCACATTAAGCTGCACGCGCTATTGATCAGCGGGGGGGGGGGGGGGGGGGGGGGGGTTGAGGGATGAGCGAGTCAAAGCTGTTGGCGAATCGTTAAAGTGAGGCGCTGGTCTAAACCAAGATCTCACGCTCGCTCCGTGGAAGCTGTTCCCAGGTGACAAAACCTGGGAAGAGACACTATTTTAGGAGCCAACATCACACCTCTCCCCCTCTTCTTCCCCCTCTTCTTCCCCCTCTTCTTCCTCCTCTCTCTTCTCTCTCTTTTTTTTTTTTTTTTTTATAATAACCCTGTCACTTATATTCCCCCAAGAATCTCTTCCTGTGTGAGAGTATTTGAGTGTGGAGGAGGGATATTCTCTCTAAATTTCACCTCCCCTCTCTGGCTGTCCCTCTGCACCCCCCCCCCCCCCCCCCCCCCCCCCCCCCTCGCCATCATCTTCCTCGCCGGGCCGGCTGCAGATTGGCTATTTCCTGCACGCGCCCAGTAGAGCCCTTATCAGCGGCAGAGTGCTGATTGTTGGTCTGTCTCTCAGGCTGACTGACAGCGGCGCTGGGCTGCTGAAGCGCCTGATTCGGTCGCTGTTTGTCTGCGTCTTATCTCCAACCTTATATTAACTGCCTTGACAGTATGTGCAGGCAGTCTCTCTCCATCTTGTTGCACCACCTCCCTCTATCCTCCGTCTCTATCTCCGTCCTCCCTCCCTCCCTCCTCTCTCTCTCTCTTTCCTCTCCACGCTCTGTAGTCTTTCAACCACCGGCTAAACATTTTCCCGCCCGTCCTCCTCCTCCATCATTGTTCCCTTTTGTAGCTGCATCAGCACTCGAGGACGGCGGACGTCGTCCCCGTCCCTTGTTTTTGTCTTTCCTTTCCGACAGGAGCCGCGGCGGTGAAATGAAAGAGTCCGTCCACCCCCTGCAGAAGTTAGCACGCCCTTTTTCTGGGTCGAGTTTTTTTTCCATTCAGGGTCACGGGGATCTGCTGGACTCCAGGGGTGCGCCCTGGATGGAGGGGCAGGACTCCAGGGGTGCGCCCTGGATGGAGGGGCAGGACTCCAGGGGTGCGCCCTGGATGGAGGGGCAGTGTGAAGAAGCAAAGAACCCCCGTATCTCAGTCATTTCCTGTGTGACTCTATCACTCTCTCACGTCGTCGCTGAGGCCCTCTGTTCCATCCTTCTTTACAACGCCGCTGCAGTCCAGCCAGGGTTTCAGGTTTTTCTTGTTCGTGGACGCCTCTTTTGGGGTTCTGGTCACGAGTCTGGTTCACATGGGTTCGTTCTGAAGTAGCTTTGCTTCGGTGCGCTTCAGGTCAGCGTTCTACTCGACCCAGTTTTGACCCGGCTCTACCTGATGGCGTCTCAGGCGTCCCGTTAGGGGTTAGGGGTTAGGGGTTAGGAAAAGGAGACTGAACCCAACCTCCCCTCATGTGGGAGGAGGGACGGCCTCGGTCCATCCCCCAGAGTCCTCCCCACTTCCTGTGTGAAAAAGTCTGTTGGGGTGGCGGTGGACCCTGAAAATAAGGTGCACGGGGACGACCTCCCGCGTTGGACCACCGTCCACCCCCCGTCCTGCATGGACATGTTTTATCCTTTTTTAAAAAATGAAATGAAATGAAATTATTTTTTTTAAAATAAATGAAATGAAATGAATTAAATTAAATTAAATTAAATTAAATTAAATTAAATTAAATTAAATTAAATTAAATTAAATTAAATCAAATTAAAAAATGTAATGAATTTGTTTTTAATCTGAAATTTAAGAAAGTAGTGTGCCGCAGCAACGTTTCGACCTAAAAAGGTCTTCTTCAGGCCTGGCACACTCTAAAAAAAAAAAAAAATGGTTTGGTCTTCAGGTTTGAGTTTCAACAAGTTTCCTGACTTGAGCAAGAATGAATTAACTAGAATATCACAGTCCTATTTATACCCGCCCCTCAGCGGGTTATGATAAATTATTTTACGTGATTCTAAATTTTGCGCTTCCAATCGCCTTTTATGAAATTTAGAAAAAATCTTATAGAACACGTAATTTTTTAGCTAAAATTATGAAATTTCAAATCTAGATTCTAGTATATGTGCTTTTCATAGATATGTATTCATTTAATTTTTACAGATGAATTTACATGCCCAAAAGCTTCTTTAGACCCCCGCTAGGGTTGGGGTTAGGCCTCGGGACCTCCTCCTGGTCGGACACGCCTGAAACACCTCCTCCGGGGGGGGGCGCCCTAAACAGATGCCCAAAGCCCACCGTTGAACCCACGTGGCTCCTTCGGGCTGATGCCCAGCTGGGCCCACGGATGCCCACCTCCCTCATGCCCTGGCATCCTCGGCCCGGGCGCCGGAAATCAAACTAAATTTTTTTTCACGATCCATCCGAGTCAATCGAACCGCCGGCGGTCCGCCACGTTCACCTGGTTCACCTTAGAGGGAGCAACGAGGGGCGACGGACAGCAGCTTGTGCAAGTTAGAGGCTTAAAATAGCGATTTATTCTGAAGAAGGGTGACGGAACAAACAAATACGGATATAAAGGTTTTAATGAACTGCTCGTGATTTTCATATCTGGACAGAAGATGGTCATGAATTTGTGTCTCCGGGCTCCTGGAGGACAGCAGCTCCCAGAGGTCTCGGTGTCCTTCAGGTCCTCGTCCCGTCTCTTCCCTCTCCTGATTAAATCTGTTGCGCCACCTTGTTTCTGGGGCCATTTTACAATCACTTGCAGCTTTCCTGTCTGATCTTCTTGCATGCAGTGGAATTAAAAACTTCACTTAAATCTGCAGCGTGTCAAGTTGTTGGTTTTAGTCTCGTCACAGAGACGTGGATGCGTATAAGCGGCTCCACTGCCTCCTCTGCCAATTTTAATTACCATTTTGCTGCAAAGGCACATTAAATTCTAATTTCTAAACAAATCCGGTCGTCTAAATATAGACCTTTAGTTGTTTTAACCCTGGAATTGTCCTTCAGTGGACGGACGCTGAAGATCCACCACGTTGCTCCAGAAACTTCCTCCCTCCAAAAACGCACGACCTGCTCACGTTGATTCGTCGAGCGAAATGGCTGATGGACACCTCTGAGCTCAGCAACGATTAGATTATTAGTCCGGCAGTATCCTCGCACCTGTACGAGGCGTGAAACGCGGAGAAAAAGACCGGATTGTGGCTGAAAGCTTCAAAAAAGGCACCGAATTGCACCTTGAGTTGACGGTATTCTGTCAGTCATAAAGCCTGGCCGTGTCACGGGACTGAATGTGGTTGGAAATTAATAAAAAAAAATACACGGTTTCATTTTTGATGAATCTACATTTTAAAAGAAAGTGCCCCCCCCTCCCCCCGCCTAATTTCCAAAGGAAAAATCCAAGGACGCAGGCTGAGTGTTGTCAGTTGCAGCGTCGTCTCTGAATGTGAACAGAACAATCGAGCTCAGCCTCACATTTTTCTTTTTTCTTTTTTTTGAGGGGTGGGGGGGGGTGGGGGGGGCGCTCAGGCTTGAATTTCAGTGAAGGATAACTCGAACACAAAAGCATCTGCGTGGATAGATAACGGAGAAGAGAAGGCATTTCTCTTTTTTATTTTAGTAACATGGGAGAAATGTGTTTTTGAGGACTCGCCGGCGGAGCTGCCCTCGCCGCTGCCCTCGCCGCCGCCCCTTCTCACACAAATATGAAAAGAATTCTTCTGTCGTGAGTTTTTTTTTCTTTTTTTTTTTTTAAATATAGAAGCGGTTGATTGAACTGTAGAGACCGAGTTAAACTGAGGATATTAGATGAATTTAATATTCAGGCGAGAAGACACATTTCTGCACACATATTTTGCTTGTTTTCTTGAAGATTACGCTTTTCATGTGACGGGCGGCGCTCTGAGCTCTCACCATGTGAAGCCAACCGACAAGGACGCTCCCGAAAACCTCAAATCGTGGTATTCATGACATTTAAACACGAGTCCCGCTCTTCCAGACTGAAGCTGCTTTGGGTTGGACGTTCATACCGGGAGCGGCGTTTTCCCCCGTTTGGCTTCAGCAACGAGCCCTCGTCCAAGTGTTCAAAGAAACCCTCTACACAAGAGCTGAACTCACACGGAGGTTTCGAGATCACGCCACCGTCCAAAGGCTTGCGTCTCACCATGACTTGTTTACGCGCAGCCTCAACGTGTCAACAAGTCCAAATTATGTTGAAGTTTCGCCGGGTTCATTTTCGCACCTGTATTCCTGCCGTGGCTCTGGTGCGACCACTCTTCATCGACTTGCGCGTAGATACTTGAGTGCAGCTCTGAAAATCAACCAGAGCGCTTTCGTAAAGCGCTCAGCTTGAAATGCACAGTTAATTAAACAAAAGAAATTAAAGCATCAGGAGGAGCTTGAGAGTGAGTCGAGGAGGACTTCCATCATCGAATCATCTGAAAATGCCATGACTGCTCCTGAAAAATAGTCCAGCAATGTTCCGATTTCAAATCATTTTTCATATCCAAAATGATTCGCAATGTCGAGTATTCACGTTCTGCGTCATCACGTTGCATTTTACGTGGTGTATGACTGATAAGATAATCACTAACTGGGTTTTTGGGGGCTTCAGATTGTAAAAATGTCAAGAGAAACTCGGCTGGCTGCTCCAGGGAAGTGAAGAAACTTGCAGTTCCTCGACTGGCCACTGGGGGGCAAATCTAAACATGGATCGATATCAACTGACCGCTACATTTAAATGTCCAATTTAAATGCAGAAATAAACATATTTACAGCCTTGTTCTTGTTTTAGAGACTGTAGCTAGATCTTAAATTTAAGTAAAAGAAATGTTTTATTGGCCTTCACGTTAACTTTAAAATTCACGTCCATGATGACTATATGTGCGATGAAATTTTATGTCCCTCAACAGGAAAAAATATATAAAAACACAGATTTATGTATAAAAAGTTTTTTTATTAAGTGACAGCTGCACTGTAGTCTATAACATTAACAACTGTCGTCATTTTAACACTGATGAGAAATTTTACTTTGCATTGTTATTTCCAGTGAATAGAGGCTACCTGACTCCTGCGAAAACGGCGCCATCCCCATCCACTAGGTGGCAGTAGTACGCTGTATTCTTGTGGACACGACCGCTTCCGGTAAAGAAAACAACAAGCCACAACAAGCGATTCGTATTGTTGACTTTGTCGTCGCGTCTACTTTCAAACAACCATTTCTGTGTCCAGGTGAGACCTGCGAAGTCCCGGATGAGTGTGAGCGCCGCCACCTCACGCACCATGTTGCGCGGTGCTTGGGCAGCCTCCGCCTCACTGGTTTGAAACCTGACGGGGGCATATTTGTTGGCTTGCGTAGGGTTTTCTCCGGGGGCTCGGGCAGGTTAACCGTGATTATGAATAGGAGGAGCAGTTCAAGCATGTGTGGCTGCTTGTCGACATGTTTGTCTCTGACCCAAACATGGCTGGGGATGGGCTGAAGAGTTTGTGGCCTACCGGCATCCAGATGTGGGGCCGAGTCGGTAGCCCCGGGTGTACCCGGTGTCCGCTTTGGCTGCCTCCTCCAGGTGAGCCGGCATCACCCATTTAAAACCAACCTTGAAGGGTCCAGGTGGTGGTTGTGGATGTCGTTGTAGTCCAGCTGCTATGACTCTGCTCAGCCGGAGCTCTGTCGGTCCTCTTTTCAGATGTCATCTCAGATCTAAAATGAGTACAGATCTGATCAGAATAAAAGTAACATCAGTTAGCATCGTAGGTCAGCGTGAACCAAGCTGAGCTAAAACAGAAAACTTGTTATAACTGAATTAAGCCAGTTAGATCCATTAACCCAGTGGTCCCCAACCCCCGGGCCGCCGACCGGTACCAGGCTGTAGATCAATTGGTACCGGGCCGCATAAGTAAAAATTAGCTATTTAAGTTTTATTTATTATAAGTCTGAACAAGCTTTTATTTTGAAATATCTTTCATTTGGAAAAATCACCGGATTCTCTCGGTTACATCTCAGTCAGTTGAGCGCCAAAATTTAACCCAGCTAGCAAAATGAGTAAGAAACAGTCGTCTCTGGAAAGTTTCCTTGTGAAGGAGAAAATAGACAGTGAAGAGAAAGAAGAACAGCCTACGACTTCCAAGAAAAAGAACGATTTTAACAGACAATGACCAGGAGTCCTACTGAAATATGGATTTATCACAACAGGTGATTCTATGTAGCAAGCCCACTCTGAGTGAGTTTTTTTTGTTGTTATTTATTTAATGGGTACAGAGGATGTTACCAGAGACTTTGATGTTATACTCATGTTATTGGCGTAATCTAACGAGGACGCACCCGCAGTAAAATTGTGAAGTACTGACTGGTCCACAGTTACAAAAAGATTGGGGACCACTGCATTAAGCCATTTTTAGAGGAATTAGAGAAAGATGGAGTCACTTCCTACCAACATGGGCCGTGAACTGGCTTCTTCTTCTTCTGGGTGACATCACAGGTGGTTTGTCCAGTTCTTTTTTATGCAGTTTTTGGTCATAGTCCATCACCTGTGACGAATAACGCACATTTGCTGGTGGAAACATGGTTTCACTGAGGGAAAAAATATGACTTGTTGCATCAAAAGCAACACAGGATTAGTCTTTAAGTATTTAACTTCAGTAGACGCCATGTTTCCTCACCAGCCTGAACACAAACGCCATCCTGTCCAGGGTCCAATTCCCCGTCAAAGTCCGCCTCGTTAATTGAGTTTTTACTTAAAGCTGAACTTCTGAGAACCGGGTGCAGAGTGTCATGGCCCGCTCTTAGTTTTCAATAACACGTATGATCACGTGATGTATCATCATCTGAGGCTCCATGACGGTGAATCTGCAACAGCGAACACTGTCAGCAGATGCATTTTGGTCTCTGGGTCGTCAGGACGACCGTAATTACCAAGGTAAATATATAAACCCTAATCCACACACAGAGACACGCAGAGCCCTGCTTTTTGTTAAGTAGCACTAATTGACAGAGACCGAGGAGGTAAACAAGGCTTCTTAAGCTTTATTTATTTATTCACTTTATTAGCGCGCGGCAGTCCTCCCGTCTGTGAACGGCAGCTGTGGCAGCGAACAGAGTTCACACTCGGTCGGACCCCCGTCGGGTGGCCGGCTGTTGGGAGACGCACACACACGTGCACACACACACACACACACACACAAGCAGAGGGATGCCGTGCAGCTGCGGAGCCTCAGATTCCCCGTAGTCTCCGGAGGAAAGTGCTCCTCTACAGCAGTTACCTGGATTCAAACTTGGTTCCTTTTTCTGATATTCCAGCATAAAACAAAACTTTCTCCCAGCTTTTTATCATTAAAACCTCCCCTCTGTTGTCAGCGTGTCATCTTTAAATATTAAGGCTGAAACTTTAACATGCAGAAGTTGTTTTTTACTTAACTTTTTATGGAAGTTTTGATAGAATGGACTGAATTAATCAGTCAGGAAATCTTCAAAATCTACTTTTCCAAGTTTCATGTTGTAAAAAGAATATCTTTTGGTCTGGTATGGAGGCCCGTCGTATTAGATGAAGAAATGAAAATAAAGATAAATAAAATTCCTAACTGTAAACCAGATAGTGATGCCATATTCCTGACTGTGGGTTGTTAAATGTGACAGTGATTTTTTTTGCAGTGTATGTGCTTTTTATGAAGGTTTTAAGTTTTTAACTGCTGTAACAGGTTTGATGAAACGCAGCCGCAGGTTTAAATGTACTACACTTTACTTTTCCGTCTCCATTTGAAACATCTGCTGACCTGAGTTTTCTTTGAAACCACCCAGCTGTCGACGTGTCAGTCCGTCATCACCGGCCACAGCTGCATCAATCCAACCATGATCATGTGACACATCTGTTGAGCAGCTTTACATTTTTGGAGGTAATGAAAAACCTTTACTTGTGTAACCACATTATTTGAAACTTTGTGGTGCTGCTTAACGAATAAAAGTTCCTATTTTTTTTTTATCTGTGTGTGTGTGTGTGTGTGTGTGTGTGTGTGTGTGTGTGAAAGCATCACAGAAACCATCTGACTGTCGTCGGTCTTCACATGTTCCCTGAGGTCCGTATCTCCTGGGGTTTTTTTGGTTTTTCTTTGAGCACCGACTCGTTCTGTCCTTGGGGTAAACCCGCTGGGACGCCCACTACTGGGATGACTGGCAGCTGGATGCTTTCCAGTTGTGAATGATCTCTCTCGCTGTAAAACAGTGAATTTGAAATCGTTTGAAAATGGTTTCGTAACACTTGCCAGTTGAAGAGCAAGTGCTTATGTCTTTTCCTTTTGGCGATGTGTTAATACACACATGAATCCTCCAGATTTTACCCATTTTTAGATCAATTAGAAAAAGACAACCAAACAACCAAAACATAAACTTATATCAAGGTCTGATCGGTTTATCAAGGGTTGATGATTAAGGGGTACTTAGTATGGCCCACTTACCGTAAGTTTTTTTTTTCTATTTGGCTTTATTTCAGTTCATTAAACTCTGACATGGTCATATGTTAATAATGATTAATGTTGTTTTTTTTCTCTAATACTAATGCTTGTTATTCACTTGCTTCTGGCAGTAATGCAGTACATCCTATAACTCAGAGATTTCTGAAAAGTAGTCTTCTTTCATTTATTTGACTGTGTTGTGACTGTATACGGCAGCAGCCCCCAACCGGTTAGATGTCAGGCAATATTTTCACGGACTGATCTGTAAAATGTGCCCCAGATAAATACAACAAAATAAAGTGACACAAGCGGCATAAAAACTGTGGTATTTTCTATATATAATAATAAACATAAATCCACTGTGTTATTTATGTGCAACTTTATTAGAATCGTCCTTGTAACAACAGAACATCGGTAATATCTTCTTCCTAAAGACGTTTTTTTTTTTTTACTCATTTTGCCAGCTTGGGGGTTTAAACGTATCACGTGACCAAGGCACGGGTCTTGAAGTTTTGTCATGCCTCAAGAGTCATAGACGGATGTTACGGAGAGAATCTGGTCATTTTTCAAAATAAAACATAATTTAGACTCTGATAATAACTCAAAACAGTAATAATGGAAGTTATTTATTTTTTTCTCCTCAGCCCGGTACCAAATGATCCACAGACCCATAACAGGCCAGGGCTCGGGGCCGGGGCCGGGGGGCCGGGGGGGGGGGCTCGGGGCCGGGGCCCCGGGGCCGGGGGGGGGCTCGGGGCCCGGGGCCCACTGGTATATGGTGCAAGTGTTGTCTGCTACTAGCATGATTTTCCTTCCATGACAGAAACATGTTGGTGCTGCGGCGTTGAGTAATGATGGCGTGTTCGTATTTGTATGGACTGACGGAGGGGACGTGAGGACTAGAAAACTTCAGGAGAAATTTTGAAGGATTTGAGGTAAAAAAAAAAAAGGAACAAGAGACTCAAGAGACTGTTGAGCAGGTTTTTAGGATGAAAACCAGCAATAATATGTGAAAAAGCTGCAATTTTGTAAACGTTGGAGTTTTACAACAAAATTTGTAATTTTTTAAAAACAAAATGGATTCCAATAAAAAAATACAGAAAAATTTGCACATTTTTTTCAAAATGATGTTATTTTGTAAGATTTGTGACTTTACAACAAAATGTGATTAAATGTCAAAAAGTCAACAAAAATTGCTTCTATTTTTAAATGAAAAGCAGTTTTTTTCCTTTAAATCTGTGGTTTTACAAGAAAAAAGATTTTAGAACAAAAAGTTGCAATTTTGCAAAAAAGGTATTTTTTTTATATATATTATGACAATTTTTTTTAAAAAGGGCAGATTTTGCATAAATTTTTATTTTATGAGAAATATTTGTTTTTTTGACATCAAAATGTTTCAAAATAGCAAAACTGACCAGTTTACAAGAAGAAAATCCTGATTTTAAGGACAAAATGTCACAATTGTCCAAAATTGGCAAGTTTACAACAAAGTTGTAATTTTATTTTCAAAATTTGTGATTCTCTTAAGTCTGTTTCATGATGTTTAAAGTTTGAAAGATGCCTTTTCAGGATTAAAACTATGGTGCTACAATGAGGGCGGGGTCTTCCGTGACAGTGTTTTTCAGTGTTTTGGGTTTTTTTTTTTAAACTTTTGTGAACCCCGTACGATGAATTGCTGCCATATGTCGTAGCCCACCGTTCCACATCAAGCTGGTCCTTTTTTGGTTGACTTTTTATTGGGTTATTCTCAAAATAGTTGGCAAAAAACTGCATAAACGTTTTAATGTAAACAGAAAAGGAAAGAAGCACCAGAGTAAATATGAGGAACAGTAATCAGGGAACGCTGGCGCTTTTGCATTGATGCTCTTTAACAAGCTTTGAGAATGACCATGATGAGACGATTTTATGATGTTTTTAAATGAACCTTTTTATTGAGATGAGTTGCAGGGGAGACGACCATCAGTGTTTTTTTTTTAGCGTTGCTTTGAATCAAGTCCCCAGACATTTCCCAGCATCCCTACTGCCGTTGAACTGATCTCCAGGTGTCACCTGAAGTCCATTAAAGCTGCATCGTTACCTGTGGAAGAGCAGGTACAGGAGCTTGTTGCGCCGTTCGCTACGAGCCGCTAAACGTCCAGTAAGGAATAAACAGGGAAGAAAAGCGGAGTTTAATCATTTCCCAATTAAGACACTTCCGAAGGTGTTTTATGTGCACGTGTGTGTGGCAGCGCTTAAAATTTCTTTTAATTAAGGCAGAGACAGAGGTTACTAGTCTATCTTTATCTCAGGTAGATTTTAATGAATTTTTTTATTCCGCCTATTTCAGCTGTGAAGATTTTAATTGCCTTTATTCATGCGTATTTAATTAATATGCCGCTGGTTAGCAGTTTACAAACTTTTAAAGCGAATGAGCTTGAATTGATTTTGAGTCTTTCTTGTTTTTTCCAGTACATTTGTCTGATTGTTGAGATGCAAATCAAGTGTACGAGAGTACAGGAACAAATAACAATTAAGATATATATTTATCTGCGTGTGCCCCCCCCCCCATGTCCCGTTCATTTCAATTCTTCGTTGAAGGACAAACTGCAGCCTTTGTTTTTCCGCTTGTACGTAAGCATGCGCTCATCCAGGTGCGCTTGAGGCCGGAGATAAAGAGGCCAGCGGCTGTGCAGGACTTCAACACCCCCACCCCACCCCCACACCCCCACCCCCACACCCCCCAGAGGGATCTGTCACATGTCAGCGCTGCTGTTCCATGTCATGTGTCGCTGCCCTTCTCCTGACACACAATCCCGTACCGGCACGGGTGTTTTGCATGTGTAAAGACAGATCGTGTACATTTTTGCGCTTTTGCCCTTTTTCTGCATGCACACATGCGCGTGTCTCTGCGCGTGTGCGCGCCGTAGCACCACGCGAGCGTTAGCCGGGCGCCTCGCTCATTGTGTTGGCTCTGCACACGCTCGTCTGCTGGATGTGTGCCAACAACTGCGCATTGTACCACTGAAAAGAAAGAACGAAATAAAGAAAGGCCCAGATGCACACACACACTCAACTGTCCATCAAACCACACGGCCAAAGCTGTGCAATTAGCCTATAACACGATGAGTATTTATATACATTACTGACTTTCTTAAGGTTAATCCCATTTTCATTTAATTGCATTGATAATCATCTATGTCAACTATGGTCTGAATGTGGCCGTACATGTGCACTTGAATTTAAAGATTTGCTACACATTAAAGATCTGACGGGTGATTAAGACGTCATGGTGTCTAGGGTTGGGAATCGAGAACCAGTTCTCGATTCCTGTAGAATCAGTTCCTGTAGAGAACCGGTTCCTGTAGAGAACCTGGTTCCTGTAAAGAACCGGTTCCTGTAGAGAACCGGTTCCTGTAGAGAACCGGTTCCTGTAGAGAACCGGTTCCAGTAGAGAACCGGTTCCGTGTGTTTCAATTCCATGGAATCGTTTGGCAGTTTATCCAGCGATTCTCTCATCGATTCCAACCAACACGAATCTCACGTAATTTTCGCAAGTTACACACAGTCAATTCCAGAAAGCGCTTACGTGATTAAGTTACGTCGGTTTAGCACGTTAGCATTGCAGTTGTAAACAACAATGGCGCCCACCAGGTTCAAACGCTCCAAAGTTTGGCTTCACTTCACCAAAGAAAGATGGCAACAAGGCAACTAGCAGTCATTGTAAAGTGGAGATAACAGCGTCGGGAGGGAACACGGCTAACATGCAGAAACATTTGAACACACAACATGCGATAACGAGTGTCGTGTTTTTGACGCTTCGGACTGATGGATCTCAACCCAGCAGCAGTAGCCAAGCTAAGATCACCTCTGGTAACTCTGGTTAGTAGCTATCCCCCTGCCTATGTGCTTCTTTGTAAAACACGCTATAACATTAGCGCTATGCTATTAAACGAATGCCTTCTGCATTACATTTAGAAGATGACCGTGATGAGAGAGAGAGTCTGGCTGGTTCAGAGGCTGGAAGACATGATTATTTTTCTGCAAAATAATTAATTATTCATAGTATTTGCAGATTTGTACTATGCACTGTTCCGTTGTATTTGATTAGCTATTTATCTTTCTTTATTATTATTATTTTTGAGTGCTTAGTGAGCTCATATATCCTTTTAAAAGGGAGATTTTTTTTATTTCTACTTAGTAAAAATCAGTTAGTAAAATGTTCCACATTCTTGTGTATTTGCACAGTTACATATTACAACAGTTAACACGTTATCTTTGGGCCTCTTTTGACCTCGCTGTTGAGTTTGTAAGGTCGTGACTTCTAAGTAAAAAAAAAAATTGATGCTAATAAAACTGTTCTCCTTTTTGCCCGAATTATAATCTAATAAGAGAATTGAATCGTTAAACAGTATCGATAATGGAATCGGAATCGGAAAAATCTTATCAATTCTCCATCCCTAATAGTGTCTGCTTGTATTAACTTGGTTTATCTTAGTTCTATCCAGCGAACAAAAACCACATTTCGTTACCTACCAGAGGAAGAACGAGCCCTTAGACTCCACATAAGACAACTGGACTACAGTCTGATTTAACTCTTCTGTGTCGACGCGCCGGCACATCTAAGCTACGTCTGCCGTAAGCTACGCTGGATCACAACAAACGGGATCGGCCAGCTTGGTAGACGTCTTCCATGTCTTCCTATTTTCCTGCTGCTGTGTCTTCTTCGTCACGTTCGAGTCAGGTGGAACAATAATTGGCTGCAACGCCTGTAAAAATGACCGATGCTTAACATTTATCAGCGTCGACTTACGTTTCGATGTCTGTAGCGAAGAGAGCAATATCATTTTCAGTCATTTGTCGTGCTACTTAAAAAACAAAACAAAACAAAAACAAAGTGCTAAAGAAGCCTGGCTCTGTTCTGGGGACCTTTCTGGAGCCTTTGGAGCTGATTGAGCAAAGAAGCATACCTCATGAAATCAAAAATGTAATAGATGACCCTGAGAATCCTCTTCACAGCACAGTGGTTCAACCAACCAGCAACCATCTACAATGAATCTTTGAAGAGACCGTAAATAGTGACAGTTACGGCAACAATGAATTTCTCTTTGGGGATTAATAAAGCATTATTGAACTGAACCGAGTTGAATAAGGGAAGGAAACAAAAGGAAGCTCAGCGCTGCAGAAAAAGAACCCACGCTGCCCTCTGGGGTTTAGTGGTGAAACTGCAGAGCGACGCAAGCAACAATGCACAAGTATAAACACCAAAGACGACATCGAGCCTGTGCGTACAACGTTGCCTGGCAGACAGATGGAACTTACCCACCAGGAAGATCCTCCGGAGCACTGACCAGGCTCCGCCGGGACGCTGAGGAGCGAGGACCATCATCTGAGCAGTTCAGGTCCTCAACTGGAAATCTCGTTCACTAGTGACAACCCTTGGCTACCACGCTGTGAGCTCAGCACCACAGTCTCAGAGGATCCGGCCAGTGGACACTTCCCGACTAGTTAGGGTTAGGGTTAGGGTTTACGTTAGGGTAACTTATCAGGGAAAGGTCTGCAGCCAGACACTTCCCGCTCGGTCCCGCTAGAGCTTGTCCCGAGCAGAGCTCGGATCCTGACAGAGGTCTGGATGAAGGTGACCAGCCACCTGTTGACCCACAATCCTGTTAATGACCTGGAGCAGTCCGGTCAGGTTAGAGCTGGTGGTCCAGCTCACCTGACCCCCCCACCCAGGAGAACCAGCTATGCGATCTTGTTGTACTCTTCCTGTGAACTCCATTTCAGTTCTCTTCAACAAATCTGCCTTGGTTACCTTTTGAAAAAGAACCATGGTTTGGGCGGCTCGACTTAACTAAAATCAGAACAATAGTTGTCTTTTCACCATGTGACAGAGTATCCGTCTTTGCTTGGGGAAAGGACTTGTGACAAGAATGGAGGAGAAACTTACTGTTTTCTGTCTTGCAGTTTGTGGCCTAAATGCAGGTTTGGATCAGTCAGTAAACTGTACTGATGTCACAAACAGCTTTTAGTTGTGATGAAAGTCACGCAGTATTCAGTTCAATTCAATTCAATTTAATTCAATTCAATTCAATGTTATTTGTATAGCATCTATAACAATGCAAGTTGTTTCTAGGCGCTTTGCAGAGACCCAGATCGTGACCCCCGAGCAAATATCATTAACTAAAAATTATACTATTAAATCCTAAGCAAAGAAAAATGGCAAGTAAAAAAAAAGAAACTGCCCGAGCAGGAGAAAAAAACCTTTAAGCCAAATGGTGTCAAGGAAAAACTTTAAGAGGAAGAAACCTTGAGCAGGACCTGGAACATGAGGGGGGACCTTCCTGCTGAAGACTATCTGGATAAAGAAAGAAAAGAGGAGGGAGAAAGGACAGAGAAAGGATGGAGGACAGAGAGGAGAGCACGTACATCCTGGCAAAGCTATATTGGGACAAAATGTATTAATGAATAATCATCCATTGACTTATTTTCTGACTGGTTCATTGTTAGTTCATTAACTACAGAGATGACTATATAAACAGATGTAGGCAGCAACACTGAGGTGGTCAGAGGGTCAGACTGCAGGTCAGCATGTTTGTGGACATCCCAGAGACACCTGTATAGACAGGTATGTTGATCTGATGTTGTGGAAATTTAAAAAAGAATCTCATTAGTCAGACTAAAACTGTAGTTTTAAAATGCACATAAATACCTCGGTCCAACTGAAATCCAACAAAACCAACCTTTTTGTAGTTCATAACCAGATGATGAGCTTAGAAGAAGACTGGAGATGGCTCCACAGTTCCTGCTTTGATCTGGAACTTAAGGGATGCAGGTGCTAAGAAAAAAAACAAAACAGTAAAGCATATAGGATGTAGGCAATATATAAATCTATAAGTCCGTCCACTTCACGGTTCACCAGTGTTCTAGTTCTCTGTTGCTTTGGTTCTACGGCGCTATCGGTCAACCAGGATTAACATACTATTAACATACTTTAGTCGGTAAACTTGTATGTTTATTAATGTGCACTGTCCCATCCAAATAAACAAATAAATAAATAAATAAAATAAATAAATCAAATTCTGTCGCATGCACAAAAATTGGGACAGTTTCCAGTTTAACGGCCAAGTCGATCCACAGCTACAGCTCAGTTAGAACTGTCCATATCGACGCACTGACTCTTTCTGCTGACAACTCCCAGCAGGCACAGATCGACTCCAGGTGGCGCTCAAGCACCTGCACCTGCACCCTTTACCCACCGAGGTGGGTGTAAATTAGCTTTCAGGTGTAAATTAGCTTTCAGGTGTAAATTAGCTTTCATGAAATTCGGGACTTTACAACAAAAATGTTGGAAAGTTACGATTTAGCAAAAGTCTGTATTTTATGAAAAAAAGTTGAAATATTAACATAAAGAGTTGCGATCTTGCGAAGTTTGTGATTTTATGTGAAAATATTGTGATTATAGGACATGAAACTGCAGTCAAGTCTGCAACAATGCAACACAAACAAATAATGTCAAAACAAAAATCACAATTTTTGCAAAATTATAATTTACAGCTAAAAGTTGTGACGTTACATAATCTGAATTTTTACAGCAAAAATTCTTAACTTTAGGACAGAAAGTTACAATCACAAAAATGAAAAAATTTAAAATAAAGTTGATATTTTACAAGAAAAAGTTCCAACATTAAGTTAAGAAGTTGCAATTTTGTGAAATCGTGATTTTTTTTTTTTAAAGATTCTACAACAAATACTTTGGTTTTACAACAAAAACTCGTGACGTTGCAAAACTCAAAAATTTACAACAAATGTTGGTTTCTCCTGAAATAGAGTTGTGATTAAAAAAATACAACAGCAAAACAAGTAGTACAGTGGGTATGTTATGTTATATTATATTATACAATGTTTTATTATATGATATTATATTACGGGTATATTATATTTAGGGCTGGGCAAGTTAATGCGTTATTATCGCATTAATGCAATAATTTATTAACGCTGACATTTATTTTATCGCATGTTAACGCATGTTGCTCACATGCTTTTGTTTTGAAAAGTCTGTTTCTGGATGCTGCGGAACCGGAAGATAATTGGCAGGTAAACATGCAGAAAAGTTTAAACAGACATGGAGAACGGTAAAAATTAGTGAACTTTACAGTTCAGGTAGCAACTCAGGTAGCAAATATTAACAATTCTGTCTGAAAACAAAAAACTTTCAAACCCCTTTATTCAAGACGATGGCGTCATTCCTCCATGTTCCATCAGATCTGCTCCATGTGTTCACTGTCCTGCTGTTCTCTAGCTGGTTACTGCAGTGCGGCTCCATCTAGTGGCTCAGATGTGTAATGACAACAGGAAGTCTGTTCCTTGTTTAAAAAATCAAAGCCATTTCTGGGTCACGTAAACCAGACAATTAAATATTAAAAACAAATTCAGTCCTGTGGCCTGTTTGCTAAAATTGAAATATAAAAAAATGGGCATTTTTTTTGTGTTAGATTAAAAAAACGGAAAAAAAAAAAAAATTCACTTTTTCATTTTTTTAATTTTTGATTGGCAATTGAAAATGGAAAAAAAAACAAATAATACACAGATAATTATGGATTGATAAAGTTACAGAACGTTCACATGGACATTTTCATTTTAAAGTTCTCCAGACGGAGGATTCAACAGAAACAAGTTGAACTCCCCGTTAAAAGTTTCTGCTGTTACCTCAGAAATTACCTGTTTTAATGTTCTGATTGTGGATCAGGATTTTGGTTTGTAGACTTTTATTTTTCATAAAAAAAAAAACAGGATGACATTAATGTCCCTGGCAGTGGCAATAAGTTTACTTTATTTGACATTTTTTAAGATGAGATTTACACTAAATATGTGTTACTGACAAGTGCTGATGTTAAAAGTGTTTGAACAACAAATGTTATGGCACTTTAGTTCATATGGCAGCAGAACATTTAAATAAAAGTGCATTTTACACTACTTTTGAATTCATTATTTGATTTTACCGTATACAATGTGATAAATCGTGATTAATCAGGGAAATAATGCGATTAATCATGATTAAAAATTTTAATCGTTGCCCAGCAACAATATATTATATAATAAATAGGTTGTACCCTTTTATCTCGGCCTGAGCACCTGAAAACATGGGTGGATTGAGTTGGTTGAAGTCTGCAACTTCCCCACTAGATGTCACTAAATCCTTCCCAGCAGACTGAAGAAGCTCCTGGTGAGAAGCTTTGCTGCAGATCCTTCTGGAACAAAGTTGATCTTGGAAGCAGAATTAAACGAGTTGGTGACACCATGAGGTCCGTGACGTTAGCCGGATGGTGGATGGACACGTGAATGTTTGTTCTCAGCGCTCACAGCGTTATATTTATCTCTTCCTGCGTCTTAGGAGATTTTTATTTTATTTTTATTTTATTTGTGTTTGTTAGCTTGCAGCGTGACGGTTTGTGATAACGGCAACAGATCACATATTAAGGCTTTAATTTTTATTTTAAAGTAAAGTAAAAACTGGAAGTCCACGTCTCCTCGTTGTCGCCTCCTCTTTTTTCAGTCTCACACTCGAGCTTTAAATTTTCTTTCCTTTCCGTCTCCTCTGACTTTCCATCTCTTCTTAAATCCCCCCCCCCCCCCTACACCCTCATACTCAGTCTCACTCGCTCTATCTAAGCCCACACTACTTCTCCTCTTCCCTCCAATCCTCCTCTTCCCTCTACACACTAACCCCCCTCCCCCCCCCGCTCTCGCTTTCCCCCCCGGCAGGCTGGTGATTGACACTTACAAATTACCCGGCGGCAGTGGCATTGTGTGTGACCCCTCTCTCTCATCTCCAGCGCGCCGCCGTTTTGTCATCTAATTACTGTGAATCCCCGTCCTGCTCCCACTGCTGCATTTTTAATACGCTTGCTTGCCCCCCCCCCCCCCCCCCCCCCCTCCCTCTCCCAGTCCCTGCTCCTCTTTCCACCTGCATCCCTCCCTCACCTGCCTCTCCATCCGGCGCCCTGAACCATCGTCTCCATGTCCTCCCGTGCGGCCCTCAGAGTGTTTTCCCCTCCATTATCGCGCCATCACCCCCCCCCCCCCCCCCCACGGGCGGCCCGGTCCGTGTCAGTCTCCGTGTTTGCTCTCTGGTGTTTCTGCGGTGTCATTAAAGTGTTTGGTAAACACGCGGATCGATACGCCGCTAATGAACGTGCAGTTGTTTCTAATCCGTTACAGGACGGAGGATCAGATGGCTTCGGCTTCTTTTAAGATACGTCGTTTTAGCTTTAATTCAAGAGGTTTCACAAAAATATGGCGTTCGTCTTTTAGGAATTATGCCGTTTGAATTTAAAAAACCCTCCATTTTCAGGGACTGGGTTGGAAAAAAAAAGTTAATTGCCCAGACATTTAAGACGAAGGAAGCAGATCAAAGGTCTGGAGAGGATATCTGGTACTGATGTTAGTAGAGCTGAGCGATTTTATCGATTCTGCGATATATATCGATATTTTATTTCCCCAGAGAGTATCGATTTTTCAGCTGCGGGTATCGATTTTCTAAGCTTCTTTCAAAACCCCCGTGTTCCACCTTTAAAAGCTTGCAAGCAACAATTTGCACTGTTTAAATAAATGAAACTATTTTTCTCAACACGTCTTTTATTCATTTTGTCCAGCATTTACAAGCTGCCTGTCAGCCATATAATGTGGAATTGATGCTTTCAGTTCAATTAATTCAAATAAAGTCATTGGAACTCTCACAAGATGTCACCAAAATCACTTTGTCCCTTTAAAATCTTTCAGAAAATGATGTAAAAGTATTGTAAGATGAATACTGATATATATCGTATTGTGAGCAGAATATCGTGTATCGTATCGCGATATTAGTGTATCGCTACAGCCCTAGATGTTGGTATTTGGCAGCTCTTTGACTGGAGCGACCAGCATGATGCGCCCAAGGAGACATCAGGGTGGGTGAAGGAGGCCGTCGTTGGGCTGAAGAACCACAGAGTCCATCCATGGACATCAAACCCTTCACAGCATCAACAGACGACTGGAGTCCTCTAGAGACGAGATGAACCACTATCACCTACAACGGTTCATCAAAGCAGTTAAACCAACGTAAACTTGTATCAGAATGATATTATAGTTGCTGTCAGACATGGTGGAGGTGGTGGCTATGGTACGGGCCCGTGTAGCTGTTGATGGATCACTGGGGTTTATTGATGCTGACGGAAGTGGAAAGACGAGTTCAGAGGTGCACAGGTCTACATGGTCGGACAAATGCTGCTAACTCTTAACGGACGACGCAAGACGTCAACTCAAGACTTTTTGAAGCCAACCAAACAGAATATTCTCTCACAGTCAAGCTGGCTCAATTGATCTCAACTCAACTGATCGCTTTCCAGCAACTGCAGACGAAACTGAAGGCAGAGAGGCCCACGAACCAGCAGCAGCTGAAGCTGGCGAGGAATCTCCAGCCGCGGACGTCAGGGGAGTCACTTACAGCAACAGCACTCATGTCCCATGAGCACTTCTGAGCCCCTGGAAATGGAGGAACCTCGCTCGAAAAGGCCGCAACTCCTGAAAAACCTCTGGAATTACAACTGTGATTCTGATCGCACCTTGATTGTTTCATTTCAGATCCTCCGCGGCGACTAGGGATGGGAATTGATGAGATTTTTCCGATTCCGATTCCATTATCGATGCTGTTTAACGATTTGATTCTTTATCCATTCTCTTATTGATTCTAATTTGGGAAAAAAAGTAGAACAGTTTTATCAGAATACATTTTTTTTTACTTAGAAGTCACGACCTTGCAAACTCAACAGCGAGGTCAAAAGAGGCCCAAAGCCTGGATAACGTGTTAACTGTTGTAATATGTAACTGTGCAAATACACAAGAATGTGGAACATTTTACTAACTGATTTTTCCTAATAGAAACTAAGCACTCAAAAATAATAATAAAGAAAGATAAATACTATCAAATACAACGGAACAGTGCATAGTACAAATCTGCAAATACTATGAAGAATTAACAATTCTTTATCAGTAAAATAATCATGTCTTCCAGCCTCTGAACCAGCCAGACTCTCTCTCTCGTCACGGTCATCTTCTAAATGTAATGCAGAAGGCATTCGTTTAATAGCATAGCGCTAATGTTATAGCGTGTTTTACAAAGAAGCACATAGGCAGCGGGATAGCTACTAACCAGAGTTACCAGAGGTGATCTTAGCTTGGCTACTGCTGCTGGGTTGAGATCCATCAGTCCGAAGCGTCAAAAACACGACACTCGTTAGCATGTTGTGTGTTCAAATGTTTCTGCGTGTTAGCCGTGTTCCCTCCCGACGCTGTTATCTCCACTTTACAATGACTGCTAGTTGCCTTGTTGCCATCTTTCTTTGGTGAAGTGAAGCCAAACTTTGGAGCGTTTGAACCTGGTGGGCGCCATTGTTGTTTACAACTGCAATGCTAACGTGCTAAACCGACGTAACTTAATCACGTAAGTGCTTTCTGGAATTGACTGAGCGTAACTTGCGTAAATTACTTGAGATTCGTGCTGCTTGGAATCAATAAGAGAATCGCTGGATAAAACGATTCCATGGAACTGAAACACACGGAACTGGTTCTCTACAGGAACCAGTTCTCTACAGGAACTGGTTCTCTACAGGAACCGGTTCTCTACAGGAACCGGTTCTCTACAGGAACCGGTTCTCTACAGGAACCGGTTCTCTACAGGAACCAGTTCTCTATAGGAACCGGTTCTCGATTCCCAACCCTAGCGGCGATGCATCAAAAGCAAAAACCATCAGAACCCCCATGTGGATCTATTTGAGGAACAAGAGCACCGCTACTAGAAATTAGTTGGAAACTACAAACCAGGACTGAGAACTGAACGCAATACTGCAAAGCCTTCTGTTGCATACTGCTCTTTCACACCCTTCAGATATATATGTGTATATATATATATATATATATATATATATATATATATATATATATACTCATAAGGACTTTTTTTTCCTTTCATGCTCGTCCAAGGAAAACCTCTGCTGAATGCTGAAAGCTGTAAGGACTTAGAATGACAAGGTGCAAATGTTAAGACACACAGTTCCACACATACCTGTTTTCTTTGTGAGCGGGTGTGTGCGTGTGTGCGTGTGTGCGTGTGCACGTGCGTCTCATCTACAGGCTCAGCTGCCCACAGTCGGACCGAGCTCCCCCGCCGACACCCGTCTTCCAGCTAGGACTCAGCGGAGCGTGGCGGCCTGCTGCTGCTGAAGGACGGAGGAGGGAAGGAGACGAGGAGATAAAGACAAACAGAAGGAGAGGAGTGAGGAGCTGAGGATGTGGCTGAGGCAGCAGCCGGGCCGGTGTCGGGCCGGGGGAACGACCCGCCTCGCCCCCCCCCTCCACCCTCTGATGTGGCTCCAGGGCGTGGTAGGGTTTAGCATGGCCTCATTAGCTTGTCATGAGCTGGGAGAAATATGGGCCTCCAGAGGGGGGGGGGGGGGGGGGGGGGGGGACTGATGAAAACAGAGGAGGGAATATGGGCTGACAGCAGACGCATGCGGGGGGGGGGGGAGAAGAAAGGAGAAAGAGAGGTAAAGAAGGTAATTGAGAGAGAAAGGGAGGAGAGATGTTGACAGATGTGGAAAAATAGAGCGACGGCGGCGGATGGATGGAGTACGGAGGGGAGTGGCGAAACTAATGGTCCTGCCTGGAGAGATAGTCGTCAATCACTCATCTTTAAACAAAAGCAGCAGACTCAGGAGGATATTTAAGAAGTGATTATTTAATTAAAAGTCCCTTTGCTCATATTTATGAGCCATCCCTCCCTCAAATATTAACCTTGCAGGTCCTGGGAGGCCTCTAACAGCTGAAGATCAGGCGGGAACCAAAGAGGAAGACCCTGCGCGCTCCTCAAACCCTTCCCCTCCTTCATTACTTTCATCTTAACATGTGGAGTAAATAATAAATTAAATAATAATAAATAATAAGAGGCCCGGTCCGCACAGACGGCGACGAAAGAACCTTCATTTGAGTCAAACTGAAAGTTTCAAGAGTTGTTTTAAAACCTGAGTGTTATTTTTATCTTTTTCCTACAAAGTCTGTTTCACACCATCGATGATTTTACAACCGAGAAGTTAAACAAGCGTCGTTGTTCTTGCTGCAACTAACTGTTGGAAATTATTCAGTTTATTGTTTCAGCTCTGCAGCGATAAAACATCGTAAAAATACGGTGACGCCTGCTGTAGTAGACGTAAACAGGAAGTAGTTGTAGCTCCTCCCAGTTTTTAAGCAGAACAGCCTCATTGGAGACTGTGGAGTGATGTCATCCAGACCTCTGAGCGAGCGGTACCAGCTGTGACCCGGTCTGAGGACCGTTAGTTTAGCGACTGGACCTCTGGGGTCCTGCAGTGATGTCATCCAGACCTCTGAGCGAGCGGTACCAGCTGTGACCCGGTCTGAGGACCGTTAGCTTAGCGACTGGACCTCTGGGGTCCTGCAGTGATGTCATCCAGACCTCTGAGCGAGCGGTACCAGTGACCCGGTCTGAGGACCGTTAGCTTTAGCGACTGGACCTCTGGGGTCCTGCAGTGATGTCATCCAGACCTCTGAGCGAGCGGTACCAGTGGACCCGGTCTGAGGACCGTTAGCTTAGCGACTGGACCTCTGGGGTCCTGCAGTGATGTCATCCAGACCTCTGAGCGAGCGGTACCAGTGACCCGGTCTGAGGACCGTTAGCTTAGCGACTGGACCTCTGGGGTCCTGCAGTGATGTCATCCAGACCTCTGAGCGAGCGGTACCAGCTGTGACCCGGTCTGAGGACCGTTAGTTTAGCGACTGGACCTCTGGGGTCCTGCAGTGATGTCATCCAGACCTCTGAGCGAGCGAGCGGTACCAGCTGTGACCCGTCTGAGGACCGTTAGTTTAGCGACTGGACCTCTGGGGTCCTGCAGTGATGTCATCCAGACCTCTGAGCGAGCGGTACCAGCTGTGACCCGGTCTGAGGACCGTTAGCTTAGCGACTGGACCTCTGGGGTCCTGCAGTGATGTCATCCAGACCTCTGAGCGAGCGGTACCAGTGACCCGGTCTGAGGACCGTTAGCTTAGCGACTGGACCTCTGGGGTCCTGCAGTGATGTCATCCAGACCTCTGAGCGAGCGGTACCAGTGTGACCCGGTCTGAGGACCGTTAGCTTTAGCGACTGGACCTCTGGGGTCCTGCAGTGATGTCATCCAGACCTCTGAGCGAGCGGTACCAGCTGACCCGGTCTGAGGACCGTTAGCTTAGCGTGACTGGACCTCTGGGGTCCTGCAGTGATGTCATCCAGACCTCTGAGCGAGCGGTACCAGCTGTGACCCCGGTCTGAGGACCGTTAGCTTAGCGACTGGACCTCTGGGGTCCTGCAGTGATGTCATCCAGACCTCTGAGCGAGCGGACCTACCAGCTGACCCGGTCTGAGGACCGTTAGCTTAGCGACTGGACCTCTGGGGTCCTGCAGTGGATGTCTCCACCAGACCTCTGAGCGAGCGTACCTCTGACCTTCTGCCCTACCTTGCCTGATGCTGACCTGATGTCATCCAGACCTCTGAGCGAGCGGGTACCAGGGGGACCCGGTCCTGAGGTTACCGTTAGTTTAGCGACTGGACCTCTGGGGTCCTGCAGTGATGTCATCCAGACCTCTGAGCGAGCGGTACCAGCTGTGGCCCCGGTCTGAGGACCGTTAGCTTAGCGACTGGACCTCTGGGGTCCTGCAGTGATGTCATCCAGACCTCTGAGCGAGCGGTACCAGCTGGGACCCGGTCTGAGGACCGTTAGCTTAGCGACTGGACCTCTGGGGTCCTGCAGTGATGTCATCCAGACCTCTGAGCGAGCGGTACCAGCTGGACCCGGTCTGAGGACCGTTAGCTTAGCGACTGGACCTCTGGGGTCCTGCAGTGATGTCATCCAGACCTCTGAGCGAGCGGTACCAGCTGGGACCCGGTCTGAGGACCGTTAGCTTAGCGACTGGACCTCTGGGGTCCTGCAGTGATGTCATCCAGACCTCTGAGCGAGCGGTACCAGCTGGGACCCGGTCTGAGGACCGTTAGTTTAGCGACTGGACCTCTGGGGTCCTGCAGTGATGTCATCCAGACCTCTGAGCGAGCGGTACCAGCTGGGACCCGGTCTGAGGACCGTTAGTTTAGCGACTGGACCTCTGGGGTCCTGCAGTGATGTCATCCAGACCTCTGAGCGAGCGGTACCAGCTGTGACCCGGTCTGAGGACCGTTAGCTTAGCGACTGGACCTCTGGGGTCCTGCAGTGATGTCATCCAGACCTCTGAGCGAGCGGTACCAGCTGTGACCCGGTCTGAGGACCGTTAGCTTAGCGACTGGACCTCTGGGGTCCTGCAGTGATGTCATCCAGACCTCTGAGCGAGCGGTACCAGCTGGGACCCGGTCTGAGGACCGTTAGCTTAGCGACTGGACCTCTGGGGTCCTGCAGTGATGTCATCCAGACCTCTGAGCGAGCGGTACCAGTGACCCGGTCTGAGGACCGTTAGCTTAGCGACTGGACCTCTGGGGTCCTGCAGTGATGTCATCCAGACCTCTGAGCGAGCGGTACCAGCTGTGACCCGGTCTGAGGACCGTTAGCTTAGCGACTGGACCTCTGGGGTCCTGCAGTGATGTCATCCAGACCTCTGAGCGAGCGGTGGTACCAGTGACCCGGTCTGAGGACCGTTAGCTTAGCGACTGGACCTCTGGGGTCCTGCAGTGATGTCATCCAGACCTCTGAGCGAGCGGTACCAGCTGACCCGGTCTGAGGACCGTTAGCTTTAGCGACTGGACCTCTGGGGTCCTGCAGTGATGTCATCCAGACCTCTGAGCGAGCGTACCAGCTGGGACCCGGTCTGAGGACCGTTAGCTTAGCGACTGGACCTCTGGGGTCCTGCAGTGATGTCATCCAGACCTCTGAGCGAGCGGTACCGGTACCAGCTGGGACCCGGTCTGAGGACCGTTAGCTTAGCGACTGGACCTCTGGGGTCCTGCAGTGATGTCATCCAGACCTCTGAGCGAGCGGTACCAGCTGTGACCCGGTCTGAGGACCGTTAGCTTAGCGACTGGACCTCTGGGGTCCGCAGTGCAGTGATGTCATCCAGACCTCTGAGCGAGCGAGGTACCCAGCTGGGACCCCGGTCTGAGGACCGTTAGCTTAGCGACTGGACCTCTGGGGTCCTGCAGTGATGTGTCATCCAGACCTCTGAGCGAGCGGTACCAGCTGGACCCGGTCTGAGGACCGTTAGCTTAGCGACTGGACCTCTGGGGTCCTGCAGTGATGTCATCCAGACCTCTGAGCGAGCGGTACCAGGGACCCGGTCTGAGGACCGTTAGTTTAGCGACTGGACCTCTGGGGTCCTGCAGTGATGTCATCCAGACCTCTGAGCGAGCGGTACCAGCTGTGACCCGGTCTGAGGACCGTTAGCTTAGCGACTGGACCTCTGGGGTCCTGCAGTGATGTCATCCAGACCTCTGAGCGAGCGGTACCAGCTGGGACCCGGTCTGAGGACCGTTAGCTTAGCGACTGGACCTCTGGGGTCCTGCAGTGATGTCATCCAGACCTCTGAGCGAGCGGTACCAGCTGTGACCCGGTCTGAGGACCGTTAGTTTAGCGACTGGACCTCTGGGGTCCTGCAGTGATGTCATCCAGACCTCTGAGCGAGCGGTACCAGCTGTGACCCGGTCTGAGGACCGTTAGCTTAGCGACTGGACCTCTGGGGTCCTGCAGTGATGTCATCCAGACCTCTGAGCGAGCGGTACCAGCTGTGACCCGGTCTGAGGACCGTTAGCTTAGCGACTGGACCTCTGGGGTCCTGCAGTGATGTCATCCAGACCTCTGAGCGAGCGGTACCAGCTGTGACCCGGTCTGAGGACCGTTAGCTTAGCGACTGGACCTCTGGGGTCCTGCAGTGATGTCATCCAGACCTCTGAGCGAGCGGTACCAGCTGTGACCCGGTCTGAGGACCGTTAGCTTAGCGACTGGACCTCTGGGGTCCTGCAGTGATGTCATCCAGACCTCTGAGCGAGCGGTACCAGCTGTGACCCGGTCTGAGGACCGTTAGCTTAGCGACTGGACCTCTGGGGTCCTGCAGTGATGTCATCCAGACCTCTGAGCGAGCGGTACCAGCTGGGACCCGGTCTGAGGACCGTTAGTTTAGCGACTGGACCTCTGGGGTCCTGCAGTGATGTCATCCAGACCTCTGAGCGAGCGGTACCAGCTGTGACCCGGTCTGAGGACCGTTAGCTTAGCGACTGGACCTCTGGGGTCCTGCAGTGATGTCATCCAGACCTCTGAGCGAGCGGTACCAGCTGTGACCCGGTCTGAGGACCGTTAGCTTTAGCGACTGGACCTCTGGGGTCCTGCAGTGATGTCATCCAGACCTCTGAGCGAGCGGCGGTACCAGCTGTGACCCGGTCTGAGGACCGTTAGCTTAGCGACTGGACCTCTGGGGTCCTGCAGTGATGTCATCCAGACCTCTGAGCGAGCGGTACCAGCTGTGACCCGGTCTGAGGACCGTTAGCTTAGCGACTGGACCTCTGGGGTCCTGCAGTGATGTCATCCAGACCTCTGAGCGAGCGGTACCGGTACCAGCTGTGACCCGGTCTGAGGACCGTTAGCTTAGCGACTGGACCTCTGGGGTCCTGCAGTGATGTCATCCAGACCTCTGAGCGAGCGGTACCAGCTGTGACCCGGTCTGAGGACCCGTTAGTTTAGCGACTGGACCTCTGGGGTCCTGCAGTGATGTCATCCAGACCTCTGAGCGAGCGGTACCAGCTGTGACCCCGGTCTGAGGACCGTTAGTTAGCGACTGGACCTCTGGGGTTCCTGCAGTGATGTCATCCAGACCTCTGAGCGAGCGGTACCAGCTGTGACCCGGTCTGAGGACCGTTAGCTTAGCGACTGGACCTCTGGGGTCCTGCAGTGATGTCATCCGACCTCTGAGCGAGCGGTACCCAGCTGTTGACCCGGTCTGAGGACCGTTAGTATGGACCTCTGGGGTAATGTCATATTGACGGTACTCCAGTAAAATATGATAAATTCCGAACAACAATCTCAAGCCGTAGCTCTTTTAGATTCTGGTCAATGTATGATGAGTAAAAATTAGGCAATTTAATTATAATCAAATATTAATCTGTCAATACATACAATTAAATATCAATTATTATTCACTATATTAATTCCATTCACCCACCTTTCTGATCCATCCATCTGACATTCATCCTGCATCATCAGACCATCTCTCCATCCCATCCAGACCTCCAATCTTCATCCTGCAGTGTCCAGGACCGTTATCATCTGACCAGCCTCCATCCAGAGCCGTTAGTTAGTGACTGAGGGTCCTGCATGATGTCCCATCTGAGCTTGTGACCCGTCTATCCACCTCTGGGGTCCTGCAGTGATGTCATCCAGACTCTGGCGAGCGGTACCTGTGATCTGAGGACCGTAGCCTTAGCGGACCTGGATCCAGTTGATGTCATCCAGACCTCTGAGCGAGCCCAGTGACCGCTGAGGACGTTATCTGGACTCTGGGGTCTGCAGTGATGTCATCCATCTGGCGAGCGGGTACCCGTGACCCGGTCTGAGGACCGTTAGTTAGCTGGACCTCTGGGGTCCTGCAGTGTTGTCCCAGACTCCCAGCTGTCCCGTCTGCCACCGATCCTGGGGTCCATGATGTCATCCGACCTCTGAGCGAGCGGTCCAGCTGTGACCCGGTCTGAGACCCGTCCGACTGGACCTCTGGGGTCCTGCAGTGATGTCATCCAGACTCTGAGCAGCGGTACCAGCTGGGACCGGTATGAGGGGGTCCCCATCTCATCTGGCTCCTCCTCCCGTCTGCAGTCAACATGGCCGTCTTGTTTTTTAGTTTTTCCATCCTTGTTTTCTTCTGTTGTTATAAATGTGCGATCATTGATTATGTCTATGTTTTATATTATTGATGCTGTGTGATAATGTAGATTTTCTGCCAACGTAAATGAGCCTTCTGGCTGTAATTTGGGTATATTTACATTTTAAATGTTCATTAATATACAATGTCCCTCTACACTAAATAAAGTAGTAAATAAGTTCGACTGTAAATACATTTAAAGAACAACAATCTCCAACGGTTTAGAGAGTCTGTGTTTGCTCTTCATCCTTTAAACTTTGATTCAGACTAAATACAGACGTCATGTATGATGAGTAAAAATTACATTTAAATATTAATTATAATCAAATATTAATCTGATAATACATAAATTAAATATCAATTATTATTCACTATATTATGTAATTCCATTCACCCACCCTTCCATCATCCATCCATCCATCTGACATTCATCCTTCCATCCATCCATCCATCGCCATCCATCATCCATCCATCCATCCATCAGCTTTCCATCCATCCATCCCATCCATCCATCCATCCATCCCATATCCCATCCATCCACCCATCCATCCAGCCATCCAGCCAGCCAGCATCCATCTCCAGCCATCCAGCCATCCATCCAGCCAGGCCAGCATCCATCCAGCCATCCATCATCCAGCCAGCCATCCATCCATCCATCCATCCGCCATCCATCCATCATCTGTCATCCATCCATCCATCCATCCATCCATCCATCATCTTTCCACCATCATCCATCCATCCATCCATCATCTTTCCACCATCATCCATCCATCCATCCATCCATCCATCCATCCATCATGGTGGTAGAATGTCTAATCAGAGAGAATGGAAGCGTTTAAAACTCTAAATTTAGACCTGCTGTATTTATACGTTTTTAACGAAGCCCACGTTGGTACGAAGTGGAAATCAGAAAGGGCAGAAAAATCCAAAAAGCCTCGAGTACAGATTCTGTTTGCAGAGATGATCGTAACCGCTGGATCAACATCAGTTTTCCTCTGCGAAGTGAGGAAGTGCAGTTCTTCAAATGACCACTAGGTGCTGGTTTTAAAAGTGAGTCCACTCCAAGCCGAGATGACGATGATGAAACTTGAATTCAAAAGCACCTCAGAAAACCTGCAGGTGATGTCGCAGCAGGTTTGTCCAGTTCTCTTTATATATTCTATGATTAAGAACAGAATTAGATATAAAACAGCCGAAGTTGTAACTTTCTACTATATGTAGCAATACCACCTCTGACCACATGGGGGAAGCACATCACAGGAGAGTTCAGGTGTCGCCTCCTGGTGTAAGAGACAACAAGGGGCACCTCTGATAATAATTACAAACAAATGTAGCCATTCAGTCTCAAGCTACATTATTGCATCTAAGCAGAAGATTTCCCAGCCCTGTTAACAAAACTCATGTTATCACGGAAAACATGGAAAAAGGCATTTGAGTAACAGCAGTGAAAGTAACAGGACTGAGGTTTTCACTATGGAAATATAGTGACATAGCACATAGAGCATACTGAGCACACTGTACAGATTTACTAAAATATATATTTCTTAAAATTAGTTAAAAAAAAACATGAAAAATAATTTAGGTAACAGGACAGTAAGTTGAGCTTGACCTTGTTGGTCACAGTTTCAATATCATGAAACTTACAGACAACAAATAGGCAGGAACTTAATTGTGGCCTTCCCACGATTGTCAGAAGATCTCAGTGATGCAACTTCCTGTGGACCATGTGACCTAAGAATGCTCCGGATCTTTCAGGAAGGGGGGTGTTATGGTAACAGGACTGAGCGGCAACCCGGGGACCTGACTAAAATGTGCAATTAAACTTAAATGTACACACACGCACGGGATTTCAGTTATGAATTTCGCAGTACAGTGTAACATTTTACAGTGGGGACAGGCGTTAAATGCTACTTTTCAGTATTTTAGGTGTTTTTTTATGAATATTCTAAAGAATATGTTTTGAATTTGCAAACGCACAAATGTGCAGGACACTTTTCTCCCGTGCATATTTACATACACAGTGATCCCTCGCCAATTCGCGCTTTAAGTTCCGCGGGTTTAGTTATTCCCGGATTTTTTTTCAGAAATATTTAATGTTAAAAAAAATCAAGAAAATTGCGGAAACATCACAGGATGTTGTGCGCGTTCTCTCGCAGCAAAGAAATGCTGTGAGCCAGCCTGGCCCCTTTAAGAAGGTGGCCTTATGGGTAATGGTGTGGCCTTATGGGTAATGTAGTGTAATGCAGCCAGAGGCTGTGAAGGTAACAGAAAGACCACAGTTGAGCCTTTGTCTTGTTTCGCTACTTTTTTTGTGGTTTTTAAACATATTAAAAACATTATTTTTATTTATTAAGGCTCTTACCATTTTCATGGTTTTTCTTGGGGCTCCGCTTTTAAGTTTTTTTCTCTGTCAGTTTGCGGATTAAAATTGATTCTTGGGGGGGGGGGGGGGGGCATTAACCACGAAAAATAAGGGATCACTGTATACATATGATGTCCTGGGGACACACATGGATTCAACAGAATGGCTCTGGTTTTACTACATAGGGTGTCTTTAATGACACGATCTTCTGTGTGATGGAGAATTTATTTCAGTTTCAGTTCCCAGCTCTGCTTTGGCCTCCACCTCCTCTCGAAAGAAACTTCTCATCCTGCCGAAAGTTCCCTCACTTTCACCCCAGTTTTTGTCCGGATCACACCAGGAGGAAAAAAAAAAAAACCTGATGCGCTGAAAGAACTAAACTAAGGTGAGTGCTTTAACGCACCGAGACGATTCCACGAAGTGAGCAGCGCTTTAATAAACGTTCATGTGAAAGTGGAGTGTTTCTGAAGGTCTTAAGTGAACGCTACCTGCGATCTCATTAGAGACAGAGAAGGTTGTGAAGTGTTTGATATTCCCCACAGTCTGAGGATGCCTGCAGGTTCATGAAAAGGCTGACGACGGAGAGAAGAAATGTGTTTGTCAGCCGCAGACGAGCAGAAGGAAGATGAAGGATGCTGGAGCAGATGATCCGAACGGCTGATCAGCCTCAGGAGGAAGCTGCCGCCGTAGAATAACGTATTTACGCTCACATCTGCCTGGAGGTAAAGACGGCGTGGACAAGATTACTGACATCTCATTCTGGTCACCTTGATCTCATTCACTAACATAATCCACTTCTGCACGTTAGGCCACTTCGTGATGTTGCTGCTACATTTGAGCCGTGTTCTGGCTAGGGGGGTGTAAAAAAAAAAATCGATTTGGCAATATATCGCGACTTTCAGCCGCCCAATATAATATCGATTTTTTTAGGAAAAAATTTACAGTGGTGACATTGCTGTCAGTATGTTGTAATGGTTACTTAAATGTGTTTTGAAGCAAATAGTTTTGACTCAAATTGTCCTCTGAATGATCAATATCATCTGATGAACATATACACCAACTTGATTTTTCATCTCTACTTTTAATTTTCATATTAACTGGGTAGAATATCGCAATATATCGCGATATCGTGACAATATTGCATCGTGACCCATGTATCATGATACATATCGTATTGCGAGGTCCTTGAGGACGTCGATATTGGTGAAGCGTTTCAGCACCACGGACGACTTTTGTCCACGTTAAAACATGGAAGGCTTCCTCTCTTTTTCAGTATCCCTGCTGTCGGTAAAGATCGGCCGAAGTCGACTCTGCGTTCGGGTCCCGGTGAGGCGACAGCGTATCGGTTTACGGTGGCGTTAGCGACAGCAGCTCCCAGAGCCGCGGTGGACCTGCTGAAACCGATAAAGAGAGGACGACTTCACCGGTCTGTCCACAGGGGGCCTCAGAGAGCGAGGAAATTACAGAAAAGTTCCTCTGTGTTGCTTTAACACACACGTGTCAAACACAAGGCCCGCGGGCCGAATGTGGCCCGTCACGTCATTTCATGTGGCCCTCCAGAGCTTGGGCTTTATTGTCTTAAATTTTAAACCAATATTTTAAGACTTAAAATAAGCTTAAACCACTTTAAAGCGCATATTGACAAAAAACTACATTTCCCATCATGCACTTTGTCGTTATCCACAACGATAATGGTAGCTATGAGCAAGACGATTTTTCAGAACTGATGGACTTAAGAAAAACCTTTACAAACTAACTCCAACATGTCCAAGAAAAGTGTCTTTTGTGTTATGAGGTCGTGAAAGAGTTTAATCCACGTCGGTATTTTGACAGCAAACACGGAGCTAAGTATGCTAACTTTAGCCTACAAGAAAAACAAAGAACTGCTTCCACTTCTGAAACCAAGGTAATGGATACTCTTACAAGCACAAACCCTGAGTTTAATATGATAATGACTTAAATGTTTGAAACTTGAATACATAATAAAAACAGAAACTGTTATTTAACATTATAATAAGGTGTAGTTTAATTTATTTTGATTTACATTGCATTTTGTTACATTCATGCGGTTGATTTGGCCCTTGGAGGGCAGCCATGATGCTGATGAGGCCCTCAGTAAAAATGGTTTAACACGTCTCTTTGATGTTTCCGTTTCTCTTTTCTGTTGAACAGCGTTTCGGTTGATTTACATTTCTTAGATTTTCCTCTCGTCTCGTCTTACATCTTTAGGAAGTTTAATTAAAGTCTGTTTCTTCTCCAACCTGGACATCAATCTCTCGGCTCTGCGTCTGGGCCCGGTTCTGAACTCACGTCTGACGGTGTCGGCGGCGGAAGCGTTTGTAAGGGCCGCCAGGTAATCCTAAAGAGACTGAAAGGAAGCGACTGAACTTGTGTTCTTGGTTCTTGAAGACGTTTCATCTCTGGTCAGAAGAAGAAGAACTGAACAGGCTTCAGGACGAGAAGCTGAAACGTCCTCAACAACCAAGAAAAGAGTCTAGCTGCCGTCTATTCAGTCTTTTCTTTGATTACCGTGACCTGGAGGACGAGGGAATCCACACCAGCGCTGCCTGGAGATCAGAGAACCAGAGAATCAGAGAACAGAGAATCAGAGAATCAGAGAACAAGAGAACCAGAGAACCAGAGAACCAGAGAATCAGAGAACCAGAGAATCAGAGAGAACCAGAGAACCAGAGAGGAGACCAGAGATCAGAGAATCAGAGAACCAGAGAGAACAGAGAACCAGAGAACCAGAGAGAAACAGAGACAAGAGAGAACCAGAGAACCAGAGAATCAGAGAACCAGAGAACCAGAAAACCAGAGAGAGACCAGAGAACCGAGAACAGAGAACAGAGAATCAGAGAACCAGAGAACCAGAGAATCAGAGAACCAGGAGAAACCAGAGAATCGAGAATCAGAGAACAGAGAAAACGAGAGAGAACCAGAGAAGAGAGAACCGGAGAACCAGAGAACCAGAGAATCAGAGAACCAGAGCAGAGAACCAGAGAATCAGAGAACCAGAGAACCAGAGAATCAGAGAATCAGAGAACAGAGAACCAGAGAATCAGAGAGAACCAGAGAACCAGAGAACCAGAGAACCAGAGAACCAGAGAATCAGAGAACATGAAAACCAGAGAACCAGAGAATCAGAGAGAACCAGAGAACCAGAGAACCAGAGAATAAGAGAGAACCAGAGAACCAGAGAATCAGAGAACCAGAGAATCAGAGAATCAGAGAACCCGAGAATCAGAGAATCAGAGAACCAGAGAATCAGAGAGAACCGGAGAACCAGAGAACCAGAGAATCAGAGAACCAGAGCATCAGAGAACCAGAGAATCAGAGAACCAGAGAGAACATGAGAACCAGAGAACCAGAGAATCAGAAAACCAGAGAACCAGAGAATCAGAGAACAGAAACCAGAGAACCAGAGAATCAGAGAGAACCAGAGAACCAGAGAACCAGAGAATAAGAGAAAAGAGAACCAGAGACAAGAGAATCAGACGAAACCAGGAGAATCAGAGAATCAGCGAACCAGAGAATAAGAGGGAGAACCAGAGAGAACCAGAGAACCACGAGGAACAGAGAACCAGAGAGATCAGGAGAACAGAGAACCAAGAGGAGGAGACCAGAGAATCAGAGAACCAGAGAACCAGAGAACCAGAGAACCAGAGAACCAGAAAACCAGAGAACCAGAGAACCAGAGAATCAGAGAACCAGAGAACCAGAGAACCAGAGAATCAGAGAACCAGAGAACCAGAAAACCAGAGAATCAGAGAACCAGGGAATCAGAGAACCAGAGAACCAGAAACCAGAGAACCAGAGAATCAGAGAACCAGAAAACCAGAAAACCAGAGAACCAGAGAATCAGAGAGAAACCAGAGAATCAGAGAACCAGAGAATAAGAGAATCAGAGAGAA
>JAGFBZ010001768.1:0-76253 GCA_018398805.1 Hirundichthys speculiger
TGTGCAACTGTCCTTATATATACGGCCAGACCCCCCCCACGATGGCAGGGCGGGTTTCCCGACAAACAGCAGCCAAACTGGACAGAGTTATTAAGATGAATAAACTCTCCTCTCTCTGCTGTCTCCGAAAGACACATTAAATCCAGCTTTTCTCTTGTGAAGAGATCGTTCAGAGAGAAGGATTTATTTGCAATAGACGGGCATTCAACAGGCCGATATGCAGGGTCGATGACGTCAGGGAGGCAGTGTCCGCGGAGCGCATCGGATTGGTCGAAGGCACATCCAGCGGTCATGTGGCCTCCACCTGGACCTTGCGGGAGCTGGCGTAACACGGAAGAGCGTGGAGGCGATGAGGACCATTGACCACTACTCCAGCGCTGTGTAGGCTCCAAGACTGTCCTTGTGTCCAACAGACGAAAGCATGAATGTGCTGTCGCACACATTGAGAGAGGGCCCCGCGCAGACACCTTACACTTGTCCATGGCCGACGCGGCAGAGCCCAGGCGTGCTGCGCCGCGTCGCTTCACCTGGACACCAGAGCGCAGCCTCTTCTCCTTGATTTCTTACGGACTGGGCCCGGAGCCCGACAAAGCATCCAGAACTCAGGTGAGTCGGGGTTGATGAAAAAGGGAGGAGGAAACGCTTGTTTGTACCTGCCCCGTGTATCAAACATGCCCTCCATAGACTCTTTGATACGAAACAGAGCGGCCGGTCATAGATCCGTAAAGCTGAGACACATCCATATGAAATACGGGCTGATATGATCACATATGTGGAGAAAATGACCATTAGAAAGCTATACAGCAGGAGACGAGCCGTGGCACTGCCAGTCACAGGCGCCATGACAGCCATGACATTATCAAGAAGATCACCAGACTCTTCCAGCTCCTTTTGGATTCCGGGTGTGTTCCTTATCTGTGGAAGGAATCCACCATCATCCCTATTCCCAAAAAAATCCCACCCTAAAGAGGCTGAAGGACTACAGACCTGTGGCCCTGACCCCGGCTGGGTAAACATGGAGCGAGTGTTGGGTGACTGCCTGTCAGACATGCTGTCACACAAACTGGACCCTCTTCAGTTCGCCTATAAGGCAAAACGTGGAGTAGAGATGCATGTCTCACCTTTTAGACACTGTCACCAAACAACGGACTCTGCACACCCCCACACCAGGATTTTATTTATGGACTTTCCTCTGCTTTTAATACTGTACACACAGACACCTTGCTGCACCACCTCTCACACCTTCAGGTTCACCCCACACTGATTTTATGGATTCAGAGTTTTTTATATGACAGGCCACAGCAAGTTTTTTTAAATGGTTTTAAATCCAGTAAGTTGGTTTTGAAACACAGGTGTCCCTCAAGGGTTGTGTTTTTATCCCCAATTCTCTTCTCTGTGTACACCAACAACATCTCCTGTAACAGTGAAGGAATGACTCTTTTAAATATGCAGACGACATGGCTCTGGTGGCTCACACCTGTCGGACAGCACGGCACTGACCCGTTACAGGAGACAGTCAACAACCTGTCCAAGGTTTTGAAAAGAACGCTCTTGAATTGAACATTTAAAAACAAAGGAGCTGTGCTGTGGGGGCAGAGGTAAATCTCAGACACCCCTTTTTACACCCCTCAGTATTTAGGATCAGTCTGTCGAGCAGGTTGAAGTTTTTAAATATCTGGGAACCGAGATCGATACCAACCTGTCGTTTGGAAATCAGGCCGACTCGGTGTACAAAAAAGCACAACAGCGCCTCCACCTGCTGAGGAAACTGAGGACTTTCAATGTCAGCAGAAATATTTTAACCCTGGTTTACACCTCAGGGTTTCCTGCAGACCTTATTTGGCCAGGCGCCCCGCCCGGCCTGAAATCTCGAGCGCCCGGGCTACAATGTCGGGAAAAAAAAAATGTCGGGCAAAAAAAAAATGCAATGCATGCAAGCGACACGGCAGCGCTTGAGAACTGATCAGCACACATAGGTTTGTGTTATAATGAATTAATGTTGATTCTCTAGTGCTGCGCTGTTTGCCTGCAGTGCATTCTGGGCCACCTCTATCCTCCTCTCTCTCATTCACACACACACACACCTGATAACCTCTCTGTCGATCAATCACGTTTGACAGCTCACGTCTCGTCTCACTTCAATACAGTTTTTCCTCCTCCGCTCGCTTTTATGTCGGTCGTAATTATTTATAGTCAGTAGAGATTCTGGTAAACTTATTCGTAATAGACCCGGTGCTTTTTGTTTTGAGCACAGTGCGACCTCTCACTGCTGGTTTTTTTTTTTTTTTTTGGTTCGACAATTCATTAAAGTGACACACGCACACACTAATCAACATTATGTTTAACTTTGTCTATAAAAGAAAAAAAAGAACATTAGGTATTTAAACTAACTAACTAAATAAATAAAGACCAATGGGCGCACTGCCTGTCATCTGGACTCCAAGCTCACGTAGCTTCACTTGACAGCTGTCACTCTGAGGTGATTGATGACCAGTCCGCCCAGTCAAAAAGGTAACGCCTACTATGTAATTTACTGGTATGCAATTGATCAGTAGTAGAGTAAATGAGACATAGTCTTTTAGTTAAGAAACTGAGGTAGCCTACACTTTATAGTGTTTTCCATCATCATGTTTGTGGGTTTGTTGTTAAAGCATCTTCTTTCATATTTTGGGCAAAAATAATAATTGAACAATGTAATTAATTAAGTAATTTATCCTTTTTTTGGGTTCTCGGCTACCGTTCTCAGCTTGAACCCCCCCCCGGCCAAAGTTTTTTCCTGCAGGAAACCCTGCACCTCACTCATAGAATCCGTTGTCACCTTCAACATTTCATCCTGGTATAGCTTCCTCTCCTCTAAACACAAAACAAAACTCTCCCGTATTGTTAATCAGGCCAGCAAGATCATTGGTTCATCACAAACTCATGTGTCTGAACTGTATAATCACTCTGTAATCAGGAAGGCTACCTTGATCACAGAGGACCCTTCTCATCCCCTCCGTCACTCCTTCCAGTTACTTCCATCAGGTAGACGTTACAAAGTCCCACTGGCCCGAAAAAATATCTACAAAAAATCCTTTATTCCCACTAGGGATGCACCGAAATGAAAATTCTTGGCCGAAACCGAAAACCGAAAATGAAGAAACCAAGGCCGAAAACCGAAACGCCGAAATAAATTATTATGCCAATTATTAGTACCATTGCATTCATGGCTATGACTGTGTACTAACCTCACTAAAATCAAGGCATTACCATTGCATAAATTAATATTGATGCTACAAAGAATAAATTAATTGCAAAATTATGAAAATATTTATTAGCACTGACATTACAACAATGCACAATATAAAACAAATTCAAAATAAAATGTTTAACTTGACCCCACTCAGGTGTACATTAAATAATAATACAGGCTGACTGGCCTGCTGAAAGATTGTAAAAATGTTCTCTCATAAAAACACAGTGCATTATTCAAGTGCATTTAAAAAAAATTCTCTGTAGGACTACAACAAAAATCTGCAGCTATAAGCTCATGGACGTGAGCTGCAACAACATTAAAACAGCTCAGGTCAGGGGCGAAATCCCATTTATTTGGGGGGGGACAATAAACAGAAAAATTTCAGAGAGTAATTCCTGGGGGGGACATGAAAAAAAATGCTCTCTCTCCCTCTCTCTCTCCTGCTCCTTTGGAACTTGCCTTGCAGGGTTGAGCCCACAGCCTGTTGAATGTTAGAAAAGTAATATAGTAGTCGTAGCATTGGTTGTGTATCAGTGCATATTCTACCTGTATACAGGTTTTCAATGTTCAAACTGAAAAATCAACAATGGTATTAGGTGGTATTATTATATTGTAGTGTTGTATTTTTGACAAACAAAATACAACAACATATTACAACTACATCATTAAATATTCAACTTAAAAATGCAAAAATAAAATACAATTAAAAATCCCTTCCACATTTAAATGACCACTCTCTGACACACGGAGCTGCAGGTAGCCCCGCCCGTTAGAAACAGCATGTGGGCTAAACCACTTTGAGAATTAGGGGGGTCGCAATGTTTCAAACAATTAAAAAAAAGGCTTTTTACGTTTATAATTTGCAGCGCTTGTTTGTACTTTTATTGAACATGACTATATTATTATTCAATTGTTTTTGTGTGCTTACAACGATTTTTTTGGGGGGACAACTTTGTGGAAGGGGGGGACACGTCCCCTGTGTCCCCCCTGGGATTTCCGACTGGCTCAGGTAAACCACGTCTGCTCGGTATGGAATAACGGGCTCAATGTGCTCGATCAGCCTACGAAATCCCACATCCTCTACAACAGAGAACGGCTGATCATCTAAGGCAATGAATTCCATTATTTTTTGTGTAATGCCCTTTGCCTTGGCACCATCACTGGAAAACTTTCTTGCCTTTTCAAATACGTCCACCACAGACGGAGTTGGCGCGCTCGGAGGGATTTTCCTTTTCTGTGCCGCCACCTTCTCATATTCAGAATGGCGATGGGGATGTTTGGATTTCAGGTGATAAATCAAACCCGACGTGGAGAAACTCGTTGCAGATTCACCCCCTCTTGAAATTTCAGCGTTACATGTTTTACAAATCGCTATCCGTGGGTCTTTCTCAGATATATTGAAATACGTCCACACCACAGACATGTTGGCCCCTCTCCAGACAAGCGCGTGCTGGCCGCGGTTTTGTTCGTCATCACAACATCCTGTTTCGGCCGTGTTGTTTCGGTGATAAAAGTCTTTCGGTGGCCGAATTTTCGGTGCATCCCTAATTCCCACTGTAATAACCACCCTGAACAGACTGAAGTAAGTGTGTATGATATGTGTGTATTTTTATTGTTGGAGCCTTGTCAAAGAAAAATTTCTGCCACCATTCGGGGCAGACAATAAAGTTTTTCTATTCTATTCTATTCTATTCTATTCAAAAGAAAAGCCTAACCTTAGAACAGCTGATAGCTGCAGAAACAGAAATCATACGTTACAGTCAAAATCAGCGGTTTCCTGAAGAAGTGAAGGCTCTCCACAGTAATCTGTCTGTCAAGAGAAATAGTCAGCTGTATAGGCTTGATCCCACTTTACAAGTTGACATTTTGAGAGTTAGTGGATGGCTGGACAGATCTGCCATGCCAGAGGATGCAAAACATCCATCGATTCTCTCAAAACACTCATGAGTTGCAACTCTCATATTGCACAACATACATGAAAAGATTGAGCACTGTGGACGCAATTACATGTTGTCACAGTTAAGACAAAAATGTTGGATTCCTCAAGTAACCTCAGCCATCCGGAAGCTCATATCAGAGTGTAAAGTTTGTAGGAGACTGCGGGGCCAAGTTGGGGTACAAAAAATATCAAATTTGCCCGAAGACCAGCTTTTTACCTAATAAGCCCCCATTCACAAACGTAGGGATCGACTACTTTGGGCCCTTTGATGTTAAACGGGGGCCAGGGAACTGTCAAAAGGTATGGCATCATGTTAACCTGCCTCACCATCAGGGCAGTACATATAGAGATAGCAGACAGTCTTGACACCAGCTCCTGCATCAACGCCCTTCGCCGGTTCATAAGTAGAAGAGGCCAAGTTAAAATAATGTCCTCTGATAATTGCACAAATTCTGTGGATGCAGAAAAGGAGTTAAGAGAGGCCTTTCAAAATGTGGATCAGTCCCACATTGAAAAGGCTATGCAGAAGAAGGGCATAAAATAGTTTTTTTATAGTCCAGCCGCATCACATCAAGGAGAGATTTGGGAGCGGCAAATTCACACTGTACGGAGAATCCTTAGCGCTCTTGTCAAAGAACAGACCCTCACTGATAAAAGTCTTCAAACTCTGATGTGTGAGGTTGAAAGTATAACAAACAACAGGCCGATCACGAGTCCTACAGATGAAAACACATGACATAGAGCCTTTAAAGGTGGGGTGGGTGTTGTTTTTTTGCAACACTTTTTACAATATTGCCTGAAAACCTTATCATATTCCCATAGCACCCACTGAAATAAGATGTTTGCAAAAAAAACTAAACGTTTTGGTCCAGTCTAGAGCGTATAATCAGAGAAAAACTCCGACCAATCAAAAAAGTGATCATCACTATTTTGATTGGCTGCATAATACGTCCATCAAATATCAATGCACTCTCACCCCTCCCTCCCTCCCCAACGCCGCCCCCCTCCTCCCACTCCCCATCGTGCGCGTTCACAGTTTCGTTACTCGAGGAGCTCCCTCAGGTTAGCAAACACAGCGTTGCTATTTGTAAAGCCAGAAATCAAGTTAGCTCGCACATATCATTTCGTTGCAACAATGGCAGAGAAGAGGACGCCAACCGGCAGCAAAATCAGAGGGAAAACTCTTCTTGAACAAGTAACAGCCAGGCGGAAGATAACCAAAGAACGAAACAGAACCAGAGTGGTTATCGGTACAGCTTTCCAGCGCTGGCGCCAGCTAAAAAATGAAAAGGGGCTCCAGACCGATGCCAAGGTGGCCCTGTTTCTACTGGACAGGTAAGATGATGCCGTTCTGATTATATAATATTTCAACATACTGATAAGTTACGGGTATTGTAGGCCTATTCACCCAAGTGAGTGAGAAAATGAAAGATGATGACAAAATTATTGTCCATCGAGTGACATGACGAACATATTCCAGCATGTTTCGGTAAGGTTGTTATCCTTGACGGTAGCTTTCCCAATATCGTTGAATGCTATACCTTTTGTTAAATATATGCTTCGTGCACAAACCGATAAATGCTGCTTATTGATTTTGTTTTTAGTTATGACGCTGGAATGGCACATAGTTCTACTCCTATGAAGCATGGCGCCTTCAAACCCCCCCCTCCCCCAGTGTCCACCATTCATACGGAGTCGCCTTCAGATTCAGACCTGTAAGTACTATCATCACCCAACCTTGACAATATGCAGTAGCTAGTTGATATGGGTTTTTCAAAAAAAATACTTCTGCTGTTGAGAGACTATGGTTTGTCTGTTTCGTTCTATATCTAGCAGACAGCAGAGCCAGTTGATGTGCTCTATAAGACTAGATTACTGATTGATCACACGGCTACTTGTTCCACTGAGCAATAAGCCTAATACAGATCCGTGGCTAGCTCATAACTTTCCATTGGAGGGATATGGAAACTTTCTCCGTAATACATGTTGTAGTGTATACACAAATTGCTTTCTATCCATAACAGCATATGTACAAAATGTAAATGTTGGCCTTTGTACACTGAAGGCCTTTTGTAAGTCTGACAATAGCCTAATGCTGTGTTTCCCCCATCATCTAATATCTGTTGTACAGTGATGACTGGTCAGTTCCGGGAATTGAGAGCTTGGAGAGCAGAACTGGGGAGGATGTCGATGAACAGCCCGGTCCTAGGTATTTTGTCTCAAAACACTTATCAACCACAATTATGTGATATATATATATATTGTTGATACGTGTATATGTGTGTGTGTATATATATATATATATATATATATATATATATATATATATATATATATATATATATATATATCTGTCATTTCTCATATTATCAGATATCGCATGACTGTCATATTATCATGATTATCGCAAATATCGCATATTTTATCTGTTCTATCTACCTTATACAGTCTTTTTCAAGTTGTATACTCTTATTATACGAGTCCTGATAGAACCAGGAAATATGACCATATTAGTCCAGTCCTGAGGTCTCTGGCTTCCTGTCACTCAGAGAATAGACTTTAAAAACAGCTCTATTGTGTTCAAGTCTCTTCATGGCCCCAAAGTCCATCTCTGACATGTTAGAGCCATATGAACCAACCTGGACTCTGAGAACCTCAGTAGTGGTCTCCTGCTGGTGTCCAGAGTCAGGACTAAACAAGGTGAAGCTGCATTTCATTTTATGCTCCTAAAATCTGGACCAGTCTTCCAGAAGATGTGAGACAGACCTGAACTCTGACAATGTTCAGATCCAGACTGAAAACAGTTCTGTTTAGATGTGAAGATGATGACTGGAAGGATTTTATCTGCACTCTTCATTTTTAATTTAATTAATTAATTTTTATTTATTATTGATTATTTTTATGCTTGTATGGAATGATTCTATTTGCCTTCTTGTGACTGCATCTGTAAAGCACTTTGAATTGAATTGCAAATAAAGTTGCAAATAAAGTTGCCTTGCCTAATATGAGAGTACACAAATGCTTGCCTTATGCAAAACAAATGCATGTTTATTTATTGCTACAATGCCAAATCCATTATATATATTATATATATACTCAATATTTTCTCTTATGTTCTTCATACAAAATATTTCCGTTTATTTGCTTCAAACGGAGGGGGGGGGGGGCTCTCTGCATCACCGCTCTCATTAGCCGACAAGTGATATTTCAGTAGTAACTAAATTCACATCGACAGTAAACACAAACAACATTTATCTTGTGGAGTTAGCCATCAGGCAAGGTTTTGAAGCTGAACTTACCATTCAAAATAGTATCTTTTGTATCCAGGTTTGTTTACGTCTGTCTGTCTGCGGCATGGCCGTCGACGTCAGTGCATGACTTCCTGTTTTGACAAATACGAGGACTACAGGACTACAACTACAGGGGCCCGAGGCTCATTAAACCCACTCTCCTCTCTAAATAAACGTATCTATAATACATAAACGGCCAGGCTGTGTCGCGTTAACGCGCGTTAAAAAAATTAGTTGCGTTAAAATATTTTGCGTTAATCACGCGTTAACGCGTTAACTTTGACAGCCCTAATCATATAATTATATCTGATATAGATATTATATCTGGGATGATCAGCATTTCAGTTTTCAATTAGTTTCTCTTCATTGGGCAAAATGTTGATGTCTGAGGTGGAGTTCAACAGCATTGGAAATTCTATGTAAGTCTTGTTCTCTCAGCATTTAAAAGAATAGAAAGATGGTTTTTGTAATAGATAATTTTAGTATGATGTGCATTATTCAATAGAATAGACTGGATGATGACAGACCTGGAACCCTGACATGGAAGAAGAGTCTGTGTCATCCTCGGAGGAAAACATTACAAAGTACATTGATACAGACAGTGACAGCAGTGATAATGATTATGTGCCCCGTGTCTGTGTGCGGTAAGCGGTTTTCTGTCGTACTACCTCATTTGTAAGTAGTGTTATTACTGTTATGCAGTTATTACTCATTCTGCTTTGTTGTTTGCACTACAGGACAGGAGGTGGTCTGAAAACGAATATATGTTTGGAATCTTTACCAACTGTGAGCATGGAGGAATCGGTGCATGATAATGTTGACCATTGCCATGACACGACTAGGAAAGACATACCGTTGCCAGAGGCCATTAAAGTACTTGTGGAAGATGATGTCGTAGGCCATCCTGCATGTATCGTCTACCATGATTGCCTGAAGCAGCTTGCTGAGCTCATTGTCTTGCCGATGGTCGAGTGTGCCGAAAAAGACCCAGTGACCAAAAAACAGTGCTCTGCAAAGGCGCCTTTTGAATTTCATATCAAATCCAGAGGGACAGCAGCAATTGTTGAATGGGTGAGTTGTCATATACCTCATATGATTGTATTTCGGTGATATGGTGAAGTGTCTGTTTTCTGCAATTCTGACACCGCCACCCACACACACGCATGTCTGTTCTTAGATGTGTCTTCAGGGTCATTTGGTTTGGAGATGGATTTCACAGCCCACATTAAAGTATGGTATGTTGGTCGGCGACTTCATGCTTGCAACCAATATATTGCTCTCAGGAAACAACTACGCCAAAATATCGCTGCTTTTTAAATTCATGAATATGGGGATGATCGAGAGGACCAATTTCTTCAAAATCCAAGACACCTTCTGTGTTGACAGCATAAAAGAATTCTGGAATGACAAGAGGGCAAAAGTAATCACCCAGCTTCAGCCGAAAGGTCCTGTTGTGGTCCTCGGTGAGTTTTACCAACACACACACACACACGCATGCATGCATGCAACAAGGCTTGACGCTAACTTTTTGGCTCACCAGCCACTATGGCTAGTGTTTTTCCTCAGTCAATAGCCGTTTTCTCTTTATGATAGCCACAGTTTTGCTGTCAGTTTTTTTTCTTCTTCAGAATGTTCTTGCATTTATATTTTAAATACAAACAATTGGTACTATTGTGATGTGATAAATCAAAGAATAAGTTACCAGCCAAAGTTGCTTGTGAGACAGAAATTGTTACTAGGCACAGCCAAATTTTACCAGCATTTGGCTGATTGGCCGGTGTCAGAGTCAAGCCCTGGCACGCAACAACATTACTATTTGTGCTCTGTTTATTCAAAGGTGATGCTCGAATGGACAGTCCGGGGTTCTGTGCACAGTACTGCACATACACAGCTATGGACAACGCTTCCAAGCAAATTATATCCATTGTCAGCCTGGACAAGCGGGAGACTGAAAGAAACTCTGTTATTATGGAGAAGGAGGGCTTTGTGCGTACCCTGGAAACACTTCGTCAGGAGTTGACTGTGACAGAAGTTTGCACAGATGCACACAGCCAAATTGCAGCACTATTTAGTAAGTGTGTTTATTACAATTTAATTTCAGTAGGATTTCACAGCTTTGGTAACATGAAAGTTCACAACATGCATCTTATTTGTGATTACATATAGTATTATTGATGATCTTTCTGTACCCTTCAGCTAAAGGGCTGTTCAAAGACAGTGGCATACACCATTCTTGGGACGTTTGGCATGGGTCTAAGAACCTCAACAAGAGGCTTGTAGCGGTATGTTGATATTTAACACAATTACATGCTTTGTGGCATCAAAATTCTGGCATTGTGACATCTCTTTATTCTGATATTCTTTTCCATTCTGTTTAATCTCCAGACAGGGCAGCAAAAGGGATGTTCTGACCTTATAACCTGGACCAGAGACATCTGCAACCACTTCTGGCATTGCTGCAAGATGGCTAACTCTTATAAACAGTTCATGGTAAGTAGCGTAGTTGTTGCATAGAAAATGAAGTGATATTGTGGCCACATTTTCTCAATTTATCGGTGGTTGATGTAATTTCACTGTACGTACAACTTGTGGAGCAGTGTACCCTTACATATGTATTACATATAATTTTCTTACTGTTTCTCCTCAGGACATGTGGTTGGGACTCTTGCACCATGTCACCGGAGAGCACGAGTGGGCCCTTGATGCCTGTCACCATGGCCCCTTGGACGACAGCAGGGACAAGAACTGGCTTGAAGCAGACAGTATGGTACACCAAAGGCTACGAGAAATCGTTCTGGACAAACGCTGGTTGAAGAATATTGATAAATATCTTCACTTCAGGTAAACATGCAAATGTTCATGACTTTCTCCAGGGCAAGGGCCGTTTGGTCATATGTGTCAAGGATTGTTTACATTTCACCCTCTAACATTTCACTCTGAGTCACCTGCCCCCACACAACACTTTAGGTCGTGTTGAACCGTGAGGCGCCTTTGGTGTCCCAAACTACATCACCTGAAAGGCATGCGTGTGTGTTGGCTGTTGCACCTTATTACCAATCACAGTTGTGTGTATTTGTGTGTGCGTGTGTTCAGAGCTGTGGCTCTAGAGCAGGGGTGGGCAATTCCGGTCCGCGAGGGCCCCTGTCCTGCAGGTTTTGCATGTTTTCCTGCTTTAACACACCTGATCCTAATTAACGGCCGTCATTATCTTGTCATCAAGGTCAGCACATGTCTGTTAATGACACAGTCACTTGTATCAAGGTGTGTAGAAGGAGGGAGACATCTAAAACCTGCAGGACAGCGGCCCTCGAGGACCGGAATTGCCCACCCCTGCTCTAGAGCCACAATGGGCCATTGACGGTCCAGCCGTCTCTTTGGCGAATCCACATTGCTTTCCCAGCAGGGGCCCTCACTCGGCAATTAGTGCTCTACCTGTGCCCCCACCCTCTACAGCCCCCTGCTATTCTGGTCAGACTTCAGGGGGCCCTAGTATATGTGAAGTTGTATCTTTACTGTGTGGCACACCATTCAATTGTGTGTGTGCGTGTGTGGAGTCTAGTACATCTTGTTGTCTAAGCACTATACTGTAACACTCTTCAGTCTTTTAGGTCACTGGAATGCACAGAATAACTCAACACACCTTTTGTCTCTCTTTTTCCAGGTAATATTGATTGTATGCAGACGGGTGATAGATGTTTGATCTGCCTAATCTCAGATTAACATACAGTATGTGTTACAATTTGTGTATGCAGCAGGCTACCTATTACAACAGAATCAATCATTTTCCTGCTATTCCCTCAGATCAACCGCAGACTTGGAGTCATTTCACAACCACATTCTCATGTATGCCAGCAAGCGTTTCAGCTTCTCCCCACCAGTTTATGAAGCCCGGACCCTGTTGGCTGGCCTTGACTACAACCACCACCTCAACAGACCAGCCGCGAGGAAGGCGGATGGCTCAGTTCTGTATGTATTACAAGCATCCCTATGTGGTTTTGTAAATGTACTTGAAAGACTCTGGACAGGATCAATGGTGGTAAATGAATTTACATTGATTTGTTTTTGTAAGAAAAAAACAAACAAAAAACGATATGTTGTTTATCACTAAACATAACTTGGGGCAGAACCGCAATTTTAGGCTTCAATAAAGTGTGACACATTGTATGTTTCAGATATGGCAAGTTGTACAATAAAAGGTCCAGGACATGGAGGCTGTACACACTGAAGGTGGAAAAAAACTACAGCTACATCCCTGAGCTTCAGAGCACCATCCTGCGCCGGAGACTTGCTAACCCAAGAGGTCTGGCTGGGAGCAGACCCTCAAGGCCAGATGACCCAAGAAGACTTGGAGTCCTATCAGGTGTCCCTGCCCCAACTATCGAGGAGCTGTTGGAGAATCAAGTCAGCAGAGGGCTTGGTATGTTTCATAAAAAGTTACTCACAATACAACAGAGTTATATGAAGTAGAATTACTCTTACAGAAGTAATTACAACACTAGTAGTATAACATTACAAAGTTGAATCCTTGTAATATCATACCACTAATGTTGTAATCACATCTGCAAGGCTACTTCTACTTTATACAACTCTGCATTTTTAAATGACACTTCTGCCAGATAAACAGTTTTAATTCTGGTGTTCTTTTTACAGCGCAGACCCCTCCTCCCAAACACTAGGCTCTACAGAGTTGCTGCATAGCCGGATTTCCACACACCATGTCCCAGGTTTTTATTATGTGTGGGAATTATTAAAAAAACTGTTTTGTAGTTGTATTTAAAAAATCTCATGTTTTTTTCCATTCTTCTATTTTGAAATTTACCAAAAAATATTTGTGTTGACACAATTTTTGTAGATTTTTTTTAATCGTTATCTGGACTTGAAATGGTGATTACACAAACTGTATGAAGTGGTGACTTGTGGTGCCACTCTTATGCACAGCGGTGCACAGCATGGGGCCTAGCTTGAATGAGTGCCCAGCAAACCACTATAGACAAGTCGCCATACAAGTGAGTGACAGTCAGAACAGCAGTGGTGGGAGAGAGACAGGAGAACACCAAACTGGGGGAGGGGACTACTACTGAGAAGCAGTGAGTTCACCTAAGAGAGGGCTGGACTGACCCATCAGAATCTTCAGCCACAATTCTAAACACCAAGACCACAATGAAAAGGTCATTTGACATGTTGCACTTTATTTTTTAAACATACAAAAAAAACAACCCCCAAAATAGTCAAACATGGTTCTCAATAAAAAAAAGTAACTCTACATATAAATAAATATACAGATAAATAATAATAATAAAAAAAAAAGTACATATCCAGACTGTTTTATACCCTACTTGGCACAAACCCTTTATACTGCCCTAGTGGATCCGGATAACGCAGCCGAATTCTCCAAACGCAACAACTTGGAATTACCACACGCCGCCCCTGTCCAAGTGCCCCATGCTGCCATAAAATGTACTGACGGTAGGCTGCATGTCTGAACTGTTTATTGCTCTCTCCAGGTCCTGCATATCAGTCCAAAGTCTTCTAGCAATGCTTAGAACCCCCTCCAACAACACAAATTGGTCCATGTGTGGCAACATGGAGATGCAGGAGTCGGCAGATTCACCACAGCATTTCCTTTCTAAGTCAGTGGGCATCTCGTGGCAGTTAGTGCAGACACACCAGGTAGGTTGTGATGCTGGGGGCTGTGGTTGAGGGCCTGGAGGGCCAGAGGTCATGTGTGCCAGGTCGAACATCAAGCTGGGGTCACAAGTCAGGGCGAGCTGCAATAATTGATGAGATTCTTCCAAATTCAAGGACTGAATTCGAGCCTGTACAGAAATAAAATAAATTATATAGTGCATTTCCTTTCGGATCATCAGGCATACTATAGATGAAGACTATCAGTTACTCTACATAAGCCAGGTCTTGATATTGGCAATTCAGTCATTGTGTATGTTCTATTATGTCTATACAGTGCATAGGTAAGCTGTTCAGCAGTCAATTTAGATAAAGTTGTAAAGTGGTAAACATACATCCTCATTTGCTATTCGGTCGGTCGGCTTGCAAGGCTTGAATTCTGTTTATGTCGTCCTGACCAAGCTCCAGCCCTCCTGTCTGACGACTTCTTCCTCTTGGTCTTCCTCGTCGTCCTCCTGATGCTCCTCGACCTCCTCTTCCTCCTCTGCCGCCAGCCATCGATCCTCTTGGCATAGGTTTTTTTCTTTTAGCTTTGGACGGCCCAGGCGAGTCGGAGCTGGAGCTCTCGTCATGAAAACTCTTAATATATAAATAACACATGTAAGCAATACTGTCAATAAAATACAGCAAGTTGATCAGTTTTTGTTATTACAACCAAAAGGCGCCTTTTATCTCAGAAGCGCGCATACCCCCGTGTGAGTCGTTCAGTTAGTTACCACGTGAAATACAGTGCCCGAAAGTAAATACGTCAGTAACATAAATCACTCTAATTCGGCTTTGTATGACTACAACGGGCAAATGCATGTTACGAAAAAAAAATCAATATTAATAAACAATATTTCTTGAAATGACAATCATGACAGGCTGTTTACGTTCATCCAATCTTACCGGAGAAGACGCCATGGCTTGAAGTTAGCCAGCCACTCTGACGCTAATTGTTGTTGGCAAATCCACGTGAGTGTTCGTGAATGCTCGTGAACTTCCGTGACCACTCGAGACAGCGTGCACGTTCACGTAGTGGTGAGTCATGTGAAGGCATGGTTTCGAGGGCTGGGCTGAAGAGGAGGAGGCGGAGCCTTTAGGAGGAGGGAGGGAGTGTAGATTTTCAAAATCTCACTTGAGTTGGACTGCTGGAACCGTTTTTCAAACAACACCTACTCCACCTTTAACACCCAACCATTTACTGCTGATGAAAACACAGCCCAACATGCCACCAGGAACCTTCACCAAGGATGATCTGTATGACAGAAGACGGTGGCAGCAAGTGCAGTATCTTGCAGACCTATTTTGGAGCAGATGGACCCGAGAATATTTGCCTCTCCTCCAGGAGCCCCAAAAATGGGCAAAACTGAAAAGAAACTTCACGCCTGGAGATGTGGCGTTGTTGGTCCACAGTTGATCACCACGAAACACATGGATAACGGGAAGAATAACCCAAACCATACCTGACTCAGATGGAACAGTATGCCGAGTGAAGCTGCGTACCAAAACCAGCACCATGGAAAGACCTGTGAATAAACTTGTGTTTGCGTCAAAAAGCAGTTTGAACACAAGAGGATAACATATAAAGAAATGTGAAAGAAAAAGACTGATGATTAAGAATTGATGAGAGAATTGCTTTAGTTTGATGGCTCTTAGTATTTGAGTTATTTTGATAATGTTTAATCTTCCTGCTTAACCATTAGGGGCCAGTTATGTAAGAGCCACATTGACAATAAGTTCTATATGTTATAAGTTATATTTTATGTAAAAGTGATTTATAATTTCACATTTCTAGATACTCTTTAAAAATGTATATTAAGATTCATGTGTATTGAATTGTATTTAACACTTTATTTTGATAATTATTCCTCCCTTAATTAAGTTAAGTGACATCAAGCTGACAAGTTGGGCAGAGAGCTGTAGCAGGCATGGGAGCACACAGTTTTTCTACCATGTGACTAGAGCTGAGCGATTTTATCGATTCTGAGATATATATCGATATTTTATTTCCCCAGAGAGTATTGATTTTTTTAGCCGTGGGTATTCTATATTCTAAGCTTCTTTCAAAACCTCCGTGTCTCACCTTTAAAAGCTTGCAAGCAACAATTTGCACTGTTTAAATAAATGAAATTATTTTTCTAAACAAATCTTTCATTCATTTTGTCCAGCACTTGCAAGCTGCCTGTCAGCCATATAATGTGTAATTGATGCTTTCAGTTCAATTAATTCAAACAAAGTCATTAGAACACTCACAAGATGTCACCAAAATCACTTTGTCCCTTTAAAATCTTCCGGAAAATGATGTAAATGTATTGTAAGATGAATATCGATATATATCGTACCGTGAGCCGAATATCGTGTATCGTATCGCATTGCAAGATTAGTGTATCGCTACAGCCCTACGTGTGACAATGTAATCAAACCAGCATTTTGTTTAGTAAAAGTTTAAAAACTAGATTACATCTCCTGTTATTGGCGTCAGACTCGTTACAGTGCTTACAGCTCACCAGTGGTATAGTATGACATCCTGAAGGAATGCCACCACAATTACGATAAATCCCTTCTTGTCAGAATAAGAGGTCAAATAGCAACAGTAATCCTCTCCATTAATGATCCTTATGTGTGAGAGTTCAGCCTTCCACAGCTGATCAAAACACCGATGGCACTCAGCGTAATGAGGGGCTCATCGATAACCTCATACCTCTGTTTAACCAAAGCCCGCACCTCACCTTTGTCTGTTTACTTTTTTCTTTTTTTTTACTGCCTGGTCCTGATGGCGACTAATTAAAGTCTGGCTGCTATCCGATTGTCTCGCGCAGCTTTGTTGCAGTCAGGTAGCACTCGGGATGAAGCAGGAAGGCAAATGGCAGCATCTGACATTTGTGTTGACGGCACAGTCTTGATTTCACAAATTAAAGGATCAGGAGGCTCAATTACAACATCCCTGGGTGTAATGAGTCGCGGGGTTTATCCAACAGGTTCTCGGGTGAAGGCAGGGGGACCTGCTATTAACTGGGAAAATATTGCACCTTCGTCTGTAAATACTAAAGCAAGTGCATCCTGGCTGTGCGTGGCTTTCTTTTAACCCCGGAGCTCTTCGTATTAGTGAGAGTACTTTTTTTCACAGTACCGTCAGTTAGTTAAGAAGAATGATGCTTAAAATAATAATTAAAAAAAAAATCTAGTTTCAGTTTACTGGGCTTCCAACCCTCGTCCTGCTACTAGAGCTGGGCGATACTGGGAATTTTGGTAACAATCCGATACCAAGTAAATACAGGGCCGGTATTACTGATACCGATACTTTTTCATATTAAGCTTTAGCTATCATGAAACTGCTGACCTTTTGGCATTTTTGTGATTTTTGTCTTTGGATTATTTTGTGAAAAACTAGGATAGAATTTCAGCAAACCGGTGACAGCAAAATACCTTATTATCATTTTTATCATTTTTGTGTAAATATTCCTTGGAGTTGAATTGTTCTGTTTATTATGTTTTTTCTAGTCCAACTATTATACTATATCTTTGAATACCTGTGTAATTTTGTTTGCACTCTGTGCCCTTTCCTGTTGCTTTAACTCGATAGATTTCTCCATTGTGGGATAAATAAAGGATTATCTAATGTTATTTTATCTTAGATAACACCTTTCACAATGGGACACATGTACTGGGTTATTTCAAGGTCTTAATTATATTTTTTGAGTTGGCTCCAGTAAAGTAACATGTACTTTGACAGTTAATATGAACTGATTCTGAAGATGACCACTCTGATCTACCTGGATCCTCTCTGTTGGACTGAAAGGCGTCTGTCAGTGACTTCTGTCTCAGGCTTGGCAGCCTGTCCAGGAATGGGGGATGTTTCTCCTCCTCTTCATTTTCTTGTGCATGGTTTTTCATGAGCTTAAATATATTTGTAGGGTTTCCACTGTATTTTACAGTCTCTTTACAAACTACACAACTTGCCGTTGTTTCATTTTCGGGATTAAAATACAGCCAAACCACGCTCCTTTTTCTTTTTCTTTCTCTCTCCGTGAGGTGTGTGTGTCGACGAAAGGGGAGAGAGAGCGGTGAGTGGGGGGGCCCAGGGTCATGCTTGTTTGGCAAGCATGGCCAAACAAGCATAACCATGTGTGACGATGCAATGTCATAAGACGACAGGAGGGGGGAAGGGGAGGAGGATGCAGCGACATCATGTCACACACAGACCTTGATGAATTTGTGCTTGTGGGAGAGAAAAAAGCTTGAGTATCCATCTTTTTATACGAGTATTGTTCGATATCAATACCAGTGTTGGTATCAATATTATCGATATTTGGATTGATCCACCCACCTCTACCTGCTGAGCTCCACCTCTGTCTCTGGAGTGATCCGGTGCACAGAGGAGCCCACGGTCCGCTCAGCTCCTGCAGAGCAAGATCACATCAGACTTGAGTCCTGATTTAGAGAAGTCGACTTGAACACCATCGACTTGTGTCTCGACTGAATCAGCGAGTCAGGTCGTCCGTAAGTTCTGTGGTTTTCCCTCTCCTTTTTCTCCCTGAATATATATATATTTTTCCAAGTTGCAAAACTTGTGAATCAGTCATTTTGACGTTCCTGTCAAAATGATGACGGTCATCACCAGAAGTGCGTTAATTACTTCTCCCAGCTTTTCGTACAGCTTTTATGTCCTGATGGTTTTCGTGGTAGCAGGTAGAACAGTAGGAGGGAAAAGGATAATGGATTATGTTTCATGTGAGAAGTAAATATCTTAATGAGATAATGGAAATGCGGCTCACACTTTTCCCTCCCACATAAATAATGCATGCATTAAGTAGAAATTTAACATGTGGCGTTGCACACCTTAAGAAAAATCTGGCACTTAATGGATTTCCGATACTTTACACCAGACAAAGAGGTCTGCATGTCCCTCGTGACTTCAGACGGTTGGTATGATGCATCTAAACCAGAATGCTCTGGTTTGGTTGATCAGAGAGACGCAGCAGCTGAGGGCTGGGCATCTAAATGTGTTAAAAGCTTTGCTAATTGGTGTCTTTGTTTTTTTTCAAAAGAAAAAAAAATGCACAGCTGCAATTTGTCATGCAGGCTTGAAATTACTCCCTGGAGCTCACAGCTGAGATGCAGCACGATGCCTCTTTTAAAAAAGCAAAACACAACTCAACGCGACGCAACGGATCATAGATTCACAACGGAAACAAGACGCATGCAGTTAGTTTCCCAGTGAAACAAAAAGATCCTGTTGAGAAGGTAGATCAGAAGAGATTTAAAGTTACCTGTGAGGACTGGAACCTTAAGGAGATGTCTATGTAAAGCCAAGATGTCAGCCAAGATATCAGCAAGAAGCCCCAGTGATGAAAGAAATCTTATGTGCTGAAGAGGTTCCAGTTTACCGAGGAACAAACCGACTGACCTGAAGAGACACTAAGCAACATTTATGGACGGGTGGAAGCTCGATATGTACACAAAATGAAACCAGAATGTTTTGAAGCAGGCTGTAAATGTTTGTTTATGTTGCAAAGTTTCAACAGGTGGATTGTGGGAGTTTGAGTTGCTTTTAAAACTCTTGATGGTCCTCCCCGTGGAGGAACTCAGGTTTGATACTGACTAGCAAGGTGACAGGATGGAAGATTAAGCATCAACGAAGATGAATAAAAGAGGGAGTTCAGGAAAAAAATAAAACAACTGGTAGATAATCCTGCTGGGAGATCTCATGTCTGCTTCTTCACTGTCCTATAAATTCAGGTAGAAAAAGTTCTCGAATGGTTTGGAGGAACATCAGTGTGCTTTTAAATTGGACGCAGCAACGTCAGCTCATTTAAAAACGTTCCAGATCTCTTCAAGTCATTTAAAACTCCCTCCAAAACAGCAGCGTCCCACACGCCTGATTACACAGGAAGCTTTACGACTCAACACCACACCAGGTGGGACGTTGCTTTTAGAATAAAAACAAACTGTGGTGACGACCTGCGGCGTGGATGATTGTCACGAGATTTCCAATTAAGGCCCACAGACCTGCAAGAAATCAGGCGACAGCTGCTCCACCTGCTGCAGAAGAAAACACTGAGACAAGAAGAGGGCGATGGTTGCTGCAAGGGAAGAACAAAGAAGCTTCCTTATTCTGTTTCAGTCACAGCAGTCAGGATTTTAATGAGGGTGAGCTGAACCGGACTTCTTCTCTGCGTCTATGATCATCTGGAGTCTTTGGTCTCGTGGCAGCATTGCTCTCCTTTAAGATAGTTGTGTAAACGGTGACCCAGCTGGGAGACGGTGTCATGTCTGTGTCTTTTAAAAGTCTTTTTAAAATTTGGTTTTAGTTGTTAAATGTGTTGCTGGCATTGCTTCTGCTTGTACGTGGTCTGCTTGTACGTGGTGTATGTATGTTTTTCTGGAGTTTTATCTGCATTATGTAAATAATATGACTCGAATATTAAAATGCCTTCATGCCCAATGAAATAGCCATGAACATCCATTAAATGTCAGCTCAAAATGTCATCCAAATGTCTTCACTTTCTGTTCCATTAAAATGACGAAGCAGCAGACCTCATGCACTTATTTCAGATGACCTCAGTTTGTGATAAAGACCCTCTTCTCACCCACAGCGAGTGGCGGCCCTCAGAGACGTGCCATCATTTATCGGTGAGGTCCACATCATCATCAGGAGGTCGGCTGCCGCCTCCAAGGTGTCGGCGGAGCAAAGCAGTGAGAAACTGCCAGTCAGCTGCCCGTCAGTCACGTCTGCATCTGTTTTCTGGTGTTAAGACACCAATCACAGTTTGAGCGACTCTTCAGGACGATGCCGATGACCGAGGCCGCGCAGCTGAGTAATTAAAAACAAACCTGCAGGTAGCAGTGGTCCAAAGCTGCTCCGCCGCTTCAGTTACCAGAACTAATTGATTCAGAACAAAAGCACAACATGTCACAGGCAGTCACAGACGCCATGCGTGGTCTCCAGTCAGCTGGCAGTAATGGACTGATTAAAGGTTTGGCAGCCCTGTCATTGCGTCACGCTGGTTTTCACACAAGGAGCTAGAGAGCCATCCAAAAAGGGAGACGACAACAGCCTGGTTTCGTACTTGGAAATCAAGAGTTATTGTGAGGTCAGTGAAGCTCTTTGAAACCGTTGAGTTCTTCTGCAGAGCTCCTCAAAAACAGACCACTTTCATTTCTGTCCCCACACCACGAAGCATCTCCCCGCCTCCTTGCTCAGACCTTATTAACCCGTCTCCTGCCTCTGGTTCATTTTAGTTTGCAGGACGGGCCAGGCTTAGACCTCTGACCCTTCTCCATTGCATCTGTTAACAAGAAGAAAAACAAAGTAATGCCACCCCCACGGTGAATACAGTTTGCAGGTTTGTGAATCAAAAAAGTACGGGACCGCAGCTGTAAAAAAGATCTCGGTCAAACAGAAAAATGCGCTAGACAGTAGACTTTTGCCATGAAAATGAGCAGAAGCAGCATCTCAAAGATGGGTAACAATGATTCACACTCACTCAGCCCCTTCATCAGCTGCACCTGCTCAGCTGCTCGTTAACACTAATATCTAATCAGCCAATCACATCTATTCATGTAGACGACCTGCTGGAGTTCAAACAAGTGACTGAACGTGTCCTGGTTGTTGGTCTGAGTGTTCCAGAAACTGCTGATCTCCTGGGATCTTCTCCACAACCATCTCCAGGATTTCCAGAGAATGGTCCCAGAAAGAGAAAATATCCAGCTATTGATGTCAGAGGAGGATGGACAGACTGGCTGGAGATGACAGAAAGACAACAACAGTGACAACCAAGGTCTGCAGAAAATCCATATCTGAATGCACAAGATTAAGACATATTTTTAGTAAAATTGAGACGTATAATCGTGACTAGGGCTGGGCAACAATAAAATTTTTTATCACGATTAATCGCATTATTTCCCTTATTAATCACGATTAATCACATTGTACACACAAAATCAAATAATGAATTCAAAAGTAGTGGTCACTTTTATTTAAATGTTCTGCTGTTATATAAATTAAAATGCCATAACATTTGTTGTTCAAACTCTTTTAACATCAGCACTTGTCAGTAACACATATTTAGTGTAAATCTGTAAAAAAAATTTTTCTTTTCCTGCTCTCCAGCGAAGGCGGATGCTTTTCTGTGAGCTCCTCTCCCTCTATCTGATCCTCGCTGCTCTTTGTCCTGTCTGTGTTTTTGGAGCCTCATACGGATAATATCTGAATATCTAAATTAACCATGGATCTGGTTAGCTGGTCTCTCCATGCAATTGATCAAATTTTTTCTACAAGAAGGGAATCTAGAGGAGAGCCTTCGTGTCCAAATGGAACACATGTAACCGGGTATGTTCAAGATCCATGGGCGAAGTGGCGCTTGAGCTGCCAGGTTCCTCTGTTCATCGAGGACGCTGAAGATGTTTACATATTTGGATTTATGATCATCGGATTCCTGCTGTTTGGCGTTGGCGGATACCTGATGTATCGGAAAATTAAGCGCACAGATGCTGCCATTACAGTCCTGATGTCCATGTGCGTGGAGGTGAGCCGTGCTGTGAGTGCCGAGACTGTAAAAAGAGACGAGATGAATCGGAAACTGGATGTGATTCACGGCGTGAACCACCGACAGCTTCAGATGCATGAACTGATGGGGAAAATGGATAACAACCTGGGAAAACTACATGCACAGCTTAGGGAGAATGGACATGAATAATTCAGACTTTTAGATGATTCCCACGAGAGATAACCAGCAAAAGGACTCAAGGCAGGCAAAAATTCACTGTCAGTCTGACCGAAAACAATCTCTCTTATCTGAATCTGGCTCCCCTGAGCGGCCTTTACTCAAGGCCGAACTGAAAAGAATCTCTCTGAGGTTTTATCCGAAGTAGCCCCCCCCCCCCCCCCCCCCCCCCCCCCCCCCCCCCCCCCCCCCCCCACCCCCCCCCCCCCCCCCCCCCCCCCCACATCCCCGCTCCATTGCCTTTCCCTGACTCTCAACGTACTCGCTGGTTCCTGGTGTACTCCCCCACGTGGAGCGGACTGATTGCACTAAAAAATAAATAAAAGTCTACAAACAAAATCCAACAAAATGATTGTGTTTCAGCACAATCAGAACATTAAAACAGGTAATTTCTGAGGTAACAGCAGAAACTTTTAATGGGGAGTTCAACTTGTCAGTTGTTACAAATAGCCTTGTTTCTGTCAAATCCTCCGTCTGGGAGAACTTTAAAATGAAAATGTCCATGTTAAAGTTCAGTAACTTTACCAATCCGTGTATCATTCATTCTTTCCATTTTTAATTGTCAATTAAAAATAAAAAAAATTAAAAGTGACATTTTATTACATTTTTCGTTTTTTAATCTAACACAAAAAAAAAAAATGAAAAAAATGCCTGATTTTTTTTATATTTCAATTTTAGACTTGGATCAAAAATACGAAATAAAAAACAGACCACGGGAAAAATCCGTGTATCATTCGTTCTTTCCATTTTCAACTGTCAATCAAAAATTGAAAAAAGAAAAAGGGGCGTTTTATTTCGTTTTTCGTTTTTGAATCCAACGCAAAAAAAACAAAAAATGCCCGGTTTTTCGTATTTCAATTTTAGACTTGGATCAAAAATACGAAATTAAAAAATGGGCCACAGGACCGAATTTGTTTTTAATATTTTAACTGCTCCAGTTTACGTGACCCGGAAGTGGTTTTGTGCGGCAGTTCCGGTAGCATGGCGGCGCTAGAATCAAATACTAGTTTGATCAAGGACTTATTCAGCAGCTGTTTGACACACGCTGAAATTTCCTGCTAGTTGCAGCAGATGAGTATCCTGTAGTGATGGTGAGATGAAGCCTCATGAGGCACCGAACCATTTGAGCCGATCGGTTCCAGAAAGGGTTCATTACTAGAAGCTTCATCTGCACACGACACCACCTACTGGCGGAGTGTATAATCACAGGCAGCTGGACGTCAACCACAGCTGTTTGTGGCGCATTGAATATTTGTCTGTCATGGCCCTTGGGAATGATTATGAATTACAAAGAACATCAATGACTATGAATTACAAAGAATGCATGGCCAAATAAATTCTCTACATACATTATCACATATGTGTATAATAAAATATGCCATGGATGTATTCTGTGTGTGTAAAGTTTCCCAGTATGGAAGTATCATATTATATGGCAGGTTGTGTAATGTTTTTTTTTTTTTTGTCACTTTAGGAGAATAGCATGGGCCTGAACAGGCAGAAGACAGTGAAAGTGCTGGTCAAACTAGGAAGATGGAACTGAATATGTCTGTGTAACTTGAACAATGATGTACAGGACAGGGGAAACTTTAGTCATTTTTATTAAGAAGTAACAATCTCTCAACAGGTTTTCAGCGATTCCTTTTTTTTTTTAACACAACCTCTCTGGCCTCTCACATGGTACAGAAGATGTTGTTGATCACAAAGGCGCAAATAATATTTTCAAAAAAGAAGGTTGTCTGATAATCGAGGTCAAAACTTTTCTACTGTCATTGCACATCTGCGCCACTAGATGGCCCTGCACCGATATAAACAGTAGTTGAATGGAGCGTCACAGTGAACAGATGTAACAGATCTAATGATAAATGGAGTAAGCACGCGACGGCTCGAACAAAGGGGCTTGAAATATTTGATGCAGCCCAGTTGTTGTTTTTTTTTGTTTTGTTTTGTTTTTTAAACAGACTGAATTGTTGATATTGCTACCCGAGTTGGTACCGGAACTGCAGAGCACAAAGCCACTTCCGGGTCACGTAAACCGGACAAATTAAATATTAAAATCAAATTTGGTCCGTGGCCCATTTTTTAATTTTGTATTTTTGATCCAAGTCAGGATGAAATACGAAAAACCGGACATTTTTTGTTTTTTGTGTTAGATTCAAAAACGAAAAATTAAATAAAATGCCCCTTTTTCCTTTTTGAATTTTTGATTGACAGTTGAAAATGGAAAGAACGAATGATACACGGATTCACAAAACTGAATTTATTTTATAATTGAGGACTGGACTTTCTGTTGTCATTACACATCTGTGCCACTAGATGGAGCCACACTGAAGTAACCAGCTAGAGAACAGCAGGACAGTGAACACATGGAGCAGATCTGATGTAACATGGAGGAATGACGCTAACGTTTTGTTGCGGTCCAGAATTTTCTTTTTCAGACAGAATTGTTAATATTGCTACCTGAGTTGCTACCTGAACTGTAAAGTTCATGGATTTTTACCGTTCTCCGTGTCTGTTTTAGCTTTTCTGCATGTTTACCTGCAATTGTCTTCCGGTTCCGCAGCAGCCAGTAACAGACTTTTCAAAACAAAAGCAAGTGAGCAACATGCGTTAACGCACGATAAAATAAATTTCAGCGTTAATAAATTAATGAGTTAACACGATAATAACGCATTAACTTTCCCAGCCCTAATCGTGACATTTGAAAATATATTTTGTGTTCTTTTATTTGGTGCCAAGAAGATTAACAAAGATTAATACAAGCTTTATTATGCCATGCAGAATATTTTCAGCTGATTTGGTACACTTCCTTAATGTCACAGAGACATGAAGAGAGAGCACACTTGTATCCTGGATTTCCCTCCATTTATAACAGCAAAAAAGGAGGGGTCTCACATCCCTGAATATCCTTGTCTGTTGAAACCAGATGCATGATAGCTTTCACACGTCACAGCTCCAGATATGTGTGTTTATGTTGACTTGGTCCAGGAGTTGGAATCGTTAACAAAATGTGTTTATCTGTGCAAGTCACAAAACCTTTGGAGGGTCGGGTCCCAGTCTTGAACACCAAATTCCACCTTTCAGGTCATAAAAAAAGACAGCAAGAATTTCAAAGATAACAAAACTTGGGGGTCAGTCAGATCTAAAGACAGCAGGCATTGCTGAAAGGCCATTAAGACTTAATGGTTAAGTCTTCCTGATGTAAAGTGTCGCGGCTGCATCCCACTACCTCTGGGGTCTCTGTGAGACATCTACAGCTCGGCCTCAACGGCACAAAGTGGAAACGGGTTTAAAGTAGCACACTTTCTGTCCATCAGAGGGGTGAGGAGGAACGGAGGAAGAAACATCCTGAGACCAGTGAAATGTGGCATATTCACTCGTCTCTGCTGCTTTGCAAATTCCTCCCTGACTCCACGGTCAGAAAGTGGGTTGAAAGAGCTGTTATTCAGTCCACCTACGTGTTCGCCTGAACCTCCCCAGACGGAAATAATCGATATCTCCTTGAGGCTTCAAGGCCAGTTCTTCTTTCAAACTGGCTGCAGAGTTCTGTAGGTTTGTTTGTCAGATTTCAGTCCCGCTTACCGCTGCAGCAACGGTCGGAGCAATTCATATTTTCAGCATATTACATCCTCCATTCCTAAGTTGAATGACTTAAATTATTGCTCTGGGTGCACAATCATCCCACTCTGACAGAAATATCTCTGTGATTGCAGACAGAAATGCTCTGTAACCTGCAAACGACAAAGTGGGTAGGGATAATAAAAAAGCATGAGTCTAACTGGTGCCAACAACTGAAAGATTTGACATCTGACAGCAGGGTTGTTTGTCTGGCATGATTTCCCCGATAAGTCATTATTAGCTCTGCAAAGCCTAGCATTTACCATCATTGTTGGTAATTACTCGTGGGTCCGTCAACGAGGGTAAATAATCTTAACAGGTCGGGGTGCAGTTGGAGGTCCAGGAGAGAACTCACTGCTGCTGAACACATCCCCTGCTTTATTGTTTTGTGGGTTGCTGAGAGCTAAGCGGCTGGTAGTTCAGCATTTTCAACGCAGATGCTCTTCGTGGTATTAAGAAGCTCACTGAGACAGGAGGGACGGACTCAAATGGCACTTACTGGCTTTGAAAATGAGCCTGGCTTCAAGGCAGACAGCATTTGCAGTAGGGATGCAACGGTACTCGGTAAAATATAATACGGTTCGGTAGGACCTGCACGGGACAACACGCTTTTATGTCCCGCGGTATTTATGTTCCAATAACTTTGCGTTGGACTTGCAGGTGAGCGTGCGTGCCTTTTAGGCAACAGGACCGCCACTGCATGTTAATGTCCACTCGCCTCCGCTCACTCACAGTGACCAGCCTATCACACTTTGGCCGGTTGGCTGCAGCTTATAGAAACAGGAAATGGTGTGGTGATCCTGACTTCCTCAGAGGCTGCTCCCCTCCCCCGCCTGTGGCACTGAGGCTGATTGCTTCCACCTGCGGCCAATCTGCCTACTGGCCTATAAAACCACTGCAGACTTCAGCCTCAGCGCCAGAGTATTGTCGTTTCTGCCAGAGATACTCCCTCATTGGTCCCCAGATTTCGGATTGCCGTCATTCCTGTTTTTGGATAGGCAATAAACCCTGTTTAACCGCTTTCTTTGTCTGGCTACTTTTGGGTTCAGTTCCTCCTGCACATCACAGAATACTCTGGCCAACATGGACCCAGTGGACCCAGACTCCGTGAAAAGAGGAACCCTGCTAGGACAACACCAGGACATGCTGCAGGTACTTATGGACTCCGTTCAAAAGCTCAGTACACAGGTAGCTCACCTGTCGGATCAACTCACTACTCGACTTCCTTCCCAACCCCCTGAACCTGCCTCCGCTGCTGACACTGCTTCTACTCCACCTCTACCCTCCATGAAGGAGCCCTACGTCCCCCCACCAGAACCATATGCAGGAGAGATAGGTGGCTGCAGGGGATTTTTGTTAAGATGTACCTTAGTTTTGATCAACAGCCCCTTAGCTATCCTACAGACCGCTCCAAAATAGCCTACGTCATCAACCTGTTACGAGGTAAGGCGGCTAGGTGGGCTACGGCTATTTGGGACCAGCAGTCCCCTACTTTGAACACCTTCTCTGACTTTGCAGAAGAACTCCGCCGAGTTTTTGATCACCCTGTTCAGGGCCAGGAGGCGGCCAAACGCCTATTCTCACTATCCCAGGGTTCCCAATCTGCTGCCGACTTTTCCATTGAATTTCGCATTGCAGCTTCAGAAAGCGGGTGGGGGGAACATGTAACCCTTATTACAATGTTATAATAGAGCACAGGTAAGTAATAATAAATGTGTGAGAGATGGACCAATGACAGAAGAATCTAAGCTACTGAGAGCCGTGTTGGTGAGTAATGAAGACACAGAAGCGAGGATTTGAGTTTTTGTGTGGCCACTTATTATTTAACAACACAATGAAAATACCATCGTTTGTTCAGAACAGTCAATGGAAAATAATAAACAAAAATAATAAAAGCCGGCAATAAAAATAATAAACCCCTTGAGTCCCAAAGTCACCGTTGGGGCCCTTTGTTTCTTCGGATCCGTGTCAAGTGTATCAGTGTATCAGTGTATGTTTGTTTCGTCCTACCACACAGTCCATGAGGAAGGGGGAATGAGGGAATTCATCTCCTCTCAGAATTCAGTATCAGTAGTTTCAATGTGGCTCGCCACCCAGCTCACACTGGGAATCTACAGATCTGGATCTGGAAACAATCTCTGGATCTCTGGAACTTCACACGAAACCAACTGCAGCTCTCCACTGGACGGTGAGACGCAGCTGGGACTTCATCTAATGGTATTGTAGGAACAAAAAAACCTGACCTACAAAGAGGCCAAAGAAAATCCAAATAGTATATTGATTATTACTAATCAACATTAATACTTCACTGTAACTGGATTAAATCTAGCTCTCAAAAGTTCAGTTGTACAACAAACCTTGCATTAAACAAGAATCTATAGTTGTGAAACTATAAATACATTCAAAGTGCACTTAATAAGTAAATTCAAGTACTGTAACTGCATTAATAACTGTTTAGATAACCAGAAACAGTCTTAGTTACATCAGTAAGACAGAAAATATAATTTTTCAAAAACAAAAAAAATATTGCATAGTACCCTTTAATTTTTTTGTAAAACTGTATTAAACTCAGAGAAACTCATGGTAATTTAGAGGCATTAAGGCCCACTGTGCTTAAATGTCTCTCCTTGCACCGGTAACAATGAGAAACTGCACCAAACATTCACCTCTGCAGTTACCATAAGCACACATACACACATATAGTCTTACTATCTTCTTATCTTTACAACATATGCAGTAAACAACAGTTGAGAAAAATATTCTGAAGTAAACAGTTATAAAACAATAAAATGATAATTTACACATGACACCAACTGAGCTAAGTGGCTATGCACAAGTCAATGGGCCATTAGCATCACAACACATAATGTATGGTGGTTATAGCACCGTTAGCACCTCTTTTTTTATGGCTATCTGCGCCGATTAACGCGACTTTTAGCTGCTTTACACACCACCAAACAGGTTACACATGAATATATAAAAGCATTCACAGCTAACCGAACAGGTTAAAGGGTTTTTCCACTCACCGAGTGATCAAACTAGGTGCACTGAGCCAGCATTTTACCCTCGCCAGGTCGGCAGTAATCATCCGGTCTCACAGTGCTCTACAAAGTTTAAATGTTAACAGTATACCAGTTAACTAGTGCTTAACACCATCAAGAATTAATAAAACTCAATTTAGAACATTATTTTCATGTCTTACCCTATGGATGGCAACAAATTTACTCGCGGTTAGGATCAGATCGCAGATGAGGCAGCAGAAGCAAAACATGACCGCCGAACCGGAAGAGACGATCGGACGTGACCCTACGGTGTCAACCCCCTGAGCTCACAGGGGCTCACTGATTGGCTCGGCTGACGTAGCTCTCTGCAGTTTTTTCCTTTTTTTTTTTTTCTATTTCTAATTTTCTCCATTTAACCACTTTTTAACAGTTGTTGGTGCATATAAACAATTACAATGAATAAACAATGTATTTCAAAATAAAACGAACTTTCTATGAATCATCTATTTATTACAAAATAAAATGAATTATATATTTATTTACTCCAAAAATAAAATGAACTGCTTTTAGAGTTTTTTATGACTTTTTCTCATAAAATAGTTTATTCCAAAAATAAAAGGAATTGTTTTAAAGGAATAGTTCACAACATAATGTTACTTTTATAGACTGGGCTACAAACAGGAATTAAAAGGAGTATTTATTAGAAGTCTGTCTGAACAACTCAAGGATGAGTTAGCTTCCAGGGATGAACCCACCTCGCTAGAGGGCTTGATTTCTTTAGTTATCCGTCTGGATAATCGTCTGAGAGAGAGACGCAGGGAAAAGAGGCAGCTCACCCATCCTCCTCGGCTCATGGTCCCCTTTGCAGGCTCAGGAACATTGGCTCCCCAACCATCCTCTCCGGTTCTGTCAGATACACCCCCAGAAGAACCCATGCAGCTGGGACAGACACAATTACACCCCAGAGAGAGACAGAGAAGATTCTCCCAACACCTATGTATATACTGTGGCCAAGGTGGCCACTTCATTGCCTCCTGCCCCCTGAGGTTAAACAGCCGAGCTCACCAGTGAAGGAGAGCAGCCTGGTGAGCCAAACCGCTACAACCCCCAGCTCTCCCAAACGTTTCTCTGTTCCCTCCTGTCTCCTCTGGAAAAAGAATTCCCTGCCTCTCCAAACCTTCCTTGATTCTGTTTCTGACGACAACTTTATCCACACAGAATTGGCTGAACAGCTTAATCTCCCCCTGGAGCCCCTTCCCTCTCCTAAGAAGGTCACAGCTTTGGACGGCCGACTTATAGCCACCGTCACCCACCGGACCGCTCCTGTGACTCTCATAATCTCCGGTAACCACCGGGAAGACATCCAGCTGTATGTCCTCCCCTCTCCATACTCCCCAATCGTACTTGGACTCCCCTGGTTGCAGCTCCATAACCCTCACCTCAACTGGCAAACCTCATCCATCATCAACTGGAGTGTTCACTGCCACTCACACTGCCTCCGCTCCGCCAACCCCTGGTATAGCCATAAGCAGACAGTTCCTGTCCAGCCGTCTCTCTCAGCAGTTCCACCTGATTATCACGACCTTGCCCCTGTCTTTAGTAAGGAGCTGGCACTTTCTCTTCCCCCACATTGCCCTTATGACTGTGCCATTGACCTACTACCCGGAGCCCCCCTTCCCAATCGCAGGCTCTACAACTTGTCCCGTCCAGAGAGGGAGGCTATGGAGACTTATATCCAGGACTCTCTAGCTTCAGGTCTCATCCTGCCCTCTTCTTCCCCACTAGCAGCGGGTTTCTTCTTCGTTAAGAAGAAGGACTCATCACTACGTCCATGCATAGATTACACAGGTCTCAATGACATTACAGTCAAAAACAAGTATCCCCTGCCCCTCATCGATCCCTCGTTTGAGCCCCTGTGTAACTCCCGGATCTTCTCCAAGTTAGACCTGCGCAACGCATATCACCTGGTGCGGATAAAAGAGGGAGATGAATGGAAGACGGCGTTTAACACCCCTCTCGGTCACTTCGAGTATTTGGTGATGCCGTTTGGACTAACAAACGCTCCCGGCGTCTTCCAAGCCCTCATAAATGATGTCCTCCGGGATATGCTAGACAGGTTCGTATACGTGTATTTGGATGACATCCTCATCTTCTCCCGCAGCCTGGAAGAGCACAAGCAGCACGTGCGTCTGGTCCTTCAGAGACTGCTAGAGAACCGTCTGTACGTGAAACCAGAGAAGTGCGAATTTCACGTCTCCTCCATTTCCTTCCTAGGGTACATCATCGCACAAGGAGAACTACAACCAGATCCGGGAAAGATCCAGGCAGTCCGAGATTGGCCAGTCCCTGCTTCCCGTAAAGATCTCCAGCGGTTCCTTGGATTTGCCAACTTTTATCGGAGGTTTATACGGGACTACAGTAAGGTAGCTGCCCCCCTTACTCAGCTCACCTCCATTAAGGTCCCCTTCTGCTGGTCTTCTGAAGCTGCTTCCACATTCACCAAGTTAAAGACACTGTTTACCTCAGCTCCTGTGCTGAAACACCCCAAACCATCCTTACAATTCATAGTTGAGGTGGACGCCTCGGATACAGGAGTGGGCGCTGTCCTGTCCCAAAGAGACCCGACCACCACAAAACTGCACCCCGTGTGCCTTTTTCTCCCGTCGCCTGTCTCAGGCAGAAAGGAATTATGACGTAGGGAATAGAGAGCTGCTGGCTGTGGTGTGGGCGCTCCAGGAATGGAGGCACTGGCTGGAGGGAGCACAGCACCCGTTCATAATCTGGACAGACCATAAAAATCTCTCTTACCTGCGTTCAGCGAGATGCCTCAACTCTCGCCAAGCTCGCTGGGCCCTGTTCCTGAGTCGGTTCAATTTCACCCTCTCCTATCGCCCTGGTTCCCAAAATAGCAAGCCGGACGCCCTTTCCAGAGTTTTCAGTCCCACCTCAGACACAAGGGAACCGGACGTCATCATCCCTCCTGCCTGTGTCGTTGGTTCCGCCTCCTGGGAGATCGAGGCAGTTATACAGGAGGCACTAAAAACTCAGCCCGACCCCAAGACGGGCCCTCCGGACAAGAGGTTCGTGCCAGAGTCTGCCCGCTCTCAAGTGCTGCAGTGGGGACATTCTTCCCGGCTCACCTGCCACCCAGGTATGCACAGGACTCTCCTTTTCTTACAGCAGAGATTCTGGTGGCCCGGGATGGCCCGGGATGGCTCGGGACGTCCAGGCCTTTGTGGCGGCCTGTTCTGTTTGCGCCCGGGGCAAGTCCTCCCATCGACCTCCAGCCGGCCTGTTGCGTCCACTGCCTGTGCCTACCCGTCCATGGTCACACATCGCTTTGGATTTTGTCACAGGCCTCCCACCGTCCGAAGGTAATACCGTTATACTCACCATTGTAGACAGGTTCTCCAAGTGTGTCCACTACGTACCTTTACCCAAGCTTCCCTCTGCTCTTGAGACTGCTGAACTGCTCATCCAGCATGTTTTCAGGCTTCATGGACTCCCCTGTGACATTGTGTCGGACCGAGGCCCCCAGTTCACATCCAAAGTTTGGCGGGATTTTTGTAAGGCAGTGGGCGCTACAGCCAGCCTCTCCTCTGGCTACCATCCCCAGACTAACGGCCAGACAGAGAGAGCCAACCAGAGCCTGGAGTCGGCCCTGCGGTGTGTTGCAGCTAACCACCCGGCCTCCTGGAGCTCTCACCTCCCTTGGATCGAACATGCTCACAACTCCCTCACCAGCGCCGCGACAGGTATGTCTCCTTTCATGTGCTGTTTTGTCTATCACCCCCCCTGTTTCCTGACCAGGAGCAATCCGTGGCCACCCCTTCAGTGAGAGCACACGTCAGACGCTTGCGGGAGGTGTGGAGGACCGCCAGAGCCGCACTTACTCGCACGGCGGAAAGGAATAAAAGGCTGGCTGACTGTCGTCGATCCCCGGCCCCCGAATACCAACCTGGACAGATGGTGTGGCTCTCGTCCCGCGACCTTCCCCTGCAGACTGAATCGCGTAAGCTGTCGCCTCGCTTCATTGGTCCATTTCCCATCCTCAAAATTGTTAATCCCTCTGCCGTCATGCTCAAGCTCCCAGCCTCCCTCAAGATTCACCCCACCTTCCACGTCTCCCTTCTGAAGCCTGTTTCCTCCAGTGACCTAAGCCCGCCGGCCGTCGCCCCTCCTCCCCCCCGGCTCATCGACGACCATCCGGCTTTCTCTGTGTCCGGGATTCTGGATGTGCGCCCTTGGGGTCGGGGTTTCCAGTACCTGGTCGACTGGGAGGGTTATGGCCCTGAGGAGCGCTCCTGGATTTCTCGGAGGCTCATATTGGACGACTCGCTACTGAGGGACTTTTACGCGGCGCATCCGGACAAGCCTGGTAGGACGCCTGGTGGCGTCTGTTAAGGGGGGGTTACTGTGGTGATCCTGACTTCCTCAGAGGCTGCTCCCCTCCCCCGCCTGTGGCACTGAGGCTGATTGCTTCCACCTGCGGCCAATCTGCCTACTGGCCTATAAACCACTGCAGACTTCAGCCTCAGCGCCAGAGTATTGTCGTTTCTGCCAGAGATACTCCCTCGTTGGTCCCCAGATTTCGGATTGCCGTCATTCCTGTTTTTGGATAGGCAATAAACCTTGTTTAACCGCTTTCTTTGTCTGGCTGCTTTTGGGTTCAGTTCCTCCTGCACATCACAAATGGAAAAAAAAAAAAAACAAGCAGGCATGGCCAGCGGTAGCGGAGAAGTTGGGAAAAACGTATTTTAATCACCGGTGTGGGAGCATTTTGGTTTTGCTGTTGAATACACCGGTGAGGGAGTGAAAACAGTTAACAGTTAACAGAACGCTGTCTTCCACCTCCCTAAACCAGGATCTTACCTGCATAAGATCCAGTTGTTACCAGTTGTGCGTCTTGGCTCAGCTGATGTGCTTTTTAAAATACTGCAGAACGAATCGTTGGATGCGCATTTAAAGATCACGAACAATTAATGTTCCTGTCCCTCCTCGACCACCAACAGTTTCAGACATATTGGAAATAAATTCCCTCATCCATCCTTTTCCAGCTTGACAAAGATCTCCTTGGTTTCCTCCACAGCAGACATCTGAATGAGAGCTGCCACAGCTGCACATTTATTCCATTTGGACACACTCTTCCAGCACCGACATGTGAGTTGCACTTTCCACAAACTCTGTATCTTGCGATCGCTTGTTTAGGGCAGCGGGTGGTCTGAAACTGTACTAAATCCGTACCGAAACCGTGACACAAAAACCACGGTACGGACCGTACTGTCCGCCACCTGTACCGTTGCACCCCTAATTTGCAGCATCACTAAAAATTATTCAGCACGTCTGACAGGACAAGCTAATTTAGTTTGTTTGATCTCGTTTTAATAGCTTTATAAAATAAGAAACGCTTAGAGCAAAACATTCAAAGGAAGCCTTTATTGTAATCCTATTTTTTGGATATAAGGCAATAAAAATCAGATGATAGTGAGCCTTATTATATAGTTAAAGATGAACAACTTATTTTCCCCCACCGTGCTTTCATTTACTCAACAAGCATGAAGCCAAAAAGACAAAAATAAGTACCTCAGTGACTTGTAGCTTCACTTTTAGCAGCTCCAGACTGAAGCAATTGTTACCTGTTTGACTTTCAGTCTCATGTTTAGGAGGTATTTGGACCAAACTTTTTTCTGAAGGTGCCGCCAGAGTATTTTTTTCCTCTGGGTTGAAGTTTGGACTTCAAGTCAACCTTTCCAAAGCCTTAATTCTTTTACTTGTTTTGTAAGGTTTTTAAAGTAAGGTTTTTTGCAGGTTTGCAGTAAGTCCCTGCTAACTGCACGGGTCCAGCAAAAACCTCCAGACCGCCACCATACTGGACAGAGGGCGTAAAGCGTTTGCCCTTCTCCAAACATGGTGCTGGTTTCTGAGCAAGGGAAGAATGGAGTGTGAGACTGAGGCTGTAGTGGTGAAAATGGGATCCGAGGGTCTCCATCTACTGGTCCATCCGTGGTCCTACTCGACCAGAGGGATGAGATTGCAGACAGAAGTGGCTGAGATGTGTTTCCTCCGTTGGGTCGGGCAGAAACTTAGTGTGAGGCTCAGTGCCTGGACATTTGGGAACAGATCCAGGAGTTCAAGTCAAAAGGTTTCATGGATCTCGGACATCGAAAACAGAGGAGAGCTTGATGCTTCTGAGGGGAGGAATCAGCACAGAGACCTCTGGATCACCAGACGATCCCAACGAGCTGCAGGATTGATGAATGTTGCAGGGTTTGGCAGCTGTGAAGCTCAGATGATTGGAGAAGCATCAAAGAGGGAATGGCTGCATCAAGCAGGTACTGGTGCTCCCCTCTTCTCGGGGTAATAATAAAGTCGTCCAGTGGTGTGTGATCATTCTCCTCACTCCTCCGGAAATCCTGTTGAAATCAACAGCAACCAAATAAGAGAAGAGTACCAGGAGTTGTTGTCCAACCAGGAGAAAGCCCCTGGGAAGACCCAGGACACTCTGGACAGATGATATATCTCGTCTGGCCTTGGAAGGCCAGGGAGGGAGAGGTCTGGGCCTCTGCTTTTCTGCTAACCCTAACCCTAACCCTAACCCTACCTGAACTCGGATAGGCGATGGAAGAAGAAAAAAACATACTTTAATGTGGACAAGACCAGAGATATAAATGAAGTGGAATTCAGTAAAAAAGATGAGGTGGAAGAATGCACCTATAAATGTGTATTAAAACACTTTCATTGGGTGGGTAGACTCTGAGATGACTGAAGGAAGTGTCTAGAGTCCCTGGAGTCCAGGTGCTGCTGGTGGCAGGTGAGCAGAGTTACCCGGAGCCCAAGTCTTCAGATGAGACACCTCAGGAATCAAGAAGAGGTAAAAATGGACAGGAAGAGGAGGAAGAGGAGGGCTGGAAAAACAGACTAATGGAAAAGGACAGACCTGGGAGATTTAAAGAAGATGATTCTGTCCAACTGGCTCCGACAAAACCTGGCACAGAGATCATTGGACCGGATTAGTGACAAAGAAGGTAACGGAGGAAAAGCCAGCGTGCCCTGGATGGAGGGCGAGATCTTTCCTGAGCGTACAACTAGAAGATTATGAAACAATGAACGGCAGCTCAAGTCTAACGATCAGCAACCTTTCTGTCGTGTTCGGGTCAAATCTGACCGATTTCCTACTTTCATCAATCATAAATATTGTGTTTTACATTTGATTGTCTCAGGGCCTTATGATATCCTCCACACTAGGCATTTGAACATCTATAATTGCTGATCACCACTTTCATTGAATTTTGAGTATTTTATTCAACTTTGTAACACCTGTGGTGTTCCCAGTCAAAAATGGCCGCTATAGGAAATTAATGGGTGACCCTAGATTGTGTTCATCCATCAGATAGTACACAACCACAAATACACCAACACACACACACACCACCCCACCCCATATGAACCCTTTCAGACTGAACAAACAGGTGTCTCCTCTTCCCACTTCATTCCGGTGCTTATGTGCCCATCCCCCCACATGAACTACACTTTCTGTTAAGTAAAAATTCAGGATCTTATTTACCTGTGAAGGCTGGTAATACTATGCAGTGGTGTAGCATTCAATTCAGCTGTTAATTAAGGCACAGAGAAACTGACGCAGGTGCACAGAGATTTATTAAGATGTTCACGAGAGCCAGATCAAAACCAGAATGCCAACGTCACTCAGGGCCACCAGTAATTTAAGGAAACCTGTTGCATCCATATCTGAACAACACAATCTTGATCTTATTGGGACACACGTCAGACTGCAGACAAGTTGACGCCTTAATATCATATCAACACAGTGGCCTCGTCTTAGAGGAGTTTAATCACAGTTAATCAAATGTCATCCAGCCCTGTCAGTGATTTTACTCCAGGTCAGGAAGGCCTCAGAAGGCCTGAAATCAATTTTAATATCACAATCCCTGCTTTTGTTTTTTGCACCTCATTTTCTTTGCATATATGAAGCTTATCTGGACACAGCAGTAGAGCACGCGGTTCCCAGCTCACAACTGCGAGCTAAACAGGGAATAATGGTGCGCAGTCTACTCTATAGGAAGTGCCCCCTCTAGCGGCCAAACACCCGTCCCCAGCTATGTAACGAGTTTGCAGCTCAGATTGGAATCTTGTTGATTGGTAAAAAATGATTGGACTGATTAAATTTAGAAGTTGAATTTTGGATTTGGTATAATTTAGATTGTCAGATTCCCGGAAATAAGGGGAACGGCAAAAGACCTCTAGAGGCTATCTACTCTAATCTAGGCCAAAAACCCAGTGGGAAAAAAGGCCACATTCTACCTAAGGCAAAGAAACATTCAATTCTCAGAAGCACCAGCAGGTGCGCCACCCCAGTTGATATCGGGGAAGGGGTCAGGTCTCTGATCCCTCAAAAAAGATGTCGTCATTGCTTTTAGCATCATGTGGCGTATACATGGAATCACACATATAAATAAAAGGAAAAACACAACCAAAATAATCAAGACTGGAGTAAACATCTTCAAAATTACCCCGTACCATGAGCCTGAGGTCAGCCACGTCCACGGATCAAACCCCCCGGACTCCGCTGAGTCCCTTTGGCGCTGCGTCTGCAGCAACCCATTCAGGTGTGAGATGACATGAGTCATGTTATCAGTAATATCAGGCACAAACGTGCAGCAACTTTCACTTACGACATGGCAGACGCCGCCGTGGGCAGCCAGCATCAAATCTAGGACCATGCGGTCCTGTAACTCCATGTTACGCAAGGCTTGGACCTCCGTTGTGATCTCAGTAAAACCCCTCGGCGGTTTCAGCAGTAAGATTTTCCAGATCAATCGCCAGATCATCAATCTGATGGGCCAATTTTATAGTTCCCCACCAAGGAAAACAAACCCCCCATCACTTTCGCCCCCACTGAAACACGATTTCTACGAGCCGGAACCTCACGCTTTGAAATAGAGCGGGTAGAGTAATAATGAGGGTAATTAGCATGATGATGAGTCAGCGAATCATAAATACCCACATGTGGAAGAAGTCTAGCCAGATAACACGTTCCACACCAATTGGGAGGCAGAAGTTGATAAACATGTTTGCCACAAACCCACACATGACGCCGCAAGCATCCAAATCCATCAGAACTAGGGAATAGAACTCGAGGATTATCAGTAACACCCAGATTATCAATCGGAGTGAGAAGCTCGGAGATGTTCAAATAGGACAGGTGGGGATGGGGACATCCGTCACCGTCCCGACGTCCGCATGTGGCATTCCTAGTGAGCTTACACTCACTATTCCCCAGAAACCGCCCACGAGCAGAACACGATCGAGAAAAACAAACGGGAGCTTCGTAAAGTGTCGGATTTGCGGTAAACACAGATTCATAAACCTTTGGATTCCAAGGAGGACCTGTAGCGTTTGGAAACCGTATCATAAACCCAGAATAATCAGGGACGTGCACGTTACATTGGCTTAACAGGCTTGAAACGTTTTGCAACCCTCAGTCGACCCCCAGCGTCCCTAGTCGCCCCCTCTTAATCCCCACAGTAAACGCCACTAACACCCCTAATGTTTCTGCCCCGGTGAGCGGACACGGAGTGAGGGGAATAGCGCTGTCAGACGCATGAGGTAAGGCCGAACAAACGTAACAGCTATTTGTCACGCCCAATCCACGAGCCGTTGTTACCATCGCCCCGATACCATCCGTTGCTACGGTAGTCCCCCCTTTTCGTGAGCATGTTAGACTCACGACCGAATCCCCTACATCTACATCTCGGGTGGACCGTGACCTAGCAGGCTCCTGGTACATGAAACCAAAAACACAGAAAATTGATAACAGAAACAAAATCAACATCCTAAACATTTTAACATGCAACATCCTAAACTCTGATTAGCACACAACAGTCCTGTATATATTGAAGGTCTTCTTTTCTTCACCTTTGTTTCTTCTTTCTTCGAGCTCAGGGTGTGTATGTGTAAGGGTGTAAGGGTGTAAAGGGGAAAAACAGCCTAGGGATCGGGAACTGGGCCAGGAACCCTCTTGCAGTGGCTGGCGTGGATCCAAGTCGCCCGCTCCGCTATCTTAACAGCAGTGTGGGTCGTCAACAGGATCTGGAACGGTCCGTTCCACCGCCTGGCTTTCCAATGCTTTCGACCCAGGTCCCGCACCAGAAACCCAGTTGCCTGGCCGTAGCTTGTGAAGAGATCCTCCCCGCTGGTACCGGCTGGGCAGCTTTCACCTGTGAGTTAATCTGTGTCAGTACAGAGTGCAGATTCTTGCAATACGACAACACAGAGTTCTCACACAATTCAGCTGATGGAAGGATGCACTTATCTGGTGCGTCTACTCCCATCGGCGGTGGTCTGCCAAAGAGGATCTCGAACGGACTCAGGTTAGCCCTCGACCCCACACGCATCCGCATGTACAGCAACACAACCGGTAGAGCCTTGAGCCAGGACAACCCTGTTTCTGCACAACACTTTGCCAATTTAGACTTCAAAGTACCATTCTCCCTTTCAACAGCGCCCCCACTCGCAGGATGGTAGGCACAATGTCTCTTGAGGCTAAACCCCAAATATTTTCCTACCTGCGCCAGGGCCTGGTTCACGAAGTGGGTTGCCGTTGTCAACTGGAGATCCTAGATGGAATTCCCCAACGTGGCAAAATCTCCATCAGCAGAGCCCTCGCCACTGTGGAACTGTCAGCCTTAGAGGAAGGAAAGACCTCAACCCACTTCGAAAACATATCAACAATCACCAAACAGTACTTCTTCCCCTCACAAGGAGAAAGTTCAACAAAATCAAGCATGATGTACTCAAACGGCCTGTCAGGCTGCGGATGAGCAGCCAGCGGCATCTTCACTCCCCCTCTCGCGTTGTGGGCAGCACAGATAACGCAGGAGCTGCAGAGCCTCTGCGCATAAGAGAGGAACCCTCTCGTGAACCAGTACTTAGTCAAGGTCGACAGCATGACCCCCGGTGCTGCATGGTCCACCCCATGAGTCAGCCTAGCAAAATGGGAGAAAAAATGTTTAGGCAAACATGGTCGTTTGTCACCTGCACGCCACACGCCATCAACCAGACCACAGCCGGCCCGCCGCCACAACCGTTTCTCATCTGGGGAAGCGAAAGTCTGCATCGCACTTAGAGACGTGACCACGTCATCTCCCCCTGGGGAAGCCACTGCAGAGACGAGAGAATAATTAACAGGAGAACGAGCAGCCACTTTTGCCGCTGCATCCGCACGAGCGTTGCCTGCGGAAATAAGATCAGGCCCATTAACATGAGCTGGACATTTACACACAGCTATGGAACTGGGCAGGAGAATGGCCTCCAAGAGAGCATTCACCTTATCCGCGTTCAGGACAGGCCTCCCGTCAGACTTCAGAAATTTCCTACATCTCCAAATCGCTCCAAAAGTCATGACAAAACACCGAACCCATACCTGCTGTCCGTTGTTAAATCGTGACGCTCTTCCCCTTCGCCAATCTGCATGCTTCAGTCAAAGCCACCAGTTTCAGCTGCTTGGGCCGAACACTGATGCGGCAGGGAGCCGGATGCCAGGACCTCATGGTCTGACACGACTGCGAACCCCACTCTGTTCCTACCTGTGCGCTTATCCCTGAATGCTGAACCATCTACATACAGAACCAAGTCAGGATTTACCAGAGCCGTCTCCTGAAGATCCGGTCTCGGGGTGCAAACTTCATTAATTGCAGCCACAACAGTCGTGGGGCTCGCCGCCCTCCGGACCTGGCATGAGAGTGGCTGGATTCAAAACACTGCAGCGTTTCACAGTTATGTTCGGTAAATCAAGGAGAACAGTCTGATACCGAAGCCACCTAGCAGCAGACAAATGTGATGTTTTCTGCTCCAACAGGATCATAGACACAGCATGCGGAACCAGTGTCAGATCAGCATAACCTACCAGATCGCGTGAAGCATATACGGCCTTCTCCGCAGCAGCCACAGCCCGCAAACAACGGGGAAGCCCAGCCGCAACCGGATCCAGCTTACCAGAGAAATAAGCCACAGGCCTCAACGCCCGCCATGTTCCTGTAACAGAACAGATGTCATGAACCCCTCCCTTTCACTCACTGTCTGCGTGAAGGGCCGCATGGGGTCCGGTAGGCCCAGGGCCGGAGAGTGGTTTGGAGGGCCCGCTTCAGCCGCTGGAAAGCCTCTTCTGCCTCAGGTGTCCAACTGACCTTATCGTGCGCAGCCCAGCCCTTTCCCATGAATGAGAGCGGTCAAGGGAGCCTCCAAACTCCGCATAGCCCACGATAAACATTCGACAGTATGAACACATTCCTAGAAAAGACATCACCTGTTTCTTTGTGAGGGGTCTGGGAACACGCTGGATCGCCTCAACCCGCTTCGGTGACAACGATCTGCCATCAGCTGAAATAGAGTGTCCCAGAAATTTCACATGCTGTTTCACAAACTGTAACTTAGACAGGCTGGCCTTGTGGCCCTCCTTCGCCAGGTGATGAAGAAGAGCGATCGTGTCGGTCTCACACTGCTGCTGTGTGGGACACGCTAACAACACGTCGTCCGTGTACTGCAGCATTACTGTCCCAGGGGACAGTTCCAAAGGTTCAAGGCTGCGTCGCAGAGCAGCATTGTAAATCGTCGGTGATTCACAATAACCTTGACACAGACGAGTAAACGTCCAGGCCTCATTCCTGAAATTAAAAGCAAACCAGAACTGGCTATCAGGATGGATAGGAATACTGAAAAAAGCATTAGCCAGATCAACCACAGAAAACCATTTCGCTGAAACTAGGAATCTGTGAAACTATAGTGTATGGATTTGGGACAGATGGCGCCCGGGCCTGCACGGCCTTGTTGACGGCCTGCAGGTCCTGCACGAAGCGCCACTCTGTCGGCTGGCCATTTTCACGACTCTTTTTTACCGGAAAAATCGGAGTTCTGACAGGAGAGTCAGGGCATGGGACGATCACACCTGCGGCGCGCAGAGATTCGAAAACAGGTGTAATTCCCCATCACCGCCTCCGCTTTTAACGGATATTGTTGTTGACACGGCCTAAAATCAGATTTTGGTGTTATCACAACTGGTTCAACGTTTCTGATTAACCCTACATCGTGTGGGCCTTTTGCCCATAACGTCGACGGGACGCTCTGGAGCGCTGGTATTTGGTCAAACTCAACATCAGTAAGCAGGCAGAAATCCATATCTTCTTTCAGGTGAACACACACGCGTCACGTGTGTCCCAAAAACGAACGACTTACGATATGCATTTCTGCCGGCACTGTAAAAAACATCTGGGTCAGGAGTCGGCTCCCAGTCACCTGCCTCCACACAATCAGTCAGGAAAGAGCCCACGTCAGTCCAGGTGTCATCCAAGCCCTTTGAGAGGGCCACATGTGGGCGCAGTCGCCTGAAACATTTGCATCGCCCTGCAGGCAGATCATAATGCACATCAGAACAATCACAAGCGGTAAACAATTCTCCTTGACTTTGAGTCAAGGTCACTGACAACGCGCTTTTGTGCGTTGACCAGTACAGATGTTGTGTTATCAATCTCTCACAATTTGTCCCCTCCCGGTACCACTGCTGCTCGTAACCAGCATCAGGCCCCAGGGACAAATGTGACATACAATGAATTGAACCGCTTGGGGCAAACTCAGTCCCCGTGGGAGAAACGACCCCGCGCACCGCCTGCAGCAGGTGGCTGGTGACTTCCCCGACGGGGAGTTTCCAATTATACACATACAGCGGAGTGTTGACAGACAACTGCACAAGCGAGTGGACATCATTTAAATCTAATTTAGTTACCTTGAGGCCCTCTGGCGTCGAAACAAGTGATAACCCCAGTTCACAGATCAAATCACGTCCTAATAATGACACAGGACAATGTGAAGAGAACAGAAATGAATGTTTAAATTTCTTACCATCAGTATCGGTACAGCCCAGTGGAACTGTAAAATTCTCACGGACAACGTGTCCCGTGGCAGAGACAGAATGGACATATCTGCCACTCAGCTTCGGTGCAGATGGCAGATCTGCTTCCCGAATAACAGAAATCGTCGCACCTGTGTCAACTAAAAAAGTTACTGGGGAATCAGAAATAGACAATGTCATTTGGGGCATGTTTTTAAAACTGGCGTGTCCCAGTTTTACATAATTGGCTGTCAGAGGTGTAGTAGGTGTTAGGGATGTAGTACCTTTTTCCAACCGCTCGATGGTGCCAGAAAGCTCAGCAAGCAGGTCTTAACGCTAGAGCTGGCACCGGAACTGGAAGGGGTGGGTACAATGCCTTACTCTGACTCTGGGGCATAAAATTCTCATTGGCCTCGTATTTAGACACTTCTGACAAAACGGTAACACAGTCAGGCGCAGAATCAGAACACGGAAGCTGATTAAGATTACTTTTATCCTGCTTTTTAAGTCTCCGTTCAGCCTCTTCTCTGAATACTTGTAATGCCGCTCTGTGATTCTCTAATTTTTCCCAAGCGGCGGTATTCATTTTCTTTTTTTTCTTAAGCTCCGCTTCACACATGCGCAACCGCATTTCCACCTGATCGAGAACGCGCAGCGACAACGAGCCCGCTTTCGGGAAATCATAATCTTTAATCCACGTTCGCACACTCGCCTGCCAAGCAGCCCCGTATCTGGCTCTCATGTCATCAAAAAGATATCCTTCTAACTTAATTTCTTCCCCCCCCCGCTGCTTCGACCCCGCCTGTCCCATTTCTTCACGTGCGTCTCAACACCGAACCTAGTCTAGGCTCTATGTCCGCAGAAGCCGCCCCCTCAGGTGCAGGTACCTGTCTTTCGCCTCTGCACGATCGTCACCGTGCGCGAACCGTACTAATCCAAATGACCCCTGGTCAACAAATCTGTCTTTTCGGCTGCGACCTACGCAGACCTACGGCCCGGCTATTCCTTCAGCCGGTAACCCTGGGCGGGACTTTCTCTAAGCTTCCCTCTGGGACCGGGCACCAGCCAGAGACAGAAAACTGGCGTGCTCACGAGTCCTACGGACGAGCACGCACGCGTCAGGGACAGACGGCCACACAGCACACTCACAGAAGCAGGCAGGGGCTACACAGCTAAAAACAACTCCTCAGTGCACCGCCACACGTCAGTGATTAAAATTTAAAATTTTCAAAATCAACTCACCAAAGCACAGCGGTTCCGTCGGAGTTCTGCCAATGTCCCGGTCCAGACGCCGACACCCCTTCACGAGGCCGGATTTCCGAAAATCCTATGGAACTTGCGGCCGTGAGGAGCTACTCTCCCCCGATCCGGGACCGCAGCAAATGGACCAGCAGACACAAAACAGAAAACGACGCAAAAACAACAAGAAAAACACCCAGGGACGTCAACTGTTAAGTAAAAATTCAGGATCTTATTTACCTGTGAAGGCTGGTAATACTATGCAGTGGTGTAGCATTCAATTCAGCTGTTAATTAAGGCACAGAGAAACTGACGCAGGTGCACAGAGATTTATTAAGATGTTCACGAGAGCCAGATCAAAACCAGAATGCCAACGTCACTCAGGGCCACCAGTAATTTAAGGAAACCTGTTGCATCCATATCTGAACAACACAATCTTGATCTTATTGGGACACACGTCAGACTGCAGACAAGTTGACGCCTTAATATCATATCAACACAGTGGCCTCGTCTTAGAGGAGTTTAATCACAGTTAATCAAATGTCATCCAGCCCTGTCAGTGATTTTACTCCAGGTCAGGAAGGCCTCAGAAGGCCTGAAATCAATTTTAATATCACACTTTCCAAACTAAATGTATGACACTAACATTTGTTCCACATTTCAAAGTCAACAATTAGGTGTTTGTTATAGGAACATTGTGTTTCAAGAGGAGGCTCTTTCTGACAGAGCTTGGGAAAGCTTTAGTGACTCCTCTGATTCAACGGCGCCAGCACCTTCCCCATGCACCAGCCTCTGCCAGTTTGGTGAGGAGTCTGCAGCCCCAGCCACTGCCCTGCTGCTCTCTCCCCAAAACGGGCAGAAACGGAAGAGATGCAACCTGTGTGTGAAAAACTATTAGCTCGGGGGTGCTTAGTGCATTTTCTTTACAAATAAAGCAATACAACTTAGCATATTATGTTTTAATGTTGCCAAAGGTTTTTATAACCCTCTACTATATATTAGTATTATAATATGTAGTATTATAATATTATATATAATACTACATCTATGCTGATAACTTTTTCACCAGACTGGAACTAGTGCGGTACCTCGGAGACCACAACTGTAGGTACACAGGGACAGCCAGGGACAACAGAATCAGAAAGCCTCCACTCAGGACAATCAAGGAGATGGAAAAAGGCTGTCCCTCATGGTACCTGTGACTACATCACCAGTGATGATGGGATACTGGCCGTCAGGTGGAAGGACAACAAAACGGTCACTCTTCTGTCAACCGACATGGGGGTGGGGCCGATGTTCACAGTCATCAGGTACTGCAGTGAGACTAAGAAGAGGGAGCCTGTGAGCTGTCCAGCTGTCATCAGGAGATACAATGCCAACATGGGGGGCATTGATAAGAGAGACATGCTGGTTCACCTCTACGGCACCCCCATGAAGTTAAAGAGGTGGTACCTGTGACTGTTTTGCGTACGTCATTGATGTCAGACTCACAAAAGCCTGGTAGGTGTACAAGGGGGGACTGCAAGGCCCTTGGTGTGAAATGCCAGCCTCTGAAAGATTTCAGACTCCAGGTGTTTAGGGATACCAGCAACCAGAGCCAGCCACGCCTAGCTCCAGAAGAAGAGCATCTTCCTCTGTTAAAAGCCTGACCTCCAGTACTGATGTCCCTAAGCCTGTCCAGGGACACCGCAGCCACACCCCAAATGTGGCTGTGCGGTTTGATATGTCCCTCTTCCATGCCCCTGTACATGGCGAACGCCAGACCTGCAAGCACTGCAGCAGGAAAGGCAACATTATGAGGTCAAATGTGGTCTGCAGGGTCTGCAAGGTGCACCTCTGCATGAACAAGTGTAACTGCTCTGTCAAGTACCATGAAGAGCTACAGACAGAGACAAACAGACACTTGTGTTCCTCAAAGCCTCACACACAGGTGTGTAGGAGTCTATTCAACACTTTTGTTATTAGCACTTTTAGTTATTAGCACTTTTATGTTCTAAAAGTGATGTTCAAATACATTGTGTTTTTCGCATATTTTTATATATATGTACACTTATAGGAATTTGTTTTCCAACTTAGAGGCAAGTAAGCAAATATGATAACTTCATTGGCCTTGATTTTCTACATGAAAATAAAATGTAACAAAGTCTTTTTATGGTCTCCAATAACACTCTAAGGTAGAGGTGGGCGGATCGATCTAAATATCGATAATATCGATACCAACGTTGGTATTGATATCAAATGATACTGGTGTAGAAAGATCGATCCTCAAGCTTTTCTTCTCCCCCACAAGCATTGACTGCTGCAAAGTGTGAATTCATTGAAGTCTGAGCCTGAGACGCTGTCGCTGTGTCCTCTTGCCCCTCCCCTCTCGTCTGGTCTTTTCACTGTACCGTCACGTGGTGGCAAACATTCAGGTACTCAGCCTGACCCCTCCCCCCGGACCCAACCACTCAGCGCTCTCTCCCCCCTCATCGAAACACAACATCACCGAGAGGGACAACAGAGCAGAAGAATCCAGGACGGCAGAAAGGAAAAGAAGCGCTGTTTGGCTGTATTTGAATCATGAAAACGAAACATCGGCAAGTTGTTTTGTTTGTAAAAAGTTCGTAAAATACAGTGGAAACACCAAAAATTTATACAAGCACATGAAAAACAATGCGCTTGAAACGCAGAAACGGAGAGAAGAGGAGAGACATCCCCCCATTCCCTGATCCTGACAGACCTTCAACCCTGAAACAAAAGTCACTGGCAGAAGCTTTTCAGTCCAACAGAGGATCCAGATAAGAGTGGTCATCTTCAGCATCAATTCATATAAACTTTCAAAGTATGTTACTTAAATCATATGTTTCTGGAGCCAACTAAAAAATATATATATATAATTAAGACCTTGTAAGAAAGGTGTTTAATAAAATTAAGATAATCCTTTATTTATCCCACAAAAGGGAAATTTATATAGTTAAAGCAACAGGAAAGTGCACACAGTGCAAACAAAATTACACAAGTAAGTAACTGTATTGGCCTGAATATAGGACGACTGATTAAAAGACAACCTCTATGTTTCACATATCATTTTGGAAAAATAAAGATATGATGAAGGCAATAAGGTTATTCATAAAACAACTTTTTATTGAACAACTGTTTCAAAGGTGAAATTGATGCGTCATCCTGCTAGAAGGACACTTGTTGGAGGATAAAGTTACTGGAGCGCCACCTGGAGTCCACCTGTGTTTTGCATTTGTCATGTCACAGCTTGTGAGTTTGGTTTTTGTTTTCAGGGTTTTCTTGGTTTGGTCTGCCATTCTTGTGATCTTTTCTGTTGCTATTAGCTTTACTTCCTGCTTTACTTTGAAAGTCTGTTGAGTTCAGATCTACTTCCCCCTGTTGGTCTCCCTGATTGTTTGCTCCTGCGTCTCGTTTGTTCCGGGTTTATTGAAGTCTTGTCTTTTCCCTCCTTGGTGGCTGGTTCATCTGTCTACCGGTGTTCCTGCCGTGGCTCAGGTAGTAAGAAGGTGTCAACCCCAGTGCAGCGACTGAACACTCTGGATCCTGAAACAGGAGAAGAGTCAAGTCCTGTCAGCTTTATTTATGCAGGACATTTAAATCAAAGAGCTCTTACCGACTTTAAAGCAAAGTTGTTTAAATAATTCAATGATAGTGACAATATCTTCTCCATCCCTCCTCTGTTCATGTCCAAACCATCTCAGTCTGACTTTCTCTCCAGAACATCTAACATGTTCTGTTCCTCTGATGTTCTCATTCCTGATCCTCTCCATCCTGGTCACTCCCAAAGAGAACCTCAACATCTGAACCTCAGCTACCTCCAACTCTGCCTCCTGTCTTCTCCTCAGGACCACAGTCTCTGAACCAGCAACATCTCAGGTCATTCACAGGACATTTGTGTTTATTTTTCCAGTCTTTTAAAGATATAAAAAGAGCTCGGAGAGATGGAACACTATGTTGAAAACCAATTTTCATTATTTATCTCTACTCGAAGGTCTCCTCTCCTCATCAGTAGACAGGAGCTGTAATGGACAACAACATACACTTGTTGTGCTTTTCCAAACTCTGAACTCTCCATCACCAGAATCTTTATAATGGAGTCATTACTGTCAGACATGACAGCTATCCTCTTCATTTATCATTCATTTATCAGTGTTTTGTGTCTTTCATCATTGGTATGTTTTTTCCTCCAAACAAACCCCTCATGCTGCGCTCTGCAGCAAAATGCATTGAAATTATATTAAAGTTACATGAAAACAGCAAAAAATTATTTTAATTTATCTTGTTCCAATCCCTCGATAAGGACTTATTTGTCTGTTCCGACCTCTCTGCAGAAGGCTTTTATTTTCGTATCCTAATGGGTCTCTTTGTGTTTGTTGAAGCCAGTAACATGGTCACCAGTGCGCTCTTACATTTACGTTAGTCACTAAAATCACTTCTGTTCTGCAGGGCTCTTAAAAGTTTCTAACCAAGGACTTGCAGCATCCAACTAAGTTTGGTTTTGTTATGAACTGCAGCAAATGTATCGTTTTTTCCAAGAAAACACAGATGACCCAAGAAGATGTCCAAGTAAAAGGCTGAGTGCATCCAGGGGAAAAGACAAGCCCACTGTCTGATGATGTGACATCCCGTGGTCCTGCTCAGTGAAACATCTAAACTCCTGATGCACCTGTCCAGAGGCTCTGGCAGTGAAGTTTAACAAAGTCTGCTGTTCAGATGAGTCTCCGCCGTGGAGACAGAACAAACCTCAGCTCATCATCGTCCAGGTCCTGCACAGACACAAACACATCTTCTCTGAGCACTGCTTGAGTGCAGATCTCCTCCAGATTGGACCTAAACTGACAGCAGAGATATCAGCCCTGAACTGACTGGTCCATCTGTCCATTCAGGTTCAGTTCCCAGACATTTATGGACTGTTGGTAAAAGACGCTACACCAGTGTTTTGGCACTGGTGTAGAGTCATAGAACTCCAAAACGTTTAAAGTTTGAACGTTTTGGAGTTCAGAATTTGTTCTGAAAGGAAGAAAATTCCTTATTTTTGTATTTTTCTGAGGAACAATTCTATTTTGTATTGTGGTTTTTCCTTTTATTCCTTAAAACAATGTTTATTTCCTAAAGTTAAGAAAAACTTTGCTTATTACTGTTCCATTGTTTCAAAACAAAAATGTTAATTGTGACAATAAAGTATTTTGCCATCACCTATAAAGTTTGCTGAAATTTTATCGTAAGTTTTAACAAAAAGGTCAGCAATTTCATGACAGATAGAGCTTAATATGGAAAAGTATCGGTATCGGTATCGACGATACTGGCCCTGTATTTACTTGGTATCGTATCAATACCAAAATTCTCAGTATCGCCCAGCTCTACTTGACAGTGAGTCACTTCACGCTCGCCGTCAAGCACGGTGACGGGGGGGATGATGCCTCGGGGCTGTTTTGCAGCCATGCCTCGTTCTGCTGGACTTCATGGACAGTAGAGGTGGGCGGATCGATCTAAATATCGATAATATCGATACCAACGTTGGTATTGATATCAAATGATACTGGTGTAGAAAGATCGATCCTCAAGCTTTTCTTCTCCCCCACAAGCATTGACTGCTGCAAAGTGTGAATTCATTGAAGTCTGAGCCTGAGACGCTGTCGCTGTGTCCTCTTGCCCCTCCCCTCTCGTCTGGTCTTTTCACTGTACCGTCACGTGGTGGCAAACATTCAGGTACTCAGCCTGACCCCTCCCCCCGGACCCAACCACTCAGCGCTCTCTCCCCCCTCATCGAAACACAACATCACCGAGAGGGACAACAGAGCAGAAGAATCCAGGACGGCAGAAAGGAAAAGAAGCGCTGTTTGGCTGTATTTGAATCATGAAAACGAAACATCGGGAAGTTGTTTTGTTTGTAAAAAGTTGGTAAAATACAGGTCTTAATTATATATATATTTTTTTAGTTGGCTCCAGAAACATATGATTTAAGTAACATACTTTGAAAGTTATTCTGAATTGATGCTGAAGATGACCACTCTTATCTGGATCCTCTGTTGGACTGAAAAGCTTCTGCCAGTGACTTTTGTTTCAGGGTTGAAGGTCTGTCAGGATCAGGGAATGGGGGGATGTCTCTCCTCTTCTCTCCGTTTCTGCGTTTCAAGCGCATTGTTTTTCATGTGCTTGTATAAATTTTTGGTGTTTCCACTGTATTTTACCAACTTTTTACAAACAAAACAACTTCCCGATGTTTCGTTTTCATGATTCAAATACAGCCAAACAGCGCCTCTTTTCCTTTCTGCCGTCCTGGATTCTTCTGCTCTGTTGTCCCTCTCGGTGATGTTGTGTTTCGATGAGGGGGGAGAGAGCGCTGAGTGGTTGGGTCCGGGGGGAGGGGTCAGGCTGAGTACCTGAATGTTTGCCACCACGTGACGGTACCGTGAAAAGACCAGATGAGAAGGGAGGGGCAAGAGGACACAGCGACAGCGTCTCAGGCTCAGACTTCAATGAATTCACACTTTGCAGCAGTCAATGCTTGTGGGGGAGAAGAAAAGCTTGAGGATCAATCTTTTTACACCAGTATCATTTGATATCAATACCAGCGTTGGTATCGATATTATCGATATTTAGATCGATCCGCCCACCTCTACTGTCAAGGTGCCGGGCACCGAGGCCAAACAACTCCACTGTTCCAGTACTCTCCTGATTTGTTCAGACGCTGTTTTGTCCATGACCGGGTATGATCAAACAAATCATACCTATTAAAGCAGCACAGAGGAACCTCTCTAATTTTTTTGGAAAGTTCGGTCCCTCTCCAGCCAGTGGAGGATAAGTTCCTTTTCCAACACCGTTTTAGATTTACTTCTGTTTGGTCTTTTCTACTTTAAGCTGGTCACTTCTGCCAAGATGGCCACTGTAGCTCTGTGAGCTACTTTCATTTTCACTGATGAGCACCATATTCACACAGTATATATATATTTTAGGGCTGGGCAAGTCAACGCGTTATTATCGCATTAACTCATTAATTTATTAACGCCAACATTTATTTTATCGCGCGTTAACGCATGTTGCTCACATGCTTTTGTTTTGAAAAGTCTGTTACTGGCTGCTGCAGAAACGGAAGACAGTAAACATAAGGAAAAGCTAAAACAGACATGGAGAACGGTAAGAATCCGTGAACTTAATATTAACAATTCAGTCAATTCTGTCTGAAAAAAAAAATCTGGACTGCAACAAAACTTTGGCATCATTCCTCCATGTTCCATCAGATCTGCTCCATGTGTTCACTGTCCTGCTGTTCTCTAGCTGGTTACTGCAGTGCGGCTCCATCTAGTGGCACAGATGTGTAATGACAACAGAAAGTCCAGTCCTTGATTATAAAACAAATTCAGTTCTGTGGCTCCGTTTTTTAATTTCATATTTTTGATCCAAGTCTAAAATTGAAATATAAAAAAATCAGAGTGTGTTAGATTAAAAAATGAAAAATGTAATAAAATGTCACTTTTAATTTTTTTTTTTTTTTAATTTTTGATTAACAAATGAAAATGGAAAGAATTAATGATACACAGATTGGTAAAGTTACAAAACTTTAACATGGACATTTTTATTTTAAAGTTCTCCCAGACGGAGGATTTGACAGAAATCACGATTAAAATTTTTAATTGTTGCCCAGCCCTAATATATAATATATATATATATATATATATATATTATATGATATATATATATATATATATGTATATATATATATATATATATATATATATATATATATATATATATATATATATATATATATATATATATATTATATATATATATACCTGAAGGGGAATGGCCTCCAATCTCTTCTCCCTCACTTGGCAACCAATCCTCAAATGCACCAAAACTGTGCTGTTTCATGTATTAATTTTGTTTGCATCCGTCTCTACATGTGGTGACAGCCTTGTGATCGTTGCTCAGCAGCCTTGGACATTTATGGTTCATGCCGTTTAAACGACAATGAATTTTCCTCCCATTGGTCCACTCCTCTCTGCCGTCAGAGCAGCAGAAAATACACCAGCCTCAGGAAGAAACGCCATGATGGAGAAGACATTTAAATCACACGGGGAAACAGTAACTGCAACAGTAACTGATGCAGACCTGAGAGTCAGGGAGTCAGGGAAATACCAGTTTATGGACTTTTTTTTTCCAGGAACAAGAAAACACCTGTTCATTCACCTGACATGTGAAATTGAGGGTTAGGGTTAGAGGCTCTAACTCTCTTCTTCAATGGCCATCAGTCATTTGAAATTCACAAACTGAAGCTGTTTGAAAGAATTAAGTCATTTGAAATTCACAAGCTGAAGCTGTGTGAAAGAATTAAAGCGGCAGATGTAATCAGGCTGGTTATGTCTGAGCGGGACCAGCAGGGGGCGCTGATGCTACATGGGATAAGCTCTGTACAGGGGTGACAGAAATGTTCCTTTTGACCAGGCTCAAAAATACATTGAACTTCATAGGACGTTGAAAAATGAATTTAAAAACCAAAAAACAACCACAAATAGATTAAAACAGTGTAGCAGAAGGTTTCAAAAGAGGACACTGTTGAAAACAACTAATAAAGCATGTGATGTTGAAAATGGTTTTTGCTGAAGGGATAAAGGACGTCTTCTACATGTTTTTCCAGGCCAGTTGGACTTGAGGACTGTCTGATGGAAGGATGGAAGGAGTGATGGAGAGGTTGTGATTGCACAGATGGTGGTCTGACATCAAAGGGCCATCATGTCCTCATCAGGTGGGGGCGCTGTTGCGCTTTTCTGCCGACAGCATCAACCTTCTCAGAGCAGGTGAGATGCACAGCGAGTCCAGTTTGTTCATCGTTTGAAACTCGCCTCTGTAGCCTTTTTTTTTTTCTTTTTCCGTGGAGCGTTTTCAACCGTTTTAATCACTGATCTGCAGAGAGACTTCTTCCAATGCACGAGCAGCCAGTTTCCAGGTTTCCAAAAGTTCGGTAACTGTTTTTTAGATTGCTCGAGTTCCTGAAGGAGCTGAAGTGCTGTGATTGCTGCTGAAACATTTCTGCACCGTGAAGCTAAAACACGTCAAAGGCTTTCGTGTGTTTGATCAAAGTGGACTTGGCGCCTGACCTTTCTGGAGCAGAGCGGACGGTCAGCTCTGGAACATTTCTAAACTCACACCCACAGTTTCTGCTGGGAGTCGTCTCGTGGAAAAGCACTAAGTTAGTGGGTTCTGCCCTCCTATCTGTTCTCTGATCACTGAAGGTTTCCTGCAGGTGCTTACATGGCGACAATAGCTAAGTTAGTGGGAGAGAACATCTGGATATCTGGATATTTGGGTCTAGCCTTAAACTAAATCATGCAAGGATGTCAAAATGTCTGATAAGGATATTCTTGTCAACAAAGTCAGCATTTAAAAGCTCAGCCTGCAGACAAAGCTGTTGTTTTCTGTCGCTGGTGGGCATCGAAGGCTGACGTGCCCCTGGCCTGGTCCAGGGTCAGTGGTCGTCTGGCCACCAGACACTCACGACCTCTGAGGCTGTCTCCGTTAGTTCAGTAATAGCATCTCACATGACAGGTTTTCTGCATTTTATAACCTCCTGTCAGTTTCTTCCTTTTGTGTTTCCAGGCCTCTCCGAGCCAGTTCTGTGTTTTTAGTCAGCTGTTTGTTTGTTTTGTTTTTTAATTGCTGAAACAGGAGCCTTCATCAGCTCTCTTCCTATTGGCTCTGGGTGTGTAAACAGGAGGATTTGTGGCTCTCAGTGACAGATTGGAATGCACAATGTGGCAAGCATTGCACGTTTTATTCGGGCATCCCCGGGGACACACTTGAGAGAGACATTTGCAGGCAATCAAAGTGAGAACAGCCAAAGGTGGTCCCACTTCTAATTATAGTGCAGTATTTGGTCAAAAAAAAGAAAAAAGAATACAGTCCAGTTTCAGCCTCTTCAGCAGCTCGAGGGAATCTGAAAGAGTAAATTAAATATTCCCTCCAATACTTCATTCTCATAACACCCTGATGAAAGAAAAACAGTGATAAGGCTGCAGCTCTGCATGAGTTCATTTATATGGTGCATGAAGGCACATAAGAGAAATATGATTACCTAAAGCACGCTCTGTGTAGTTTACTGCGTATAGTTACGATTCTCAGCAGAAAGGCAGCTTAGGGCCTTTTTATTTTAAACAAGCTCAATGCAGTCCAATCAGTCCCCTTTCATGTATGACCTAGGTATGAACGTTTAGACCACTAGATTTTAATCATGTTATTATGCAACACCGGAGGAAAAAAAGTAAGTGAACCCCTTGCTGAACAGCTGTATTGAGGTCATTCCAGCCTGGGCTCTGACTGGACCGGTCAAAGGGAGGTTTCCTAGGCCCAGAAGTATTTGAATCAGTTTGCTTACATGCACCACTGAGGTGGATTTGGAATAAAAACATCAAGATGTGACCAACGTGAAAACGGCAGTTACAGCCATTTTAAGCACAATGCCTCCATTTTTCAGGGGCTGAAAAGTATTTGAACAATTATGTGAAAAGCCAATTGCTCAGGTGTGGTGTGTTCCTACTTTACATGGAGCTACGAGGTCTGGAGTTGATGTTTGGCAGATGTTTGATTGGAGCTACTAATATGGAGTCCAAGGAGAGCTCACTGCAAGTGAAGGGGCCTGTCATTTGGCTGAAAAAACAATATAAATCTGTAAAAGGGCAAAAACCATAGGTGTGTGAACAGCTAAGTCCGTTCAGAAGGAAAGCTCAGACGAACTTAAAAAAAAAAAATCAGAATGTCCTGGAAGAGCACAAGAGAGCACTTTCCTTTCCTTTAGTGAAGAAAACCCTTCATGATGTCAGCAGGCGTCAAGAATCCTCTGGAGACCCCAGACATATCACAACATCTACAGTTGAGAGATGCAGAGTTCAAAACAAGGAACAAGCCACTGGTGACATCCAAGAACTGGAAAGACGTGTTAGATTTTACCAGAAGATACAGAAAAAAAAAACCAAAAAACAAAACCTGTCCTTTGGACAAATGAAGCCAAGACGAAAGAAGAAAATGAACAGCTCATCATCCAGAGCGTATGAAAACATGCAGATGGATGAAGGCTCTGCACGTACTGCAGAAGCCCCTCAGGGCTTTTCAAAGGCAAACAGATGGAACATTCTTCAATGAACAAGTCAGAAAACTGATCTCAACGCAAGCGGGCAGCAGCTGAAGAACCTGGGCTCATCCGTGGACTCCAGACATCAGTCACTGACCACAAAAGCGTCTTTAATGCTTGAAATGGCTCCAAAGTGGTAAATGGCACATTTGTTGAAAAACCACTTAAATTAAAGCTGGAAGTTTACACGTAGATCACTTTCGTCCTGGCTGTTCCACGTTAAATGTTGAAACTGTCATTCACCCTACATCTGAGTTTCATCTTGTAGACTCCCACCCCGACATCAACATTTTGGGGAAGATTGGAAATGAACTTTTCCTCTCTTTCATTGATGGGAGGTGGCCAGGGGCGGACTGGAAAAGTCCAGAACAGCTGTCGACCCTGTTGAATAACCCAAATTTTCAGTCTATCAACTAACATCAGGGGGCGCTAAGATGATCATTTATCAGATACGGGCCTAAAAACCAACAAAGCAGACTAACAGTGGTGTCTGTCAACAGAAAGATGGTGAGCAGAAAACGCAAGGAGAAAGGTGGAAGGGAAAAATTAAAACTAAAGAAAGCCAAGTAAGTTTGAGTGTTTTCCACTTTGTCTTCTTTTTTGTGGTGCGTGGTGCTGCAATGTCTGTGGAATAGGCTACAAACGTTGTTTGAAGGATGATTGGTTGAATGGTACCCTAACTCGGTGCCGAACTGTGGTACGCGTACCACTCTCTGGTGGTACACCGGGAACCTCATGACTTTCCACATTTTTTCCACTGTAAAAACTGTGTCTCCGTGTTCTTTTATCTGGTGCCTAAATGACAAAATCTAGAAGCAAAGTTCAATCAAGAATTTATTACAATCATGTTTACAAAATATAATGCCATGCAGAATATTTTAATCGGCCGATGATGCACCTCTTAACACCACCGAGGATGTCAGGAAATGCACACCAGAACTCAAATTCTGTCCCTTCTTAAGGATGCAGAGGAGGCGTGTCCCGCTCTCCCGGGTTGTATGGTCTTTTGTCTCCAAAACTCCAAATGGTCAGTCTGGTTAATCAACAACTGATTTGTTCAAGCAATTTGAAACTGGTGAGGTATATAGAGGATGTTGAAGTAATTAAGTCCAGATGTCCAGTCCAAACAAAAGTGGTGTGTTTGTTCCAGGATGTTGTAACTAAATCTCCCATCGTCCCTTGAAGACAGCAGGTCAGGAGGTCGTGTTCCCAGTGTTGGGTCATAAAGCAGCGACCCAGAGTCCTTAACCTTTGTATCGTGCTCGTTTCTCCCCCCTCCTTAGTGTTCCCGGTCAAATTCGGACCGGGGACCAAGCAGCCAAAGACAAAGACAATACTTTTAGCTTTAACCAAAATTCTGTTAATTTCTAAATCCTAACAAATCTCCACTCAAAACATGATTTATTCATGTTTTCCAAATCTAAACGTAGAAGATATCTAGTAATTCTATATGTATAAAATGATTTTTTATGTAAAAAATATGATCAACCGAATATACTAAAACTCCCAACAACCCAAACATAGAAACACATTCTGCAATATGTCATAAAACTGATATACACTCATGAACTCTATAAGAACTGTATATTGTAAATTATGTGAATAAAATAACATCCGTAATGCATTTAATTATTGAGTTCATCCCAGTTAAAAGAAAAGGAGATCCAAAATGTCAGATGACAGGCCAGTGACAGCTTCGCAGATGAAATGAAAAGGTGACATCCAATGGATCACAGATGATGTGAAGAAAATTTGAAGGAAATTGTTCGAATCCTCTATTCTCCTGAGCTGACATGAGCACATCAGAAGGAGTGGTCCCGCTCCATCAGCCTAGAACTTCCAGAAACTTCCACTCCGATCATCCACTCTGATCATAAAACATCAACACATCTGTCACAGGATCCTTTATGACACCACTGCCTGTATCAGAAAGCACAATACAAAGGTTGCACAGTAACATTCATCTAATCTATATTAGTTCAAAAGGGGTTACAACAGACTCAGAGTTGTTATGGATTATAAAATATTCTGCAATATCGATATGTGGATTCAAATCGGCTCACCTTCCGATTTGTTATAATCCATGATTATTAAGAAACTGTCAGTACTGTTATAATGTTAAAGTCAAAAACATTGTGCAGAAACATGCAGTATGTGTGTTAAAAATTAAAAAGATAGTTTATTATTTTAAACATGTTTTCCTAATCAATAAAATGGTATCCTTATTGTAAATTCATTACGGTGAATATAAATTTAGAATGGTATCATTTCTTCCCTTTTATCACTTACAAAAAGCCTTTCCACTCACTTACAATTTCCTTTATTATATTTAACTTTATCACTTCCATCCTGATGTCTTCCACTCATGTCCTTCAAAATTATAATGTCTTCACATACTTTCTCTGTCCTTCTTTAATGCATTCATATTTTCTTATTTCCTTCTTTCTCCACTCTTAAAAAAAGAAAGAAAAGAAAAAATGCCTGACACTCCCACAGGAAGTGATACCTAAGACTGACCCAATTATACAAAAAAATAAACTAATACAAAAAATGAACTAAACCACCAAGAAAGGATGGTAGAGAGACACAACTTCAAGACAACTGCCGGCAAGAGGCCATCAGAGCCACAAACACAGCCCCAGCCCAAACTACAGCCACATCAAATCAACCATGAAATTCCAGACGTCACAGCTTCCCCTGGAATCGGTTTCCTCAGATCGCAGAATCCTCATATCAGAACGTGAAAAGGTCATTGAACAAGTCCTTCGTGTCCAGTGCGAGAGCCCACCTCGCTTCCAATGTCTTTTGTAGATCATGCAGCAGCAGAGTTGAGATCATCAGAAACAACATCTTTCTTGACCAATGCGTCGAAGATTCGTCTTTAGAGGAATGTGTGTAGGGGTCACCATGAAATCCAGATCCACAGAGACCAGAATAAGCCATAATAAGGAAGCGGAAGCAGAGTCTGCAGACATCAGACAACTCCTGTCGAACAGCCCCCCCGAGTCGTAAATCTCTCCATCCCCTCACGGCACTAAAACAAACTGAATGTGACAACCAGCTTAGAGGACTTGTAATGTTTAACCGCTTTCAGCAGAAAAAAAAAAAACAAAAAGTGTAAAACACAAGAAGTCTAAGAAAAACAACTCCATCCGTCACATGAAAGAAATCCCAAAACAAAAGTCACTAATGCGACTAACCCTACAAAAATTCCAACAGCATTTAGACAAACTCCCAAAAAAAATTATACTGCCAACCTGCGTCCACAAAAAGAATCACAACCGCCCTATCACATCATTCAAGCATCATTTATACTAATCAAACTATCCCTTTTATATTCACCGTATCGAATAATATGTATTATTAGAATAGACTGAGGCCTCCTAACCAGCCAATTTATTAATCAGAGACCCCTTATATATTTCCATGAAACCAATATGAGTGAGAGACTGCATAAAAGTAAACCCATCACCAGTAATCCCACAGAGTAAAAGAAACACAGAATTAAATGCAAAAACATGTCAAACAGAATAAAAACTTCATCACAGCTATAGAAAAGTATTAGTACTGACATCAGCATGCATAACATCAAACATTGTATAAAAACACACATATAATAAAATTCTCCCACATATCGACCTCAGTACACCAACCTTCTGGTATACTTCATCATTATATCATGATCTATATACTATATCAAATAATATTATCATAATACCAAGTTAAAGCAAATCAACAATACCTCATAATAATACCTGGCCTGAGGAATCATCAGACTCCACAGACATAAGGTCATTGTGTATAGTCATAGTTTTTTGTCCTTTTGTTAGGTAAAGAGGTCCATTTTCTGTCAGGTCCAGACCTCATGTCAGTTTACAGTCAGTCCTGTCAGCATCCAGAATATAACGTGGGTCATATCCAGTATTGTCATTTTTGTCTTTGTAGGCCATCACACACACACACACCAAAAATCAAAAATAAAATAAAAAGGATAAAATAAAACAAAACAAAAAAGGACCATGGTCTTTCGTGAGAGAGTAAAAGACAGGAAGAAAAACAGCACAGTCAGAAAAGGAGGGGCCGAAGGAGGAGGGGTGATCAGAGTGTGAAAAGTTTTCTTCTTTTTTCCTGTAATGCATACCTGTAAAATTCTTTAAAACCTTAGTTATTTAGTTCATATTATAAGTACTTCATCATTCTCAATTTAACCACCTATAATCACCTTGCTGTAAATTGAATAAACATTTCCCAACTTCTCAACCCCCCTTAACTACGGCAGGAGAAAAGAGCACTGATCTGTTATCTGTCCCACTAGAAGGAAGGGGGGGGGCAAGCATGTCCCCTGCTGCTGTAGACTCTCTGCAGCGCCCTCACTGCCTCTTGATCCAAACCAAAAACATTATCCAACCAGACATCTCAATAAACAGATCCACCAAACACCCCACATCATCAATATAATACCAAAACAAGGTGAAAAGATGAACCTGGAATCACCAAACGTCACCCATTATCTTCTGCATAATCTACCGTTGACCCAGAGGCTGTGAAAAGATTGTTGGTTAATCTGAGAAGAAGGGGAGGATAATGCTGACTGCATTATACCATCGCAACCAGATCGAGCAGAACCCGAATTATTACAATTTCTAGCCCAGTGCCCCTGCTGGCCACAACGAAAACATAAATCCCGGAGACGTCGAGAATTAGGCTTTTGATATTTCTTACGGCCCCGATCCGGGACACCACGTCTAATCAGAAATGCTGCATCGGAGGGACAGGGGGGTCGAGGAGCATGTCCCACAAAATCCTCTGATTTATGTGGAGAATGAACTGCTGCAGTCTGAAGCATTTGATGTGATCCTTTAGGAAAGTGATCCAATAATGTTCTAACTTCAGCAGAAGGAGGTGGCGGAACACAATCTCTGCTCTGTGCAGTAGCTTGAAAGAAAACTGGCATTGTATTACCGAAAGAAGTCTGTGACAGAAGCATTCCATTAATGGTGGTACCCCCCGTCTGTTGTATAATTGTCAACCGTATTTCGTCCAAAAAACAGTGACAATCAGAACAGAATCTCTCTGCCTTACCTAGGGCTTTAATAGTCTTCATTTTCTGGAAAACATTTGCCTGATCATTTTGCAAATCAGCTTCTGTCAACTTGCCGTAGCTTGTTGTATAATAGATGGAAATTTTCAGGATCGACCGCCCCAACCTCTGACTGAACCGGAGGAAAATGACCACGTTTTTGCATTTCTCCACAACCAACAAATACCTCTCCTCAGCTTTTCCACGTTCCAGCGCGGCACCTTATGCAACCATCTAGACAAAGTCATATAAGCACCGATCCCACAGAACCGGGTTCACTCCCTGACAATGACCTACTCATTTTCTCAAGTTATGACAGACAACGGACAAACATAAAACATATACAGCAAAATTATACACGCAACATATCCAGCTGTGAATATTATCCCAGATAAAAGACTTGATTAAGAAGCTTTTACACAAAATAGAAATTTTGTACGCTTAATCTCAAGGGTAACCCAGCCTTTTTCTGGTTATTCTTCAACAGCTTCGAATACATTACCCTAAATGAAATAAAACTCGTCTATCCAACCCCAAAAACCCTGACAGAAAGTCATCCGATGATCCGGGACAGAATGCAGGAATTCCGCCCCACATGTGAAGCGTACACTGCAGCCTCCCAGTTTAAATTATCAAATCGGATGAAAAAACCACCCACACATTCAAATTTCCATAACTCTTCGGTACCACCTTGATCAATCAGTACTGTTTCCTTAACCAATTCTTCTTAATCAGTCTCCGACTGATTTTACAGGTCCCATACCCCCAACCAGTTCCCCACTGGATTCTTCAGCTGACCAGTCTCCCTGCTGGATTTCCTTAACTGTCCTCGGCCGGTCTCTCCATCAGTCCCCGACTGATTCCTCTAGTCCTTTATCACAGTACTCTAAGGTCCCCCGACCCGACCAGTCCCACTGGATTCTAGCGCTCTTCAGCTCTCAGAGCTGGTATTTAAATATTGTGCATGGCCCAAAAAATTACACAAACGTAATATGAATTAATATGAATTTTATCAAACCACAGTTATTACTTAAATCAACTATAAATTTATGAACGTGAGGAAGATCCTGTCAGAGAACCAATTTAAGTTCAATAATAAATTTGCAAAAGTTCTCACCATTTGCTGGCCAGCGGACTACTGACCGGACCTCCCAGCGTTCTGTCATAAAATCTCACAATCAGAGACTTTAAAGACGACCAGATCCTGCGTCGGGGTCACCATTGTAAAAACTGTGTCTCCGTGTTCTTTTATCTGGTGCCTAAATGACAAAATCTAGAAGCAAAGTTCAATCAAGAATTTATTACAATCATGTTTACAAAATATAATGCCATGCAGAATATTTTAATCGGCCGATGATGCACCTCTTAACACCACCGAGGATGTCAGGAAATGCACACCAGAACTCAAATTCTGTCCCTTCTTAAGGATGCAGAGGAGGCGTGTCCCGCTCTCCCGGGTTGTATGGTCTTTTGTCTCCAAACTCCAAATGGTCAGTCTGGTTAATCACAACTGATTTGTTCAAGCAATTTGAAACTGGTGAGGTATATAGAGGATGTTGAAGTAATTAAGTCCAGATGTCCAGTCCAAACAAAAGTGGTGTGTTTGTTCCAGGATGTTGTAACTAAATCTCCCATCGTCCCTTGAAGACAGCAGGTCAGGAGGTCGTGTTCCCAGTGTTGGGTCATAAAGCAGCGACCCAGAGTCCTTAACCTTTGTATCGTGCTCGTTTCTCCCCCCTCCTTAGTGTTCCCGGTCAAATTCGGACCGGGGACCAAGCAGCCAAAGACAAAGACAATACTTTTAGCTTTAACCAAAATTCTGTTAATTTCTAAATCCTAACACCACATTTCCACTTTTTAAAAAAATCAGAAACATACAATGCATTATAAATACGTTTCAAATTAAATGTGTAGCCTGAGATAATTAAAATTGTCTTATAGAAAATATTTGTTACATATTCAGTTGCAGTGCAGATGTAACAACTTTTGAGTGTTTACTTTGTTCTGTATGAGAGTATGAGTATGTGAGAATTGTTGGACAGAGTTGTAAATGTCTGAATCAGTAACAATTCAGGTAATAAATAACCACAATAAGGAATAAACATCTCTGTGTGTTTAAAGCTAATTGAGAAGGCATATATGGCTATATTTTAACGTTGGTCATCACGGTGGTACTCAGAGAGCTGAACAGTTTCTCAGGTGGTATACAGTATTAAAGGTTTGAGAACCACTGCCCTAACTAACTAACTAAGCATTGCATGGGGCGATTTAATTTAAAAATTAGTATAACATCAGGGTCCTGCCGTAGTATTAACTTGGTAGTCTAGTGGTTAATTGGGTGGATTCTCATATTGTGGTTGGTGGATTCAATTTTGAGTGTTGTTATGTCCCTTTTTAGCCATTGCTTTCTCTCTATCCAATAAAGGCCACTAGAAAATCTTTTAAAAAGATGCTGATATGACATATAAAACAAAACCTGCTAACTACTGCTGACTAGATGGTAAATAATCTACTCTGTTGGGTTCATAAATGTGTAAATCGGGATTCTAATGGAGTCAGTGTCTCACCAGCCATGAATCTCACCACATGTCACTGGTTATGAGGCCTTATTTAGGTTTACATATCAGAACATTTTCATTTCAAACAGAAAAGGGATGTTTTTAATAAATGTATGGTTTATAAAGCTACTTTGTCATCTTTGAGTATCTTTGAGTATTTTTGCAGCATCAACAAGAGGCCGGTAGGGTGTCATCTCTTTGGGTTTTTGGGTCACCCTAGCAAAATATTAAAACTATAAAATGTGTCAAGCAGGCTAATTCTGAACTAGAATAGACCTTAAAAAAAGCTAAAAATGTAATGAGATTCAGGAAAACCAAATCTGTTTTATTTTTCTTGTCTGTAGTCTGGGTATTAAATAATAAGTTTATCTAAAGTGTTAGAATTTTGGAGGTATAAGTACAAGTTTAATGGCTGTCATTCCAAGTAATGCTAATAAACAAATGTTAATCAAGCATATGTGATATAGACATAGATTTTTTTTCCTCTTTAAAATACAAGCATACTAGTAACCGTAAAATAGTAGCACAAAGAATACTTATATTCATTTTTGTTTTGGGGATGCAAGTGATGTTTCGTCGTTCTTTAATATTAGTGTTCTTGAATAAACAATTAGAAATAGTTTGTATGTGTGGGTGTTGTTGTGATAATGACAAGATATCACCATAGCACCTCCACCCCCTCCATGGCCGTTTTTTAGTTCCAGTCCATCCCTGGAGGTGGTCCAGCCCAAATCATGACACTTCGTCCACTGGTCTGCTCATCAGTCTACTGACTGTCATTGGTCCTCATCAAGTTCCTCATCGAAGGTTGAGATGAACGTTGTTCTTTCAGGCTTGAATACATCTCAAAGGCTCTAATGACGTTGCTCCTCATGCTTTATGTTGTGCACACCCGCTTCTGTCGACTACTTATATTAGTCATACTTTTTTTCAAAAACTATATAATTGTTGGCTTTTTTTTAGTCCAAGTAATATAGAAACTGGTCAACACTGGTTGAAATAAGTGGCTGTTTTCCTGCATCACGACTCCCTTTTCCTTCCAAAGCACATCCTCGACACAGGAAATCGCCCCGAAATCCTGACAAGTTCTTGGACGAGCGTCAAGATATATAGAGCAGGGTTTTCCTGCAGGAAAAAACTTTGGCCGGGGGGGGGGGGGGTTCAACCCAACTAAAAGTAATAAAACATCCATATTTTTGCCCTCATCCATTGCTTAACACAAACCCAACAAATTACATGAGTGATGTTAACCGTTTTAGACTGGCGTACTCTAATCACCTCAGACTGAGACTGTCCAATTTAGCTCGTGAGCTACTCCAGACAGGCAGTGCGCATTTTCTTTATTCATTTATTAGTTGAGTTTAAATAGCTCAATGTTCTTTTTTTTCTTTTAGAGACAAGTCAATGATTATAGCTGGGAGCGTGGGACTTTAATGAATAGCGCCATCGAGAGACTGTCTTGTTCAAAACAAAAGGGTCTATTACGAAAGTTACCAGAATCTCTGTGAAATTAATACGGGCCGATAAGGAAGCGGAGGAAACTTGTAATTGAAGTGAGACGAGAGTGAGCTGTCAAACGTGAGTGATCGACAGAGAGGTTATCACCGAGAGAGAGAGAGGAGGCGCTTTAAATGTTTGCAGCACAACAGCGCATAAGAATCACATTAATAATAACACAAACCTTGTTCGAGATTTCTGGCGCATGTCTTTGTAGTTTCCCACAAATCTATCAAAGAGAGAGAGAGATGCATTACAGGACGTAATGGTCTTTTTTTCTGCCATCGGTCCCACAGAAGTCACCGAGGCCAGATCCAATGGGCAGCTCCGGTCCCAGCGCAGAACGGAGATGATTATAGGCCAACGGCTGTACTGGTGGTGATGACATCAGCAACCAGAAATTGGCTTACTTGAGTGTTTTTTTTTTTTTTTTTTTCTTTGGGAGGGTGGTATCTCATGGAGATGGCAGTTTGAAAGGTCTGGCCCGAGGCACAATGAGAGACTGCGAAATGAGCACATTACCAGTCTAAACTGGCTTCAGAAAAGTTTTTGGTCATAGAGGATGTAATTTGAAGTAGGACCCACGCAAAAAGGGCCAGACTACAGCAGATGAAAGGACGAAAATGTCAAATTATAGAATTTCTTTTCATAGGCATAAAAAAAAAAAAATCTTGAGATGTGAGATGACAGAAGAAGGTTGTTTATGTCACAGTTGTGGCCAGAGCTTGACTGTAATATATCCCCAAACTTTTAAAACTTTAAATTATACAGACTTCCTTCCCCTGGCACGAACTCTTCACCTCAGCTGTGTTTATGACCGATTGTCCGCTTCTCCCTCTCTTTGTCCCCTCTCTCCTCCGCGTCCATTCCCATCCCCGCGCTCCACCGCGACGCTGTCCTCCTCTGTTCGTGCTCGCCAAAAACCACAAGCCTCCGCCGGAGCTCCAGACAAAAGGGACAAAACGCTAAATTGGCAAACCTACTGGCCGGGCCCGCATGATAGAGACAGCTTCAGTGGCTGGAGGGAGGAATTCAAGAGAACGGACAAATACAGTTTTATTGCTACCTACCTAAAAGAGTTAATTACATATGGTCGCTGATGTGGAATCTTTTCTGTAGGCTGTCTGTGAAGAAACTCTGCGGTTCTTTTCTAGCTGCCTATTTGACCTTCTCTTTGCATTTCACTCACACTGGCAACGCTGCATTGACACGTGCTGTGAGCTGCAGATATTCACCGGCCAGAAAAATAAAGAAAAAAGAGAGACAAGGAGCATCCAGTTGAAGGCAACAACAGAGTCCTTGATCATCTTTCAAAACATTACCCTGAAACGTGCAAACGCCGGTGAAGAGGCGCAGGTCCTGGCGTGAACCAGCGCCGGACTAAAAACATTTCATGTTTGTGGTTCCACTGTGCACGTTGTCAAAAGCTTCCGGTCACACACAAGATCCAAATGTTTGTTGTCAATGCAGATGATGACTTCTGCGGAGGACGAGACGATTGGCGTATGAAGGAGTGTTGGTCAAGTTCACTTTCTACACGAACTAGTTAAGTTCATAGTTCACAAAAATTTAAATGAACTAGTTCAGTTCACCATTTCAAAAAATGAACTAAATAATTCATTTTTAGCTAAAACTAAATACTAAATAGAACTAAATAGTTCATTTTTAGTTCATTTTTTAAAAATTATTTTTTAATGTTGTTGCAAGCAATTATTTGTCAAAATGATTGGGCCGCCCATATACTACTACCCCACCACAAACGGCAATTATTTTATCCATTTAAACTGTCGAAAACTATTGTTTCAATTCAGAATCCTTACCCAACCAGGGTTCACATAAACACTGAAGGGACAGCCCATGTAAAACTGTCATTTCCCTTTCAGTTTCTCTCTACAGCAGCCATTCCCAAACTTCAGAATACCAAGGCCCAATTTGAAATGTGAAAAATCTCCGCAGCCCCGACCGAAACCTTTAATCACAACTGTGATCAACATACAGGACAGGACAAGGAACCATGATCCGATATTAATGTAAGGGGTCAACAAATAAGGTGACACTTGTCATATTAAGTTAAGATGACAGTAGAATAACACTTAACTGGTTTGTTTTATGTTTTTTTTCTTCTTAATGTTTTTTTTAATCATGTCATGAATATTTTACAGTAAGTAAAAAAAGTTATTTTTAAAAGATTGAGGATTTAAAACACATTTGTTTAATTTTAATGACCTCTCACGGCCCACTTGCAGTTCCACAACAGCCTACCAGGGGGCCGCGGCCCACAATTTGGAAATCACTGCTCTACAGTATATTAAAAATATGAGGGAAAACTTGCTGCCAAATGGTCTTTATTATAAGACAAAAAAACAGGTACTTAAGGTGCAAATGTCTTTCCCCCCATTTCAATATTTCAATCCCCCCCCCCCCCCCCCCCCCCCCCCCCCCCCCCCCCCCCCCCGGCAGTCGGGCACTCCTCCGGCTCTGGGCGACTGCAGCTTTCATCTTCCTGCTTGTTTAAAATGTTTGATGATGCAATTGTTAGCGTGACAGAAACGACAGCCCGTGTTGCCATGTTTGATTTCTTTCCTCAGATACATATTAGGCTCGTTTGTGGTGTATTTTAAATGGGGTTCGCTGGAAACCTGGCACAGTTATGACCGTGGATAAACTTTGAAAGAGCGTCATTCATAATTGCCCAAATGAACTTGTTCACGCCCCACGCTCGTGAAGGGGAAAGAGAGCATGCTCAGTTCACGTTTGCACAAAATATGAACTAGTTCGTGAACTTTCGTTCAATGAACGCGTTCAGGTACAACACTGTTATGAAGGCACCACAGACTTTCCCCAGTTTCATCTTCGTGGTACAGCTCAGTCCGTCTCCGCTTACATTTGACCGTCCACCTTCAGGTCACTTTTCACCTTCCAAGCGAGCTAAGTCGGTGATAAAAACGTGAAAACACAGCAGAGCCCCTTTGGTCAGGGGGACTGGTGGTCACCACCACTACATCTACTGCACATCATTCACAGAGACGGGGAAAAATAAATAAAGACATTTACGATCAGGCCAGTGTAAAATGAGATGGAAAGCAGCGACAGAGCGAAAACAGTCAGTCTCACTATCTATTATTCCTTAGGAGTCCTCACAGCCCACAGAAACAAAAAAAAATATGTCACTTCAGTATGTCAGTGCAGACCAGGGTTCTTCAGCATGTCTCAGATCTTTTCTTGCCACAGCACACCTGATTAAAATGAATGGATTGCCATCATCTCGTCATCCACGTCTGTTAACGAGCCACTCATTTGAATCAGGTGCACTTAAGCAGGGAAACGTCTGAGAGATGCAGGGCAGCGGCCCTCCAGGACTGGACTCAGAGAGCCCAGGTGCAGACCATCGGTCGTCCGAGTCATGGAATCAAGTCAACAGGATGTCCAACTGGCAAACACACAGCTACAGAGCTCCAGTTGCTTTGATACAAGCCTTTGAGGATCACAGCACTTCAGAATGAAGTTAGTTCTCCGGAGTCCAGCTTCTGTATCCTCTTTTTCACTGGAATATGATCTATGATGGCGTGACACGAAAAGGTGAGACTGATATTGCTGTTTGGGCTGGAGAAAGGCTTCCTCTTCTTCCACCACTAGTCCAGTGACTTTTGCTCGGTCATTCGCTGGGTCTCCATTATGACGACGGGCAGGTTTGTCACCGGCGTCGTAAAGGCTCGTGTCACTCAGTAGTCAATGAGCAGAGGTGGCAAAAGTATTCATATTCTGTACTTAAGTAGAATTACAGCTACTTGTGTAAAAAAAATACTCTGGTAAAAGTAAAATTACTGATTCAACTCCTTTACTCAAGTAAAAGTAAGAAAGTACAGGCTCTGAAATGTACTTAAGTAAAAAAGTAAAAATTATTTTTTGCCATCAATGAAACACAATACATCTATTGTGATTATTGTAATTTTGTAAAAATGAAAAAAGTCAGAAGACAAGTCAGAAAACGTAATAGTTATGATGACCAATAAGCCAAATTGGATATTTACATGTAAATAAAAGATTGTCATTTTCTACCCTCAGATTAATCAGGTTCTCCTGTTTTGCTATTGTTGTTTACAATAAAACAAATCAACTGCTTCTGTCATATATCTCTACAACAGATGTAACCAAGGAATGAATATGAACCTATGGAATTTCTTGCACTGTTATCACACTGTGAATTTATGTCAGCTGTATGTAACACAAGTCTAAGAGTACTCACCGAACCATGAGTTACTTTTAACAGAATGTGTATCTTTTACTTTATATTGAAAAACTAGCAGTTTGATGCCTTACTTTACAGCAATATGCAAACCCAGACTTCCATTTTACCAAAAGAGCTTGAAACGTTATGATCAACATGGAAACTTCGAGTCTAATAAAGTCTATTTTTCTTTTGTGAGAAAATCACTCATCTCTACAAGACTTCCAAAATCTTTTATTCAGCCTCAGCAGAAGCTGGTTCTCAAAGTTCTTTGAATCAAGGCGTGCCCTTTTGGGTCTGAAAATCAGTCCTGCAGTGCTAAAAAGCCTCTCACATGCTGCTGAGGCAGGAAGGAGTGTGTTGAGCTTCAGTGATGAGTTGCAGACTGCTGGGAAAGATTTCAGGACATCTACGGTATCATCTGGGCATGCCAGGTAGGAATCTAGCTGCTTGGAGTTTTGTTGGACATGTCCTCTTCTAAAGAATGGGAAGTGTCACTCGGATGCACTGTAGGCTGCTCCTTCAGATGGCTTTTGATGAAGTCCAGGCCTAAAGAACACAAAAAACACCTTTCTAAAAGGATTTAAAAAAAAAAATATATAAGCACTTGTAGCATCAGATTGTTACTTGTTGAAAGTGAATGTGACTTTCAATTTTACTGTATGACAATTAACCAGTATGTTATGGATAATTCATATTCAAAAATGTTCGCCATTATCTCATTAGCAAATGTTTTAATACATACCAAGTTTTAGGGTGTAGTCATCACTCACTTGTTCAGCATGTCTTGAATTTGGGTACAAGAATGGCTGCAGCAATCAGCTCTGGTTCAGCAAGCATCTGCCCAAATCGCCTTTCAAGCCCTGCTTGAAGAGCATCCACTAAAGGCACATAGAACTTGGAGGAAAGTCAAAGCTTCTGTAGCTTAGTCTTGAGAAGTGTTATGGTGGGTACAAGTCAACCCATCTGCACACTGGCCTCTCCCTGAAGAACATCAACCGCCTTTGCAAATGGGCTCATTGTCTTCACATATTCTGTGAGAAAAGCAATCTCAGCAGGAAAGAATCTACAACATAATAATGTTAATGGTGGTTATAAAAAGTCAAAAATGTAACATATGACTTTTGTATCTTGTGCACATGCAGATGTGTAAAGGAATCAATATTAACTAATTAATAGCAGTCGCTAAGGTGTGAAAATATAAGCTACTAACATTGGAATTTTTAGCACACCGCAGTAACGGCTCCTTCTCCTTGTTCTCTCATGATCCTCACAATCCTTTCCACGGCCAGGAAAAAAGAATTCCACCTCATCTCATTCAGCCTCAAGAGTTGGAGTTTGCATTTTTCTTCAATTATCTCAGCAGTTGTAGTGGATCTTCCACTTTTGTTCCATAGACTCCAGCACTTTGAAAATGTTGAACAAGAGATTCGCTTGTAGGTGGCATTGGAATTTGCCTCTGAAACATCAACTGTTGACACCAGGTTCAGAAGGTGACAGGCACAGCGTTGATGCCTTGGCAGTTGGTATTCCAGGCCACCATCTTCTTCCAACAAGGTTCCTGCCTCAACAAACTCAAGATGGTCAGTGTTTTCCTCCTCTTTCTCTCCTTCACTGTTCTCTCTTTCTGCTGATTCACTTGGCCTTGCCTCTTCTGCTGGAATCTGGTTATTATCTTCATCCAGCTCTCCGTAGACTCGAAAAGCTTTGATAGAATTGGAACCATTATCAGTGGTTGTACGCACAATCTTGTCACGGATGTTGTACTCTGTGTGAATGTTATTTAGGGAACCAGCAAGTGCAGAAAATGTATGTGACCCTTTGAGCTGTTTAAATGCTAATGCAGCAGAGCATCTCTCCATTGTTTCAGGCTCTATCCAGTGTGCTGTGACTCTGAGGAAACTCCGTCTGTGTGCTGTCCGGCAGTCAGCAGTGGTAGCAATGAATTCGACCTCACTCATAGCAGCCTTGAGATCCTTCTTCATTTCCAGTGTTTTTCATGGTGCCTTGGTACATTACAACCACATCCGGTTGCAGGTGATGGATTAGAGTTTTAAAACCCTGCTGTTGGACAATACTGAGAGGTTGCAGACCTTGAATGAATAAGTTCAGTATGGCTTCATCCACACTTCTTTGTGACACTCTTTTGGTTTCCCATAGTTTAAGCTGCTTGGATGGGCTTTCATCTGAGGTGGACTTCCTCTTCAAAGTAGGTGCAGTGAGGTTTTTGTATCTCTCCTGGTGATTCACGTGCTTTTTCTGGGATTGACAATACACACATATGGGACACACACACAAGAAATTTGGCCATGTGGTTAACTTGACAGAATTATGGTTCTTATATAAATGTTTAACGGGTTTAATGGGGAGTCGAAAAATAGTGGCACACAAGCCTTCAGGGGCTCTCAGCATAGGTTTCTACCAGAAAATGTATTTATTTTAACACAAAACTACCATTCAATGCCTAAACCTTTCTGGTAGATAGCTCTGAAAAGTAATGTCTCACATCAATGGCACAGCCACAGTAGTTATAAACTGGAGGTTATTGGATTGTTTTGTTCTTTTTCAACCGAGAGCTAGCTAGCGTTAAAACATGTGTACCCCAAAAGCGTTGCTAATGTTGAAAACGGACAAAAAAAAAAATCAAATAGATATTGATAACAGAAATTAATACTTACCTCTATGTGTTTTTTTCAGATTTGACGGAGAATTCTTGAACGCCAAGAGCTCGTGGTTTTTAGGTTGACACAAGAGACATCGCATTCGCCATGAGTCCTATTTAGAGCCGACAACGTCAAATAATTCTCTTAAGTAAGCCCATGGATGGGACATGTCTTGCTTCTCTGAATCTTTTGAAGTGTCGCCGTCGGCTATACTGCCCGGTTCACTTCCTTCTTCCATGCAAGAAATATTCCTTGCCTCCATGTCGCTGCTATTCTGGGTTCTCTCTCTAACTGTCCTGATTCGACTCGACTCCTTCCCACGGTTACCTGTCCCCATCTTCTTCATTAGTTGACTTTCCCTCTCTAGTTAGTCATGTCTTTTACGTCGTGACGTCATCTATGGGGGTTTAAAAAGTAACGAGCCTGTTTTTAAAATGTAAGGAATAGAAAGTACATATTTTTATGTATCAATGTAGGGAGTAAAAGTAAAAAGTCGTCAGAAAAATAAATACTCAAGTAAAGTACAGATACCTGAAAAATCTACTTAAGTACAGTAACGAAGTATTTGTACTTCGTTACTTGTTACCTCTGCCAATGAGCTTCTAAATCTCAGTGATGTCCCCCACCCCACCCCCACCCCCGCCTGGAGATTCTTGAGAGAGAGAATCTCTTCATAACGGAAAACGTGTAACAGAGAAAGACTGTTACCTTTTAGAAAAACATCGTGCTCTCCTTTGACTTCTTGGCTACAGATTCTGAGTTTTCCCTCTCTGGAGTCCAGGCTGGTGCCACCAAAGCCAGCGATGATTGGTTTAGAGAAACAAAGTCAGAGTACGTTTCACTCGCCACACTGGAAATGACCAGAGGAGCCGCTGAACGCCGGACTCTGGCACACTCAGATGAACGTCGCAGCAGTATAATCTAACGAATCTGATTTTTCTATTCTGAACGTCTGCATACAGCTACGTCCAAAGTCGTAGGTTTTGCATTTTAAACGTGTGGTAGAATTTAACAGTATTCATGAAAGCGGTGAGAATGAGACAAACCAAAGCACTTTTAGTTTTGCCTCAAGAGGCAGGTACCGTAAATCTGTCATGGTTAAGGGCCATGTATACTCTCGCGGCAATGTGTCGCCGTCAGCTTGTTGCAGAGATGCCGACGTCACTTTTGATTTATACTTGCGCGGTCTCCGCTATGCGCCGCAAGGCAAGATGGACAATCACAAACTTGCTAAACTTACTAAACTTATCTCTTGTGATTTTCCACTTCCTCACCGTCTCGGCCGTATCCAGACCCACATTCATCGCTATCTCCCTCCATGAATTACTAGAATATGTGCTGTCTTTGTGGTGTGGAGAACCAGAATCGTACAGATGTGGGTACTTGCTCATTTCTTCATTGCGCTCTTTCCTATGTGGATGTAGAATTGACCAATCAGAGGCTTCCCTTCTCTCCTCTCTGCGACACTGTCTGTGCCAACCTACAATTTTGGGTAGGTGCACCGGAGTGTCTGCGTAGTGTCGGCGTAGGGTGGGGGAGCATCTCTGCGTCGTCTGCGTAGATGACGCAGACGACCTGACGTTCGAGTATAAATCAGGCTTTAGACGCACATTCTACGAAGTATTCACTTAAGAGAGATGGAAAGATGATCACTGATGACCAGAACCCTTCACAGAGCTCAGGGTGACCTGCGAGCATCTGCTGTTTCTGAGAAATGACCTTTGAAACACAGCCTGAGGTGAGGCGTGTTTTCTTTGCGCGGTGAAGGCTGAGAAGTACTCAGCCTCAGGTGAACGTAGAAATAAAAACATGTCATTAAAAACAACACTGACAGCTTATAGCCATTTGAAGAAATTCAGCATCACACTTATCTCATGTTAATGCTCTTTCAGACAGTTTTTTAACACGCACACACAAAAAAGGGAAAAAACAAACCTCCTGACAGCCTTGAACATCTGGCAACTGAAAACCGTTTAATCAGCATTTATTTCCTCGTTAAAAATAAGGGATTAATTGACTGTGTCCAGAGTTGATGGGAACGTGTTTGTTTTTACAAGAGCAAGCTGGGAATGTGAAACCAGGCGCAGCTTACTTCTTCTTGACTAAAACACATTCTTGCAAACACTGACGTCTGCGTGGAGACTCAAACGAACCGGAACAAGTCAGAGACGCTGATGAGTGATCAATTTTTTTTTTTTACCTGTCTGCAAAACCGCCACATTCACATATTTAAATACTCATATACTGGTACGTGGTCAGGAGCCCGCTGCAGGGCCCCCGGAGCCGCTAACATATAAAGCCCGACATGTGTTCTTATTATAACACAGAAAACTATGAACATGTAAGGTTTTCTTCAAGTCTTGGGAGTCAAAGGTGCGTCCTCGGATTCAACATGCTTTGACAAAGAAATGGCTTTGTAAAATCTAATTTTATTCCTTGGGTTGAGAAGATTATTGAGATACGCTGACACCTTAAAGATACACGGACTGACAGGAGTTTAAACGATGTCTTAAAGTCCTCCATATCCGATGCGGTGTTGGACGGTGTCTGATCTCAGTACTTCATTAAACTACGACACAAGGAGTTCTCTGAAGAACGGCTCTAACCATGAACAGAAAGACTTCCAGCTGCCTAGTCGTGCAGACTGTAACTGCATCACTTCTGAGCGGGACACGATAAAGTCATTGCTTTGGAAACAACGGCTCTTTATGAGGTCATACGAGCAAGCATCTGTAGGAAGCGCTCTGTAGGAAGCGCTGGAGACCAGAGAGGTGCAGCAGCACAATCCCCACATCACCACGACGACGTCAAGAACGCTGTCCTGCTAAAATGGGGTCATCATGATAGAATAGAACAGAATAGAATCCTTTATTTTCACTGCACATAGGTACAATGAGATTTAAAGCAGCATCTCCAGTTACAGTGCAAAAAAAGAGTGCAAAGTACAAATAGTGCGGATCAGTGTGCAAAGATATGCAATATAGAGAGAGAATAGTGCAGATGATTGAGGTAGTACAAAATATATGCATGCAGTGTAAGCAAAATAGTGCAAATAATCGAGGTAGTACGAATAAAAGAAGGTGGGGGTATGAGGATATAAGGTGCACAGTCAAATCCTGAGACAGCATAACAGATACTATATACAGATACTATAAACAGATGCTATAAACCATCATGCGGTAGAGGTTGTGTTTAAGTCCACAGTTTATAACTTGATTTATACTAATGTTGGCCTTTTAATATAAAAACTAACGAAGCTAAAAATGTTTAAATTCTTCTGATAGATGAGAAGCCACGGGAGACGAGACTAGAACAAACCCATGAAACTTCCAGCCAGCTCTCAAAAATATTCTTCTCATACCCAGTCAGGTCACTGAACTGTTGCCAGTTAAGCTAACGAGCTTCCAGGTGTTCTTCCAGGTGTTTCCTTTCAGTTCCACTCACTTTTCCAGCTGTGTGTTGCAGAAGTCCCAGCTTTTTAAAGACCAGTTGTTTCCACCAAATTCCCTTTGATGTTTTTCGATCTCAGGTTCAACACCCTCAGAGTCTCAGAGTTATCTTTTCTCAAATTTCTTTTATTCCTGCATTGAAATGTTTGGTGGTTATTTGATCATGTCCGCTTCACTCCTGGCTTTGCCGGCAGGGCCATCAAGATCCCAGCAATATTTACCTTAAGTCTGTGGAGACCGCATCGTCATGCTAATATCTTCTTGCACTCGTTTTCCAAGACAGCTAATCTCACCCAGGGGGGAAACATACACTGATCCACTTACCGAGCTGTGATGGACTTTGTTATGTCTCGCCTCTGCTTGTAATCACCTTCTCCTGACAGCTCTGGGGCTCTGAAAGCCTCTTTGTCTCAGTTATTCACCTTTTTAAAAAAGAATCCTCATTCATTCAATTAAAGTCTTTACTACAGGCGAAAAGAAAAAGGGGGGGAGTGCCTTGAGATCTCTGGAGAGGCGTGATTGAAGCACTGATGTGAATGAACAGAACATGATGTACAGAGAAGGAAGACACAGTTAACAGAACCACAATAAGGAATAAACATCTCTCCTGTGTGTTTAAAGCTAATTGAGAAGGTATATATGGATATATTTTAAAACTGGTCATCACGGTGGTACTCAGAGAGCTGAACAGTTTCTCAGGTGGTACGCAGCATTAAAAGTTTGAGAACCACTGTGATAGGACGTAAGTACCAAATGTAGACCAACCCCCTGTGACGTCACCTGCAGGTTTTATGAAGGGCTCCTGTGTTTCGCCTGACTGCTCAGCACCACGTCAGTAAGATTCTGATCAAATCGTCCGAAATATCCTCGTTTCAAATGCTTCTGAAACGAGTGCTGCCAGAGCTGAAACGAGCAGCAGGTGGGACCCCGCGGTCGCTTGGTCCGCCGCTCGTGGGACCTGGTGCAGTTGCAGGTCCCAGCGATGCTCCGCGAGTCCTTGTTCCAGGCCTGGCAGCACTCACTTTGGAGGT
>JAGFBZ010001769.1:0-39975 GCA_018398805.1 Hirundichthys speculiger
ACTATGGTTTATTCAGGAGAAGTTGCTGCTGTTTATAACAACTTTAGGAGGTCAGACTTACAGGGTCATATATGCAAACAGTCAGAAACAACTCAGTAAAGTACTTTGTAGTACTGTGTATGAGGTGTTTCAGTGCAGATTATTCACCACGGATATCTTGATTGACAGCTAGAAATTAAGTGTGCAGCCAATCATATCTCAAAGAAATAAAGTGACTGACACTAGCAGCTGTGTGTGTTTACAGTTCTCAGTTACAAGCCAACCATTTGTCTGCCAGAGCAGCCAGTTAGTTCATCAATACACTGATCAGTCACTGAACCAGTCACATGACCCTCCCTGTCTCATGTCTACTGCCTCGTTCCTCTCTGGAGCACTGTAAAGACTTCATCAGGTAGGAAACAGTTTAGGTTGTTTTCTTTTTTTAAATTCATACTAAACCCTGGTGGCACAGTTCAGGAGTTAGGATTGATACGTATAAGATGAATCGTACCCAGGGCCGGCTCTTGGCATAGGCGATATAGGCGGCCGCCTAGGGCGCCATCTGCTGGAGGGGCGCCGCCACGCTGCCAGTCCCCCGTGGCCTTGAGGGAAAATAATAATAAAATAATAATTTTCTATGCCCACTGGCGCCCTCACTTAGTGTTTTCTGTCTGGAAAAAAGTACATATTAACATTACAAATAAATAAACAGTGACATGTTCCTAAATTATGTGTGAGCACGTGACGTGTCGTTATTGGGTCCGGATCAAGACGCGCGGATCAGAGATCAGGGCAGGACAAGTGGAAGACGATCTCGGACAGGTGTAAATTACGAGATGAAAAGGCCATCCAAGCCCTCGGGTGCGCAGAACAGAAAGAGAAGAAAAGAGGAGGAGAAGAAGAAGTCGCAATATAAAGGTAACATTAATATCTTCTCTTTTTTTATGCCGTTTTGTGTGAAGACTTTTTATTTGAGCTAGCTATGTTGAAGTAACGTTAAACAACGCCAGAGAAGGACTTTGGGCATGGGCAATGTTGACTTAACATGCTAAAAAAAATAATTAAATACACTGATAGCTACTAAGAAGGATCAATAAATTATGAGAGGGATCAAAATAGAGGCCAAATCATGTGCATGCGCCACCGGTCAGCTGGGGATGGGCCGGCTATGATCAGTTCACTCCTGTATCTGGCTTCCTTTTTAAAAATACAATAAAACACAGCTTTCTGCTGGCTGTTCTCTGTGTTGTTTAATGTGAAATGAACTGCATCGGTGCCGTTTATGTCTATGATGAGAAGAATGTAAAAGTTAGTTAGTTCCATCCGTTATAGGATAGTTTCTACACAGTTATTATCCCTGCCCGTGTGTCCGGTCTGATATTGCATTACAGTTTCATCACATCATTATAAAATTGAAAATTAATTTTACCATTTCTATTATTAACAACTGTTTGTCCAGTGTGCTGCTGCTGCTTAGCTCTCCTCCTACTGTACTTATCACATTTGATATTGTGCCTAATGATTGCTGAAATTCAGTAGCCAGGTGATGAAAATGTAAACTGCAGCAGCAGCTGGTTTTTGTTTTTTTTTTCATTTTTTATTTTTGCTTGTACAGTCATAAATATATCTACTCTATATCTGTCTAGATGCAGTCAGAAAATATTTGCAGATGCCCCAAACAGCTGCTGGAGCGGTGCCTTCTGATCAAACACAGCTCCCTGAAGCATGTAAGTTTATTGTTTGTGGTCTCTGACACACTGCTATGTTGTTGTTGTTGATGTTATTGTTGTTAATGTAAATGGTAATTACAGTAATGAAGTTATTAGTCAAATGAAATAAAGTGTGTTTATTAAGTGAAGTAGAATGACACAACAAACTTAATGGTGTGGTGTTACAGTATGGATGTTCTCTATGTCCTGTGACAGTCGCTGCTGCAGAGAGGAGCTCCTCCAAATTGAAGCTCTTCAAAACATACCTGAGATCCACCATGTCTCAGGAGCGTTTAAATGGACTTGCCCTGATGAGTATAAACCGTGAAATGTCCAGGCAGGTGTCATTTGATGACACCATAGATGCCTTTGCTGCCAGGAAGTCCAGAAGTGTCCAGACGTGTAAACTAGTTAAAAGACAAGTTTAGTTGAAAGTAACTGTTGCTACCGTTGAGTTTGTCATCGTTCAAATGCTCAAATTAAACTGTCGTAATCTCGCCTAGGGCGCCAAATTGGGTAGAGCCAGCCCTGATCGTACCACTCTGAACAGATCTTCATAGTTGATCACTCTGACTGCAACCTTTTCAGAGATTTACTTTTTTTTTATAAAAGCTGCAGAGACCAGCTGCTCAGCCAGGTTCCTTTCATTGATTAAAAAAAAATAGATAAAAGTATTTCAGCTTTTGTCCTCCAAATACTGGAACAAGATCAAAATTATAACATTTACCATAAAACAACTTTTAAAAATGACTTAAAACTGGACTCTACTAACCAGACAAGATAAATCTAATGTACAATTTAAAATAACTAAATAAATCCATCTTATGAGCTGACAGACTCACAGATGAAACATAAACCACTCGCTCAGAAATCTATTAATTAGTCATAAAAGTAACGTTGTTGTGCTTGTGCAGCTGGAATAGTATATATATATATTTTTTATGACACCTTGCATGTCTTTTAATTTAATGTACAATGGTGGGAGATGTCTCCTGCACAGTTTTGTGTTGTTTGCAGGCAGAGCCGGTTCAGACCTCCATGGGGCCCTCGGCAAAATTCTGCAAAGGGGCCCTCCTCACTGAATTCAACAGCCACACCTGACACCGCAGTGCTTCCACTCATCCCCCTTTCTGCAGGATCATCAGGTGGAGCAGATACTGTTGCTTGAGGTACTGACTCTGAGCTAGCTTCTGATGCTGTCTGTTCTTCCCCTGTGCCACTTGACAACGATGGCTGTACTGGACCTGCGCTGTTTGTACTGCCTTAAGCAACTGTTTCATCTGTGCCTGTATTAGATGAACCTGGCTCTGTCCCTCCACTGGCTGACTGGCTGGAGCCTGTGCTGCTGGTGCTAAGAAATTTAAGCATAGCACCTGTAAAATATAGACAAGACAAAGCAACTATTAATTCAGCTCCATCAAATTGGCTGCACTTAAATTTACTTTAATATTTCAAATATAGGTAATTGTTTTATATTATGTACTATAATTCTGATTCATTTAGCACTGTTTATGCATTTATATTTGCCTGTGTACTATCCAAGCAAATAACATTTATTCTTAAGTTAAAATAAGATAGAACTTATTAGACTTTATTGATCCCACACCGGGGAAATTCATGTGTCACAGCAGCTCAAGCAGAACAGATAGAAAGTAGAGTGACAGCAGGGTAATTATAAAAATAGGCTAAAATAAAATAGAATATAAAATGTGTATATAGCTCTCTCAGAATTTAACTATTACAATAGCAAAATACAAAATGTTAAGTACTAGAATAAGCAGGGCTATATACACATGACTATTTACAATATATACACCTTTCACCCATAGATATATATGAAAGTGGAATGGAGGTATGGGCATACGCATTGTTATATGAATGGCTGTGCAGATTGTAAGAGAACACACATGGTGTGAAGCATTAATAATACTAGCAATGAACTATGTTGCCATGTAAAGGCAGATCCTGCCCAGAGTTGTAAAATACACACATGGTGTGTAGCATTAAAAATATTAAGCAGCTTCGTCAATATTCCATTACTTTCCATGTATGTAGTATAATGTTTGCCTAATTGCAGTTGTAACTACAATACTGACACACACCCAAATACACACAAATGCCCGCGACAGCGTGCACATACACACAGACATGCAGACTGACACACATAAGCATGCGCGACAGCACGAACATTCATATACACACACACACCCTCAATGATACATTTACTGCTATTAATGATTTGTATATTGGTGCAGCGAAACTAGTCGGCAGCAACCATCAGACACGCTCAAAATTTCATGCGTAATTTTCTAGTTGCAGTTGTAACTATGCTACAACTTATAATAAAAGCCAGCACACAGAGACTGGGGGGCAGTGTTGCCAACTTAGCGACAAATTCACTAAGTTGGCAACACTGCTAACTTAGCGACAGTGTTGCCAACTTAGCGACTTTGGCACCAGAGTGTCATCTCGCCTAGGGCACCAAATTGGGTAGAGCCGGCCCTGGTATAAAGACTCGGATGTTGGATTCTAAAGGTAAAAAAATGCACACACATGTCGGATTTTGTTGTTACCAGAAACTTACCTGCTTGTAAAGTTACCAAAAATGGGGAAATGATAGCGAGTGGTAATATGTTTCAGGGTGTATATGCACTATGCGATGAGGGTAGCCTTCGGTGCTAAGTGGGGAAAACTCACATGAAATGGAGTCTGCCTAGTGTAAGTGTCTGCCAAGTATATATTACTGCACAGTTCATGGTGTTTTGTAAACTATTAATTTGCTTATACTGTGTTGTTTTTTATTAGTTTCCTCGGCCACTGCCGTATTTTGTGCCACAGTTTAAGGCCAATTTATGTTTTGTTTGATATCTCTCAATACTGAGAACAGTTCAAATTGTTGGCTTCCTGAACTGAAAAGTCCAAGTAAAAGCTACAATAAGTAACCCCGTTATTGTGTCCTGTGTGTGTCTATCCCATTCCCACGGGCTACACAATTTTGGTACCAGGAGTGGGGTTGTAGCTAAAGTAACTTTTTTAATTGGCCACAGCAGCATAGCTTTTATTTTAATTTGAGGAAATACGGCAGTGGTTAAGATTGCAGGAGAAGCCTGTAGGTGGACGTGTCAGAGAGGCCAGCCGGGTGTGGAAGTGGTGACCCAGGACGATCTTGAAGAGCTTCAAGCGGCACCACTGTTTCCTGATCGACACGGCTCGTCCAGACCTACGCTGAGGACACCACTGCAACGCCAGCTGCTCAGCGCTTCGCCCAGTTGCCAAGAGCAAGACTCAGCTGTATCCCACGTTAAAGACTGTATCAGCGTATCCTTGATTCGTGTTGAACTTAGCACTTGCAATCGGGTTGGACTGAGTAAAAGTATTATTTCATCATGTCTAGTGGGTCTGATGAAGAGACTGTTTCAGGCCATGAGGATGCCCAGTATGATGCACCAGCGGAGACAACCGGGACAAGTACAGATGCTACAGCAGAAATGCAGATTCGCATGCAAGAGCTCACTAAATTACGTGATGAACTGAGTAGATTAAATAATGAGATGACGGCTCAGAGGACAAATGATAACAGTGCATCCACACGCTCATACATCTATATTCCAAGAGAACGCCAGGTTCAAGCATTTAGAGGGGAGGGTGGTGCAGATGGGAGGTCTGTGGAAGAGTTTATTGAGGAGGTTGAAAGGGTTCTAAGATCTAGAGAGCAAACAACAGAGGGGCAGTGTGACTACATACCATCTCTGCTGCGTGGTCCTGCATTGGAGGAGGTTAGACTATGTATGGGGGGTCAGCCAGTGGAGCCCCGTGATTTATACTCCTTTTTAAGGAATGCATTTGGGGAAAAACGCAGCACCACACAGCTTTTACAGACCTTTTACAACCGTAAACAAGTAGAGGGTGAAGACCTACGTGACTACTCTCATGCCCTATCCCAGATCTTGAGCTCTTTAGTGAAGCAGTCAGCAAATGTGATACCAAATGAGAAAGTTGGGCTCCGGGACCAGTTTATAGAGGGTTTAAAGGATTCATCTCTCAGACGTGGGCTCAGAAAGATGGTGAGGGACCAACCAGATTGTAGCCTGCTAGATGTAAGGCGTGAAGCCCCCTTGTGGGAAATGGAAGAAACCAAGTCTCACCGTCCCAGAGTTATTAAGAGCAACCAGGTCAAGTCAGAGGTTTCAGAATCACAGTTATTGGCTGCTGAGACAAACCATGGCCAGTTTACTGCATTAGATGATGTTCAAAAGGCAGTAGCTCAACAGGGAAAACAATTAGTCGAGTTGGGCAAAACACTCGCTGACCTGGCAAGTGCTGTAACTGAGCTGAGTAGACGCACCACTCAGACGACTTTCCAAGAGCACAAGCCGCGAGCTAGATTACAACCACGGTTTACGCCAGATGGCCAGCCTATCTGTTTCAAGTGTAAAGGGGTGGGTCACATTGCCAAAAAGTGTCCGCAGGCCCGGGGGGGGGGGGGGGGCAATCTGAGTTAACATCTGGTCCCCCTGTAATACAGGAAAACTTTCACCCTCAGTTGCCATGAGCCAGGTAATTCGAGGGGAATCTACTGGCTCACCAGCAGTGACACTGGACAGAAGTAGGATCTTGGAGCGTGCTGTCAGGGAATGCAAAACTGTCAACGTGAAACTTCAGGGAGTCTCAGTCTCATGCCTACTTGATACTGGTAGCCAGGTCAGCACCATTTCAGAGAGTTTTTTCAGAAACCACTTGTCAGATAAAAGTGAAGACATTCATCCTGCATTTGAGTGGTTGAAGATTACAGCCGCAAATGGATTAGACATACCTTATATGGGCTATGTAGAGCTTCAGGTTGAAATAATGGGTCTGACTATTCCAGAGAGGGGCTTCCTGATCGTCAAGGATTCTGCACAGTCATCATCGGTTCCAGGGCTCATTGGGATGAACGTGGTTAAAAAATGTCGAGAACTTGTACAGACTGAGTTTGACACCACATTACAAAGTAGACTTGACTTAAACTGGAGGGAGGCTTTCACTAATCTTCAGGCAGTAACTGTAACAGACAAGCTCTCTTTCGCTAGAGTGGCAAGCAAGGAAATGGTTCATGTCCCTGCATTGTCCGCCGCCATAGTTATGGCAAGGGGACTTAAGACTGTGAGTGAACACGGCCCTTTAATGTTGCTGGAGCCTGTGAGTGCGCCTTTGCCTGGGGGTTTAGTTGTTGTGCCCACTTAAGTTTCATCTGAGTCATGTGTTTCCTGTACAAGTCATGAACATGTCTGATGAAGACATCTGGTTGAAGCCAAGGATCAGGCTTGGGGTTTTGACTCATGTAGACAGTGTGAAAAGTGATGAACTTTGTGAGATGCAGTTCCAGAGAATCTCAGCAGATACTGAACAAGTGAGCATTGACAAACATCCTAAAACACCTACAGATGTTCAGTCTATCCTCAACCAGCTGGATTTCAGTGGTACCCCAGAACAGCGGGCACAGCTGGTTTTGCTGCTAGAGAAATATTCTTTTGTGTTTGCAGTAGAGGATGTAGATCTAGGCCACACTGACAAAGTGTGACATGAGATCTATCTCACAGACGACATACCTGTAACACAGCCATACAGACGAATCCCACCAACACAGTACAGTGAAGTCAGAGAACACATAGGCAAGTTGTTGAAAAAAGGAGTTATCAGAGAAAGCTCCAGTGCCTATGCTTCACCGATAGTGCTTGTGAGGAAGGTAGATGGCAGTCTTAGGTTATGTGTTGACTACAGAAAACTTAACTCCAAGACAAGACATGATGCATTCCCGCTACCAAGGATTGATGAGAGCTTTGATGCATTGAGGGGGGCGAAAATCTTCTTAACTATAGACTTAGCGAGTGGGTATCATGGGGTACCATGGGTGGCCATGCATGAGAGAGACATGAGCAAGACAGCTTTCACTACACCGTTTGGCTTGTATGAATATGTGCGAATGCCTTTTGGTGTATGTAATGGCCCTGCTACATTTCAAAGGCTTATGCAAGTCACTATGAGGGACGTCATTTTTCAGATACTCCTGGTATACTTAGATGACATCTTGGTTTTTTCAGAGACATTTGAGCAACATTTGGAGAGGTTGGAAACCATGCTGAAGAGACTGGCAGAGACAGGGCTCAAGGTGAAGCTGCAAAAGTGTGCTTTCCTACAGCAGTCAGTAAAATTCCTGGGCCATCAGGTATCAGCAGAAGGTGTGGGGACTGACCCGTCCAAGGACTTTGCTGTTCAAAACTGGAAGGTCCCATCCACTGTGAAAGAGTTACAGTCTTTTTTTAGGTTTCTGTAGTTATTACAGGAGATTCATTCAAGGTTTCTCGCAAATTGCTGGACCACTGCATGACCTGGTTAACAAATGTTCAGGTGAAAAGAAACTAAAAGCACATCATCAGTTTGGTGTTATGTGGACACACGAGTGTGAGTCATCTTTTGAACAGTTAAAAGGAAAACTTACCTCTGCTCATATTTTGGGTTTTGCTGATTTCACACAGCCCTTTATAGTTGAGACAGACGCCAGTCAGCACGGGTTAGGCGCCGTATTGTAGCAACAAGGAGATGCCAAACGTGTTATAGCATACGCTTGCCGCCGGTTGCGTCAGGCTGAGAGAAATGACCGCAACTACAGCAGTATGAAGTTAGAATTGCTTGCTTTAAAATGGGCGATTGCTGAAAAGTTTCGAGGTTACCTGCTGGGGGCAAAATTTGTCGTCCTGACTGATAATAATCCGCTCTGCCACCTCAAAACAGCCAAGTTAGGTGCCATTGAGCAGAGGTGGGTGGCTCAACTGTCTGTTTTTGATTTTGAAGTGAAGTACCGTCCTGGTAGCAATAACGCTGCCGCAGATGCCCCCTCCAGGCAGGAGTTTGCAGGGGAGCCTGAAATTGACCCAGATTCAGATTTTGATGGATGCATTGCAGTGTGTAACTTGATTGAGAAAGGAACAGTTCTAGTTTTAGACCTTGTCGCTAAAAGTCTTGAGTGTTATAAGGTGAGACAGATCCGTGCTATGGAGTGCGGATCTGGTGAGATAAGCATGGGGCAAGGCAACACACCCACACTTCCAGGTTTTACCCGAGAAGAGCTGATTGGTTTTCAAGCCGGTGACTCCACCCTGAAAGAATTCAGAACATTTTGAGATTATGGGAGGAAGCCTAGTTACAGAGAGCAAGCAGTCCTATCTAGTTCAGTGAAAAGACTGTTGAAACAGTAGAGTCGTGTACAGGAAAAAGAAGGATTGCTGTACAGAGTCATCAAAGATCCCCGTCATGGTGAAGTGTGGCAGTTACTCGTGCCTGGTTGCCTAAGAGACCAAGGGTGAATTCCAATTCCTCCCTTAACCCTCAATCTCAACCCTCAATCTCAAAAATGCACGCTCCCGCTAAGGTCAAGTGCTGTCCCAATTCTAAGGGACATCAAGTTGAGGGACGAGTTTGAGGGCTGTATCGCCCTCAAAATTGAGATTTTCCGACACCACCCTTGGAAGTAAGGGCTATCCAGAAGCTAGCTACAAACGTAAGTATCTTCGTATATCTTAAAGATATAAATGTTACGAAACCATTTTATTGTGTTTGTTTGAGATTTTTTTCATGGATTAACCTCGTTGTTGCGTAACATTTATTTTTTTACTTTACAATGTTTGCTGCCGGACCGGCGGTCCCGTCGGCTTCACGTTGTACTCGTCGGTGGTCCTGGTACATTATTCAGTCCTCCGTCGCTACACAACAAGGTATACAAGTAATGTGAAGCCGACCCGGACCGCCGACGGGACCAGTCCGCCGTCCTGGGACCGCCGACCGTGGCGGTCCCGGTCCCGTCAGCGGTCCAGGTCGGCTTCACGTTACTTGTACTCGACGGTGGTCCCGGTCCGCCATCCCGGTCCTGTCGGCGGTCCGGGTCGGCTTCACGTTACTTGTATACCTTGCTGTGTAGCGACGGAGGACTGAATAATGTATCCTCTATTGTGTTATTTGCTAATATAATTTAGAGAATATACAGCGCTCTTTTCAATGTTATCCCTGTGTCATTTCAGGGAATATAGAGACAACACGGGCTCTGATACATTTCAGTCTGATGACGTAACTGTCCCATTTCCAAGTCACAAGATATCCCTTACACTTACTTTCGAGGGTTAAGATTGAGGGCCAAAAATTGAGGGTTAAGGGCGAGGGTTGAGACTGAGGGTTAAGAGAGGAATTGGAATTGGCCCGAAGTCTTGGAAAGTGTGCATAACCACATGGGGCATCAGGGGATAGAACGAACTGTGAACCTGCTCAGAGGGAGGTGTTTTTGGGTTGGACTCTATGAAGATGTTGAGAGTTGGGTGAAAAACTGTGAGCGGTGCATTTTGACAAAGATGCCTCAACCAAAAATCCAGGCTCCAGTTAAAGCATTTCTAGCATCCCGACCACTTGAGGTGGTGGCTATTGATTTTAAAGTGCTAGAGCCAGCTTCCGATGGCCGTGAAAATGTTCTTGTTGTGACTGATGTTTTTACAAAGTTCACACAGGCACACCCTACCAAGGATCAAAAAATAGATACAACAGCTAAAGTTCTGCTCAGAGAGTGGTTCATGAAGTATGGGGTCCCTGAGAGGTTGCATTCTGACCAGGGCAGAAATTTTGAGAGTGAAGTGATCGCAGAGCTGTGCAAACTCTATGGGGTCAAAAAGACACGGACAACCCCATACAGACCACAAGGAAATGCTCAGTGTGAAAGATACAACCCCACCCTCCATGACCTATTAAGGACACTCCCACCTGTGAAGAAAAGGCGCTGGCCAGAGCATCTTCCTGAATTAGTGTATGCCTACAATGTTACCCCTCATTCTACCACAGGGTACTCGCCCTATTTTCTCCTTTTTGGTGTGCAGCCGCATCTTCCAGTTGATACATTGTTAGGGAATGAGTGTATGTCAGACCGGAAACAAGACTGGTTGTCCGTTCATCAAGAGAGACTCCGACAGGCGCATGAGAGAGCCAGAGAGTACTCAGAGCAAAAGGCAGCTGAGAGAATCGTGCCGCAAAATGAGAAAGCGTATTGTCCTCTTGTTAACATTGGTCAGTTAGTTCTCCTATGTCACAGACCCTCTGGGAGAAATAAGATTCAGGATGCATGGAGTCCAACAGTCTACAAAGTAGTTGACATCCAGGGAACTACACACACTGTTGAACCTCTAGAGGGAGGTCCCATCAAAAGAGTTCATAGGTCAGAGTTGAGACCTTGTACAAAACCAGTTCCCAAACCCAGAACCAAAACTAGCTCACAGGTCAGCACACAACCTGTAGTTGAGGAAGTGTCTACTGAGTCACCTGACCCAGAGTTTGTTGTGGTTGAAGAGGTCCTGCCTCCTCAGTTTATGCGGAGACCAAAATTACCATGCATTTTGGACAGGGTTAGTTTACCTGTGACAGCACCTGTGGTAGACAGCGTTCAGGAAGAACCTGGGAAAGCTCGAGAAGATGATAGGGATTGGATTAATAATGATGCTCATTCGAACATTAATGATAGTGACTTGGTTGTAAAGGAAAATGGGGATGGAGATGTTTCAACAGACAGAGCTGAGAGTAAGCCTTATACACCTACACCTGCTATTAGGCGTAGCAAGCGGGCAAATGCAGGGTCTCATCCAAATCCATATAACTTGCCATGGTCAGCCTGTAATGCTGTCTCAGTCAGCACAGAAATGGTCTCGCAGGTTTTGACAAGCCTTGGTGCTGCTCTTTTTGAAAAGGCATTGCAGGGAGCATTTGAATCAGTTAATGTTTTGTAGTCACTATCTGCAGTCGTTCACTATCTGCAGGGGAGAATGTAACCGGGTGGTAAATACACCACATTTACTTTGTAAAATAATGTGTTATGATGTGTTCTTTTGATTATTTTTGCCATGTAATGTAAGGTTGACACTGAAAGGAAGTGACAATTTTTAGTCACAAGGCGGCAGCATTGAGCTCCTATTGTTTCACCGCGACGTGCATCTTGGGTTCTTTTTTTCTGCTGTGCGTGGGACTGAAAACGCTCGAGCGTATAAAGACTCGGATGTCGGATTCTAAAGGTAAACAAATGCACACACATGTCGGATTTTGTTGTTACCAGAAACTTACCTGCTTGTAAAGTTACCAAAAATGGGGAAATGATAGCGAGTGGTAATACGTTTCAGGGTGTATATGCACTATGCGATGAGGTTAGCCTTCGGTGCTAAGTGGGGAAAACTCACATGAAATGGAGTCTGCCCAGTGTAAGTGTCTGCCAAGTATATATTACTGCACAGTTCATGGTGTTTTGTAAACTATTAATTTGCTAATACTGTGTTGTTTTTTATTAGTTTCCTCGGCCATTGCTGTATTTTGTGCCACAGTTTAAGGCCAATTTATGTTTTGTTTGATATCTCTCAATACTGAGAACAGTTCAAATTGTTGGCTTCCTGAACTGAAAAGTCCAAGTAAAAGCTACAAAAAGAAACCCCGTTATTGTGTCCTGTGTGTGTCTATCCCATTCCCACGGGCTACATAAAGTTGTTTTATAATCGAGGACTGGACTTTCTGTTGTCATTACACATCTCGAGAAAATTTTGAGCACTCTCTGGGTGCTTTGGGAGGCATTCTGAGCACAGCATTGTGTATTTGGGAAGCATCAAGTAGAGAACATCAAGTTGTTCATATTGTTACTTTGAATGCCACATAATCAGATTCAACATCATATCACTGACAAGATACATGGATCCAAAACTTTAGTAAGCAGTTATAGAAAATAGCATGTTAAATTCAACATGTCTTTTTGATGCCTGTAACTCTGAACATTAGCTTTTCTTAATTTTTTTTTTAATCACAAAAAGCTCTAAACACTGAATAACTAATACTTCAGGCATGAAAATCCCTCACCTATCGGCTAAATTTGCCGTTTTGAAGTCAAAAAGGGTGACCTACTTGAATCGTGTAGATCCGAGGAGTCTTCTATTTTGAGGTGGGGTCGGAGTCGGGATATATTTTTTTAAAATTTAATTATCATATAATTGCCCTAATATACAAACTGAGCACTTCAGAAATCGGCAATTTAAATAACACTTGGACGGTCAGTAAATCCTGCCCAGAACCAATCAGGCCAGATTGTTCCATTATTCCAGTCAGACCAACATTCTTCATTCATGTGTACTGGGAGGTTACGTTGCTAAGCGAGACTAGAAGCAGGACCTAGTGATGAAAATATTAAACCGGATTTGCACGTATCTCAAAAATGACCCCAGGATGGAAAAAAAACTTGGAAATCCGCGGAAAATTGACACCCCTGTCCTAATAGAGCTCTCTGCTCTCAGAGTGCAGGATTACTCGTCGTTCCTAGAATATCTAAAAGTAGGTTTGGAGGACGGGCCTTCTGCTACCAGGAACCTTTATTATGGAACCCGTTTGGGTTCAGGAGGCTGACACCACCTCCATCTTTAAAACTAAACTGAAAACATTTCAGTAAAGCCAACAGTTAGTCTAAACTATAGTGTGTAGGGGCTAATAGTTATAGCCATAGTTGTAGGAGCTCAGACTAGAGTAGCTCGTCTTAATAACAGCTTCGTCATAGCTATGCTGCAAGGGGACACCTGCATGATCTGCTGAGTAGTGTCTCCACTGCTCTTCTCCCTTTCCTTCCCTTTCCTCGCTGCCTTCCTCCTCCTCCAGCTCATGTCATAGTTAATTAGGAGTACCTCGTTACTGTGCTCCATTTTCTTTCCTGTAGTTTGTTGTGCTGTTTTCCTCCTTTTTTCTCTTTTCTTTCTGTATGTTTGCAGGTCAGAGTTTCCTGAGTTTCATGCTGACTTGCAGTTCCCTCCTCTGTCCATTCCAGCGTTTACCTTCACCTGTGTGTGTAGGTGTGTTCAGGGTGTCGGCTGGCGTGGTGACTGGTGATCTAGTCCTCTGACCATCTCACCTCAGTGCTGCTACCTGCATCTGTTAATGTAGTCATTTCATTCAGTCATTTGTGTGCTCTCCTCTCTCTGTCCTCCATCCTCTCTTTTTCTTTCTTCATCCAGCTGGTCTTCATCAGGAAGGTCCCCCATATGATCCAGGTCCTGATCAAGGTTTCTTCCTCTTAAAGTGGAGTTTTTTCTTGCCACTGTTTGGCGCAAAGGTTTTTTTTTCTCCCAATGTGGGAGTTATTTACCTGCCATTATCCTTGATTTGGGTTTAATATTATAATTTTAGTTAATGATATTTGCTCGTGGGTCATGATCTGGGTCTCTGTAAAGCGCCTAGAGACAATTGACCTTTCAGTAAGTGCCGCCCCCTTCCTAGATACTGTTGCTAGGTCGGACATTCTCGCTGCTCCTCCATTAAGGACAATGTTATTTTGCCATTTTTCCGATGTGTATCATCAGTGTTAATATTATACTATAATAACTCCATGGTGAAATATTACTGCTGGGGACCTGCAACAGTGACTCGAGGTGTTCAGAATGTTTGGAGGGACATTCTTATTCTCTTTCCCAAGCCGAAACAAATGCTGGAGAATGCAGGCTGTGGGTTAAGTTGTGTCCGTCCACACAATCAACTGAATGTGGGGAAAGTTACAAAACACACCTACATTTACATCAAGGTAAGTTTACTTTGTTTATTAGATGATTGATTAAACCACTGTTTACTAAAAGTAATGATATGATTTAGCGGCAAGGAGGGTGATGAGTTCTCTGTTAGCATTAGCTCTGGTCCATAGGTCTGTCCCACACCAGAGCTATGTTAACATCAGACAGTTGCAGCCTTGTATTAATATAATTAATAAAGTGACGTTAACATCACTAGCCTCACCTTATACCTAACAAAATAAATATCCAGGGCCATATATATTTGTAGACAACGAGGCAGGCTTATAGCTGGCTAGCAAGCTAGCCGGAATGCTAACGGAGAGATGTTTTCACTCGTTACCCTCCATGCTGCTAAATCATATTACTTTTACTAAAGGTAAAAGAACTTTTGAAATTACCCAGAGAATGCAAAAGTAGACAAAACTTGAAAAATCCCAATTCAGCAAAATTATCTAAAAGCTAACAAATAAGAACAAGCTAAATACAGCAAGGTGAGCTACATACTAGCCACAACTAAGTGAGAAGAAGTGCTCAGAGAAGCCAAGTTAAAAAAAACTGCAAAATTAGATGGATGTTAAACTAAGCTAAATTAATGTTATGGTCAAAAAGCTGCATGTTAACAGCTGCAAAATTAGCAAAATGCTAATGTTATCAAAACCATTTTGATACACTAAGATTCACAAGAAATAGTGCAATGATGTAATTTTTATTTTATTTTCTATACCTGTAAAAAATTGAAAAAAAAAACAAAAACATGAAACTGACGATCTCCCATTAAAAAGTATGCAGAATTTCAGGTGACTCTTCAGACTGTGAGGCTCATATTTCAAATTCATCAAGTAGTGGGGCTTTGGTAGGTTAGGATTAGAAAAAGAACACATTTACAAATAGTTTGATGTATAAATTGTAGCTCAAGTTGAAGCATACAGGCACTAACACAACCTGAAAGCAAAATAAAATGTTATTTAAAAAAACAGTCATATCAAAATAGTCTAACCCTTTGAGAACCATTTAAAGTTTAAATGTCTCTAGCTGAAAGTATGCTTTAGTAGTCAGCTGTCAAAGAGCAAGAGGGTTTCACAAGATCTGAAGAGCTTCCCATTCATTTTCACTGACAGATACATTTTAATAAACGTTCAATATTTTAAAAAGAATAAATAATTGAAGCAAAAAGAAAAAAAAAGATCAGAGCAGAAATCTCCAGGCTGAATATTTTTGATTTAAAAAAATGGCTGAAATAGCACAAAGTATGCATGAGTTGTTAGGGACCAAAGAATGGTGGAGGAAGAAGATACAGGGAGAAACAAGATCACCATAGGTGTGATCTATGACCTATTAATATTGATTATTCCAGTAAGGGAGCGTCTTCTCATCAGTGAGGATGCCATGGTAACCATAGCAATTAGCTTAGGGGGAGGGGCCAAAAAACAACAACAACAAGGATGTGAAACAAGTTTGTCTTCCTCGATGCCACAGTCTTAGTTTTAGGAACCATATTGTGGTGTGACTTTTACAAGAAAAAAGTTCCTGTAATTGATGAACACACCTGCATCCTGGTTACTACAGAGACGTCCAGTAGAAATCAAATTAGGCTACATTTGTGTAAAAATACACACGCATTGCATTTTTTTTTCCTCTCAGTAAAGATGATTATCTTCTCTTTGAAGTTGTTGTTGAGACAGAGTTTCAAAATCTGGTTACTGATGAACAGCTTTCATCCTCCATCAATCTGTTGATGCTTTTTGATATCTGATGATCTCAGAAAACCTTCCCCACAGTCTACAGACAAAACTCATTTTCAACATGATGACGTCTGTGCATTTTTAATTGAAAACATACAGTGATAATTGATCCACACTGATCACAGGTTTACTGTTTCTCTCCATTGGGACTTTTTTGGTGCATCTTCAGTTTATTTGATCCAGTAAAAGCCGCCCTACACTGATCACATCTGTATCATTTATCTCTAGTGTGAACAAGTTTGTGTTGTTTTAGATTACCCAACTGGGTAAAAGCTGATCCACACTGATCACATCTGAAAGGTTTATCTCCAGTATGAATACGCTGGTGTATCTTTAGAGAACCTGATGTGGTAAAAGCTGATCCACACTGATCACATCTGAAAGGTTTATCTCCAGTGTGAATACGCTGGTGTATCTTTAGATGACCAGATGTAGTAAAAGCTGATCCACACTGATCACATCTGAAAGGTTTATCTCCAGTGTGAATACGCTGGTGTATCTTTAGATAAACCTGATGTGGTAAAAGCTGATCCACACTGATCACATCTGAAAGGTTTATCTCCAGTATGAATACGCTGGTGTATCTTTAGAGAACCTGATGTGGTAAAAGCTGATCCACACTGATCACATCTGAAAGGTTTATCTCCAGTGTGAATACGCTGGTGTATCTTTAGATGACCAGATGTGGTAAAAGCTGATCCACACTGATCACATCTGAAAGGTTTATCTCCAGTGTGAATACGCTGGTGTATCTTTAGAGAACCTGATGTGGTAAAAGCTGATCCACACTGATCACATCTGAAAGGTTTATCTCCAGTGTGAATACGCTGGTGTATCTTTAGATAACCAGATGTGGTAAAAGCTGTTCCACACTGATCACATCTGTATGGCTTAACGCCAGTGTGAATACGCTGCTGTATCTTTAGATCACCTGATGTGGTAAAAGCTGATCCACACTGATCACATCTGTATGATTTATCTCCAATGTAAATACGTTGGTGTTCTTTTAGATGACCCAACTGGGTAAAAGCTGATCCACACTGATCACATCTGTATGGCTTAACGCCAGTGCAGTGTTAATTTTGTCAACTAAAACGAAAACGAAAACTTTTCGTTGACGAACCTTTAATCCGTGACTAATTTGTGACGAGAACGTAAATTTAAGAAGCACTGACAACAAAAATTAAAACGAAATCTCTGTTCATTATCAACTGATGAGTAAAAACGTGACGAAAAAGATTACGCTGGCCGGCCGGACAATCAGGATTACAGACATTCACAATGCCTTGATTGCTTTCCTTTTTAACCAATAAATGATCTTAAATCAAATGTAAACTCTCAGTCTGTCGTTCTGATTGGAGGACCTCCCCCTGCCCTCTGCGCGGTGGCGGTGCATGTCCAGTTTAGCCACAGACGCCCTGGCTTCACACAGCGAGAAAGGCGCGATGAGCGGGTTATCTCCATTTTCGGCTGCAGCGTTTCAAGTGGGAAGAAAATGAAGAGAGGATTTATGGACACACTTCTGTTACCTTCCGGTCGAACGAAAGACTAAGTGTATCGTTCCCAACGACGATGGAGAGCCATGTGGATATAAATTCAGTGGAAAAAACACAACGAATCTAAAAAGGCACCTGAAGGCCCGCCATCCTGCAGTGTCTGACAAGGTAAATCTAAAAATGGAGCTTGATAAGAAGGCATGTGTAGTGAGTTTTATGATTAAATTGCATGTTGACCAAAGTAACGTTAAGCTAACGGTGAAGCTGAAACTAGATATATGAGTGTGCTTACTGCTGACACTATTTGAGAATGTGCTAGCAATTAACTTGCAAGCCAACAGTAACTTTTAGTCTTAGCGAGCTAACTAGTATTGTTAACCCTCACATCTCGGTCAGAAAAAGCAGCTACTGTTAGGTCAGAATTTTCTTAACTTTTTAGGCCCAGAACCAGCGCAGCTAGAGGGTCACATTTGCACACAAATACACATTTGTTAAATATTGGATATAGTACTGTTATCAATAGTATTAATAACATCCCAGTATTGATCATTCTTAAAGTATGTTTTATCTTCACTTTATATCAGAAATGTAGCAAGCTAGCCCAGCTTTAGCCAGTAAAAGCCATGTGCTACAGAACAAAGGACCTGGCCAGGTGAGCAGCATAGGATTGTGGGAAAAGGTGATCACTTTCCTTTGTTGGAAAACACCAGCAGTGGATTGGACTAGTCTAAACCACAGCTCCTCCCCATCTAGTTTCTGTATAAAGACACATTGCTGTGGCCAGGAAAAAAATTCAGTCAGAGGATTTTCTTTTTCTTTAATCCCTTCTTATGTAATGTTTACATATCTTAAGAACTTAAGAACATTTAAGTTTTCAGTTTTGTGTTCCCTCCCTGTATGATCAACATCCTAGCCAGTAATTTATGTTAAAGTGATTTACTCCACTCCCTGGGGTGGTTTTTAGACATTGTACTAGATATTTTTTACTTGTTCTACAACTTTTTGGTCTGTGTTATAAAATTCTTAGCTTCCCCAGCACCAGTGTTATGGTTAATGTTTGTAATTTTATTTGAATGTTTGTATCTTATTTTAGCCTACAAATCAGCTTGCTACAGTGTACTACATAGATATGATTATGAAATAATTCAGAGTCAGTACAAGTAACATCTTTTTTCCTCTCCTCCTTTCAGATTCCAGAGACTCAGACTGTACCTGTACTCCAGAAAATGGACAGTGAAAAGGAGAAACTGCCAAAACAGACAACAATTCCAATCATGTTCACTTCCACATTAAAGTACCATCCAGATGGGAAAGAACAAAAAACAAGAGAGAGAGCTCTGGCTTTGTGGATAGGTCGTACTGGTCTGCCAGTCCGCACAGTGGAAGACAAGGACTTCATTAAAATGATGGAAGTGGTTGACAAGAGTTTCATAATCCCCCAAAAAACTAAGATGAACAACCTCATTGAGAGTATTTACAAGGATGAAAAAGAGAAGTATAAAGAGAGACTGGCCTCTGCACGCAAAATTACAATTGGCCTTGACATTTGGACAACCAAGGGACTTAATGCCTCCTTCATTGCTATAAGTGCATCTTATTTTTGCACTGTTCTGAACAAACCTGAGCACATACTACTAAGTCTCGAACAAATCTCCCATCCACATACCGCTAGTTTCTATCAAAGTGTGTGTTGACAAGTGCACTGAGAGATGGGGTATACCAGACAACAAGATCCTTACAGTGATCACGGACAATGGGAGCAACATGGTTGCTGCATTCAGACCAGAGGAGGAAGAGGAGGCCAGCTCTGCAGATGAAGACGAGGGGAGCAGTGACGGAGAACACGAGGGGAGCAGTGACGGAGAGCATGAGGAGGAAAGGTAGGGACCCATTATGAAGTTAGTCTAATTCAGTTCATTGTATTGTTTCATAGGGGTACATTTGTTTTACAGCAAAATACACAGAACTAACTTAATAAAATCAGAAATACAAGACTACTCATGCAATACTTAAAAAATAATGTGGTCACTTAAAATATTCCCGAACAGCTTTCATAGTATTAGCTCATAGTATTGGATCTTTTGCTAACCTTAAAAACAAACTATATTAACTAATTTAATTAACTTTTGTATACCTTTTTTAGTCAAAATACTCAGATGTTGTACTTTGAGGTATGTGTACACATTTTCCATTGAATAAATAATTAAATACTCTGTCTGTTTTTCAGGTATGGAGGCTTTATTGCACGAACATGCTGCTTTGTCCACACGCTACAACTGGTCGTCAACATGATCCACAAGGACGCCTCTGTTAAACGTCTGTTGGAAAAGGTGAAATCCATTGTGAAACAGTTTCGTAGGTCTTCAGTTGCAACGGAGAAACTTCACCACCTCTGTGGACTGGCGCTAATTCCCAGTTGTGTGACAAGATGGTCCAGCACATTTCAAATGGTTTCGCACCTTCTTCAGGTGAAGGATTCTGTGGCCCAGGTTGCAGATGAGATGGGATGGGATTGTCTCCTCCCAAGCGAATGGATCAAGATAACAGCTATCAGAGATCTGTTGTTGCCCTTTGCTGACCACACAAAAACACTTCAGAGTGACACAATGTCGCTGTCTTTGATTGTGCCAGCCCTACTGGATTTGATAACTCACCTCTCCCTGTTTGCTGTGGAGTCCTGTCACAGAGACATGCGTGGTCTGGCAGACAAAATGAAAGCTGACCTGGAACGAAGGTTCAGCTGCTTCCTAAATCCTAGTGAGGCCAGATTCTCTCCACTTGCAGCTGCAGCCTGCTTCCTGGACCCAACTGTGGCTGGAGACACACTCATTGAAAACTCAGATGATGGAGTCCAGGAGGAACTTTTGAGAGAAGCAGAAAAATACATCCTAAGTGCCACTGCCTCCACATCAGCAACACAGAGGGGGGGTGAGTGGGGGAGAGATGATGGGGATCCATCAAGGGATGTTGAAGAGGTGCCCCCAAAACGACCACGATTTAGGTTTTTGGCCACCAAGTTGTCATCCCAACAGTCAAAACAACCCAGGGCCAACGGTGTTCAACAAGAAGTGAGGAAATACAAAGATGAGCTTTTGTCTCAGCAGATCCCAGATCTTCAACATGGCTTGGACTTTTGGTTGGCACAGAACTCAGTGGCGTATGTGACTTTGAAGCCTCTGGCCCTTGATTTGCTTGCAATGCCTGCATCTCAGGCTTTTGCTGAACGAGTGTTCAGCATTACGGGCGACTTGACAAGGGCCCGCCGCAACAGGGCAAGAGTCATCTTGGAGAGAAGTGCCTTTCTAAAACTAAACCGGGATACGTAAACAAAGATAGAGATAGGCTTAATTGTTAGGCCTCTGTGCCACACTCATGCACCTTTTTCCTGTCCCATTACTGTTATATTTTTCTCCACTGTTTTATACGGTCCATTTGTGAAGAAAGTTCTTGTAAACAGTGAAAATGGGTTTTGCACGGTTAAATGGATAAAGTTAAATTGTTGTTTTGCTAATTTACAAAAATAAACGGGAATTTGTGAGGAACATGATTATGTATTGCATTTTTTCTAACAGGCCTTAGACATTTTTTATTATATAAGAGTAATATGGTACATTCTTAATTTAAATGACTAGACACAGTTGAAGGTATGCTTACAATGGAGTTTTTACTACCATGACAAACATCATTTTGCAAAATCTATTGCAGTATAACAAAACTGTCAAATTACTTAAAAAGACTAAAATGAGACTAAAAACTGAGACTAAAACTAAAACTGATTTCCACTGACTAAATTTTAACTAAAACAAACAAAACTAAAAGACTAAAATGTGACTTTAACTAAATCCAGTCTTTGGTGAGTGACTAAGACTAAAATTAAATTAAAAATTCTTGTCAAAATTAACACTGCGCCAGTGTGAATACGTTGGTGTTCTTCTAGATGACCCAACCGGGTAAAAGCTGATCCACATTGATCACATCTGAAAGGTTTATCTCCAGTGTGAATACGTTGGTGTATCTTTAGATCACCTGATGTGGTAAAAGCTGATCCACACTGATCACATCTGAAAGGTTTGTCTCCAGTGTGAATACGCTGGTGTATCTTTAGATAACCTGATGTGGTAAAAGCTGATCCACACTGATCACATCTGAAAGGTTTATCTCCAGTGTGAATACGTTTGTGTTGTTTTAGAGAATCCAACCTGGTTAAAGCTGATCCACACTGTTCACATCTGTATGGTTTATCTCCAGTGTGAGCACGCTTGTGTATCTTTAGATAACCTGATGGGGTAAAAGCTGATCCACACTGATCACATCTGAAAGGTTTATCTCCAGTGTGAATACGTTGGTGTTGTTTTAGATTACCCAACTGGGTAAAAGCTGATCCACACTGATCACAGCTGAAAGGTTTCTCTCCAGTGTGAATTCTCATATGTTCAATCATTCTTGATGAAGAGGTGAGGATTTTTCCACATTGCTCACAGCGATGACTCTTGGTTCCTCCTCTGTCTTGATGTTTCTGTAACAACAGAGAAGAAGACTTCATTGTGTTGGCTGAGCTGTTGAAATTATTTCAGTTTTAATCAAATTCTCTCAGACATGGTTTTTAAGTATGAGTGAAGAGCTTTTTTGTCTATGTGGAGTCATATGAACCATCTCCTTGACAGCCAGGGCCCTTCAGATAACACGTCTCAGTTTGTCAGGTCAAAAGTGTGAACAGAGAAAGCTGCCGAAACAAAACCCTCATGTTGTGCAATAAGGCGTATAACTTGCTCATTTAGTCATAAAAGGGTTATCACCAACTGTCTTGAGGGACAGCTGCTAATAACCAGAAGGGTATTAACAAAGTTAATCAAATGAAATGGGGCACCACCTCATAAATCAGGAAAAAGGACTAAACGGCACAATCAGTCTCAAAATGGCTGTTGTTCTATGCGTGCCAGCCTGTGACCAGGTTTGGCGCGATAGAGCAACAGAGAAGATGTGAGTCTGAGCACAGACCTCTTCAACCAGCAAATGTTACAAAACTGTGTAAAATAACCACAAACAACTTCTCTCCTTAGAATATATTAGGATTTATTAACACAAACATTAAAAGGAACAAACACTTGAATCAAGATCTTGATATCTACTACTAAAGGATAACTAAGCTAACATAATCAAACATTAGAAGGGGAAAAGAGTGCCCATATGTCTGCAAGTAAACATGTAACTATAGGTATATGTGTGTGTGTGGTAATGGGGAAGGATGTTCAAGATGGCCGCCGAGATAACGTGTTCTTGTCAGTCACCAAAATGGCCGCCGACTCACGCAATAGGACGTCACAAGATGGTGGACAAGACCACGTGTAACTCATCAGAAGACTGTTAGTATGGAGGAAGATGAAAGAAAAGGGCAGAATGAAATCCACAGCGCGAAAGGTGATGCCTAACCACCTATGCCGTGATCGCTCCGAGGATTTCCACACAGGTTGGGAAGCACGGAGCCGACTCTGCACTCTCCTCCTGACTGTTTGTCTGAAATCACAGCACTATCAGCTGGTGGTGAGAAAACACTGCAATCACGTGGGTAGATACGCACGGCAGATTGCCGGCGTGCTCAACCGTAAACAATGTCACAGTAAGCACAGAAATATTAACTAAGTTAAGTAATTCTGTGACTAGCAACAGCGACTCTGTCGTTTTCACAGATGCAGCAGTATGAAGCCACTTCACCGAGCTGCTCTGGTTTTGAACTGAGAAATGGAGAGCGGGGTTGCTGTTCGCAATAATAAAAACATATGAGTGAAATTCAGTTACGGCGGGACCGATGGTCCAGTTCTAAGCATATGCAACACACAAGAAAATGGAATTGGCAAACACAACTAAACTAAGCTCTGCCCAGACACAACGGCCTCTTACTTGTTGTCACTTCCAAAAGCGATCGATGGCGTTGTAGAGTCCCGGGAGGGTGATTAGGCTTTGGAGTACGGCTGAGTCGTTATTGGGTTACGCTCTGCGGGTGGTCGCAAGAGCGGCTCTGCTTGTCTTGTCTCTCTCTCTCAGCTTCCGTGAAGGTACAGGTTGCAGCGTCTCAGCAGAACCGGGTCCTGTAGGTCGCGCGTGGAGCTGTGGCGTCTTCCCGTGGCAGCACCGTTCCTCTTTGCGCCGATGTGCACGGGTCACTCGTGGTGCTGGATGGACAGGACGCGTAAACCGGTCTTCCTTGCCGGTGGCTGACTAGCAAGCCGCTGGATGGCCTCGTGGTTGCTGGGAGCAGTGATGGGCCAGGGTAGGCCCGAGAAAGGATGCTTTGGGTCGTGTGGAGTAGATCCGAGCAGGAGAGCCGATGAGCAGGTGAAGAGAGGCAAGAAAAAAAAGAGAAGAGGCGCTGTTGGTTTACGCTCCGCGGGTGGTCGCAGGAGCGGCTCTGCTTCGTCCTGGTCTTGTCTCTCTGCTCCAGTGGGGGTGCAGGCTGCAGGCTCTCAGCGCAACCGGTCCTCCTTTAAGGCGCGTGCGGAGCCGTAGCGTCTCCCGTGGTGGTACCGTGCCTCTCTTACGCCGATATGCGCGGGTCATTTGTGGTACTGGCCTGGGGCGCGGGAACCACTCTCCCTTCGCCGGCGGCTGCTGGGAGCCCTCGTGGTTGCTGGCTCGGAGCTGTGGCCAAAAGGGGAGTCACTGGGTCAGGTAGAGGAAAGTCCAGCCGTGGAGTAAAAGTAGCAAGCTGGCAGAGCTCATGGTATTTAAACGGCGAGTCTGTGATCCGCCTCCGTTTGGGAACCTTACTGTGAGAGTAGGGATCCCTGACCAGTGAGAGGTGAGATAGACACCTGGAACATGGAGGTAAAGGATGCCCTCCTCCAGTCTCTGAAACAGCAGAAAATACTTCAGGATAGTCAGACAGACCAGGAGGGAAGAAACCGACGGAATAACATCCGTATTTTTGGCCTAAAAGAAGGAGTGGAGGGAGGCTCCGTCTCAGACTTCGTTGAACGACTCCTACAAACCGAGCTCTCACTGCCAGCAGAAACAGACCTACAAATACAGCGAGCACATCGAGCCCTAATGCCGAAGCCGGACTCCGACAAACCCGTGGTGGTGAACTTTCTTCAGTACACAGTAAAGGAGATGGTATTGAAGGAAGCATGGAAAAAGAAAATTCAATACCAAGGCTGGGCAGTGTTTTTTTGACCACGACATTGCCACAGACATATTTTGAAAAAGAAAAGAATACATCGGCATAAAAAAATCCTGAAAGAGAAAGGAATTTGCTTCCAGACACCGCTATCTAAAATCAGAATCCACTGGGAAAACGGTCCCCGAACATATGAGAGCGAGAGAGGAGAGGAAAGGTGAGAGGAGGCTGCACGAGAGATGACCAGGAGAGGACTTGAGGTCGAACCACCGGCGAGAGGCGCTGCCAGGACGGGGATGGAGGAGCGACTCCAGAGGGCATTACCATGGCAACGGACTGGAGACAGGGATGGAGGAGTGACTCCAGAGGGTATTACCATGACAATGGACTGGAGACAGGGATGGAGGAGCGACTCCAGAGGGCATTACCATGGCAACGGACTGGAGACGGTGATGGAGGAGTGACTCCAGAGGGTATTACCATGGCAACGGACTGGAGACGGGGATGGAGGAGCGACTCCAAAGGGCATTACCATGGCAACGGACTGGAGACGGGGATGGAGGAACGACTCCAGAGGGCATTACCATGGCAACGGACTGGAGACGAGGATGGAGGAGCGACTCCAGAGGGCATTACCATGGCAACGGACTGGAGACGGGGATGGAAGAGCGACTCCAGAGGGCATTACCATGGCAACGGACTGGAGACGAGGATGGAGGAGCGACTCCAGAGGGCATTACCATGGCAACGGACTGCAGACGGGGATGGAAGAGCGACTCCAGAGGGCATTACCATGGCAACGGACTGGAGACGGGGATGGAGGAGCGACTCCAGAGGGCATTACCATGGCAACGGACTGGAGACGGGGATGGAGGAACGACTCCAGAGGGCATTACCATGGCAACGGACTGGAGACGAGGATGGAGGAGCGACTCCAGAGGGCATTACCATGGCAACGGACTGGAGACGGGGATGGAAGAGCGACTCCAGAGGGCATTACCATGGCAACGGACTGGAGACGGGATGGAGGAGCGACTCCAGAGGGCATTACCATGGCAACGGACTGCAGACGGGGATGGAGGAGCGACTCCAGAGGGCATTACCATGGCAACGGACTGGAGACGGGGATGGAGGAGCGACTCTAGAGGGCATTACCATGGCAACGGACTGGAGACGGGGTCGACACAGGTGCTCGAGCTAAACAAAAGCTCCAAGAATTTAGAGGAAATAGTGGACATACCAAGTATGTGGATGCAGATACGCAAAATAAATAATCAGAAATAAAAATAAAAATAATTTGGACTAGTAATGATTATACTCCTCATATTGGTCAGTCAGTAGTCTCCTCTGTTAGGACTGATCGGCAGCAATATGTTTATTTTTCATTGAAAGATTTATGTGTCAGAGTCTTTGGACAATAAGACCAGACTTTACCAGAGAGGGACCCTCATGTACAGTGAGATATTCCCCTCAACCCACAAATCCAGCGTGGGAGGCCTGTGCCTACTTTTTGAAGTTAAGCTGTTCTTTATTTGAGATTGAGATTGAGTTGCCTAATATTCATAAGGCTATTTGTTGCCATGGTTATCACTACATTGATATTACTATGTCTGCTATCACTAAGGGCATTTCAAAGAATTTTATAAGCCTATGAGTAGTATTTCTCTGGTGTCAATGAATGTGAATGAGCTAAATAATACAATCAAAAGAAGTAAAGTAATTCTGAAAATGAGAAAACTTAATGCCCAAATTATTTTCATCCAGGAAACACACCTATTGCAGGAAGAACATGAGAAATTAAGGAAATTTGGTTTTAGAAATATATTTTATAGTACATTCAGACATAGTCACAAAAGAGGGGTGGCAATATTTATAGAAAACTTGATTGAATTTGAATGTTTAAAAGAAATTCATGACAAAGAAGGGCGGTATGTTATAGTCAAAGGAATTTTGGAAAACAAAATGGTTACATTGATAAATGTATACGCTCCCCCAGAGTGACAAACATTTCTTTAAATTCTTATTCACAGTCATTGCATCAGAAATAGAGGGTATTGTGTTGTGTGCGGGAGATTTCAATGTGACATTAGATCCTAGAATAGACACAACAAGTATAAAAAGAAACAAAACTCATTTATCTAAAATCATGAATGTATATTTAAGGGAACACGGATTGGTTGATGTATGGAGAGAACTCCATCCACTGGGAAAAGAATATACACATTTCTCCTTTGCACACAATACGTACTCTAGAATTGACTATGTGTTTATGAATAGCTGGGATCTACATAAGGTAGAGGATTGTAAAATTGGAGTGGCTGACATCTCAGATCATAATGCAATTCATTCATCTATACATCTGAATAGAAGACAGAAATATACTACCTGGAAGCTAAATGTGGGTATTAGGCTTGGGAGTTATTACGGTAATACCGTATACTTCCGGTATTTAAAAACAGCAGCGGAATCAGTTTCAATACGTCATAAAAAAATGCAATGAATGATTTCTGTGGTTTAAAGTTTAGTTTCTCTCCTGTATCGCTGTGGGTACTGTGTGTTCCGCTTTATTTTACCATTTATTCATGTTCGCTTGCAGCTGATCTCGGTTTGACTCATCCTGTTAAAGGTGGGGTAAGTGTTCTTTTTTTGCAGCACTTTTTACAATATTGCCTAAAAACCTTTTCACATTCCCATTGCACCCACTGAAATAAAATGTTTGCAAAAAAAAAAAACGAAACGTTTTGGTCCAGTCTCGAGGGTATAATCAGAGAAAAACTCTGACCAATCAAAATAGTGATCATCATTACTTTTATTGGCTGCCTAATACGTCCATCAAATATCAATGCACTCCCCCCCACCCCTCCCTCCCTCCCTGCGGTTCATGTAGTCATGAATCATGTGAAGGCGTGGTTTCGAGGGGTGAGCTGAAGAGGAGGAGGCGGAGTGCCATAAACTAGATTTATTTTGGGAAAACATATGAACATTCTGGGATATTCAATACCAAAGGAATGTAAAGTTACGTACCTTGGTAATGTAAATGATTATGTTATTGATAATGATAGGTACCTAACCAGGATATTGCTGGTAACAAGCAAGAAGGCAATAACGGGAAACTGGTACAAGGCAGATCCCCCTACCATAGAACTCTGGTTAATAATAGTAAGAGAGATTTATAACATGGAGAAAATGACCTATTTGCTTAGACTGAGAGAGAATGTCTTTATGCATAAATGGAAGAAATGGATGATTTATAACAAAATGCAAGATGTGCATGGGCTTTCTAATACCTAATAATACCATGTTGTCAGTCATGTTTATTGTTTTTTAAGCTATTGTAAATTTATTCAATTGTTTTTGCGATTTTATTTTGTTGTATTTTATGTTCTTTGCCTTCTTGTCTTACTGTTTATCTGTGTTAAGGACAACAGATGGAAATTAGCTTGGTGCTAAATCTGGTGCAGCCATCTTTTTAATGCCACTGCACACGGTCCTTTAAATAAAAAAATAAAAAAATAAATAAATAAAGACAACACAGAGATAATTCCATTTGGCATTAAATGGGAAGAAGAAATGTTGCTGCCCAGCTTGAATCCAGAGATACAAATACAAGAAAACAGGTTAGGGATCTACTCAGATCCCTGTTACTAAAACAGCTTTTTATCACCTCAAACAAATATGAACCCTCACCCTCACCCAAATATGAAGAGGGAGAGAAGTGATGTCCAGGCAGATTGACAGAAACTCATCCAACCTGCATCTTGACTACCGTAATGCTCTTTGTGTTATTAGACAGCTTCAGCTCATGATGAACGCTGCTGCCAAAGTTCTAACAAGAATCAGGAAAACTGAACCCATTACTGCTGTTATGAGATCCTTACACTGGCTATCACCTGCAGAATACACTTTAAATTTTCATCCCTTCTCAGACACCAATGCATGATTTTGATTGAATTTTTCACATTTCTGTGTGGCAAAACCACCATTTTCTGTTTGAGTGAATTACACAGGCACTGCACCAGCAGAGAATAAAGAAAAAACAAAAATAATTCTATTTGCCAATAAAATGGAGAGGATAAAGGTTTCTGCCCAGCTTGAATCCAGAGGTATGAAAACAAAAATCTGACATCTAATCTACTCAGAACTAAATTCTAACCTTTAACTATCGTAGCTTTTTATGATCTCAGACAAATGTAAAGAGTCAGATGTGATGTACAGAGCGGATTTACAGAAGCTCATCCAGCCTTCATTATTTGAAGCCTTAACTACAGTAACCAGTAACACTTTTGTGTCTGATTAAACAACTTCAGCTTATGATGAACGCTGTTGCCAGAGTTCTGACAAGAATCAGGAAAACTCAGCACATTACTGCTTTTCTGAGATCCTTTCACTGGCTACTATTTACCTGCAGAATACACTTCATTTTCATGCCCTCCCAGGGAGTAATGTGGGATTTTTAATTATTTTTTCACATTGTTGTATGGCAAAGGTGCTTGAATCCCTGATCAGTGAACAGGTAAAGACTTTCTGGCCATCAACTCTATTCTGTCACCATTGCAATCGATAGAGTACAAAAACAACTTTGTCATCTGCAACTTGTTTTAAATGTAGACAAAACAAAATGTATCTTCTTTACCACTTCAAAAACTGCTAGATCAGCACGGTCTGAAAATTTTAACAAGAAATGGTCAACATATTGAATTGGTATCTACTTTTAAATATTAAGGATTTTTAATTGATGACCACTTGTCTTTTAAGGAGCACATTCAGTATGTTGTAAAAAAAAACTGAAACTTTTATTAGGATTTTACTATAGGAACAAGCCTTGCTTTTCTTTTCATGTGAAACAGAAATTGGTGGAAACAACCTTTTTGCCTGTTATTGATTATGGAGATATTTTGTATATGAATGCTTCTGCTCATTGTTTCCGTACGCTAGATAGTGTGTACCATGGGGCACTGAGATTCATTACGAACTGCAGTCCCCTTACTCACCATTGTGTACTCTATTCTAAGGTTAACTTGACGTCTTTACGTGCTCGACGCCTTAGTCTCAGTATGTGTTCATTTACAAAACCATTCTGGGTATCACTCCGTCCTATTTGTCTTGTCTTTTAGCAAGGAAACAAGGAAGTCACAATCTCCGATCTATGGATACTCTGTAATTTGTTGTCCCCAAAGTATGAACTGAACTGGGCAAGACATCTTTTAGGTTTTCAGCACCTAATGCTTGGAATAAAATACAATCTGAACTTCAACTTAAAGCCCTTGTTACATTAAATGAGTTTAACCTGTTAACGTTCCGACGGTCAGTCCGAATTTCTGTAGTTTCCGAAACTAAACTGTAATTTACACAGCTCATATGTTACGTGAGGCACTCATGCGACATTTCTTTGGAAAGCTAAGATTCGTGTGATTCAATCAATGTAAACCATTTCAGGATATAATCATAACAGCAGGTACAATCAACGCCTTTGTCACACCACAAACAAACAAACAGGGAGTTACGAAATCGACGCAACTCAGCGTTATAAAAGTCGTCCGATCAAAAATATTCCCACAAAAATGGTCTGGTTGAACTCACAAAGGTCCAGTCGATCCAATTCAGTAAAGTATTTAGTCCAAAATGCATTATTATACCAGAAAATATCAACAAAAACGCCACAGGAAGCTGGACGGTATTCAGTAACTTCCGCGTATTCTTCATCATAAAATGCCTTATTCTGTGTTGACATACGTGTCTGAGGTCTTAAAATGGAGGGGGGCTTCTGATCTTTTGATTGACACCTCATACAGCCATACAGCAGCCTCACTGTCCTGTCCACAGCCTAAAATAGCCAATAAGGGCCAACGCTGAAACGAAGCCACGTCCTACTTTGAGTGATGAAAAAACCAGCCACTTAGAATCAATCGTGCTGATGACTGACGCATTGAATAACCAATGAAATTCTGAAAACAACGATGTGCCGGTTGAAGGGGTGGAGATAACGGGGAAACAAAGGGACAGATGCGTAATGCAGATTGTCTTCATTCAGGCTGCGTGCGTATAAGGTGCGTAACGGCAAGGCGCATCACAGTGTGGACTGTTTCTCAGCGTGTTTGACTCTAGGAGCGTAGAAAATGGCGAAAAGGACGCAGAAGACTAGATTTACAGTCCAAGAAGGAATGGAAGAATGTGCTCGTCGGGACAGTGACGAATCAGGAAAGGAGTTATCAGAGGAAGAGAGCGACATGTCATTTGTTGATTCCTGCGCAGAGGACATGTTTGCCGTCGGAGAGGACATTGCTCTGGATAAGTAAGTATTTGATCAGCTTATATTATATTATTAAGTATATATTATATCATAATTGGTAGTATTCTTCATATTATTACGTATTACTGTATATTTCGACATAAAAAAGCATCACTTTGAAAAATAAGATTCAAATGCCTTTGTGCGTGTGTGGGGGATAGGGGGGGTTGGGGTGTGTGATGTGTGCGTGTTTGTTGGGGGGGTGGGGTATGTATGTGTGTGTGTGGGGAGATTGTGGGGGTGTGTGTGGGGGGTGGGGGGTCTGTGTGCTTGCGTGCGTGTTTGTTGGGGGTAGGGTACGTATATGTGTGTGGGGGGGTTTTGGGGGGGTGTGTGCTTGCGTGTGTGGTTTTGTTGGGAGTAGGGTATGTATATGTGTGTGGGGGGGTTGGGGGGGGGGGGGGGGGGGGTGTGCGTGTGTGTGTGTGTTTGTTGGGGGTGGGGTGTGAATGTGTGCCCCTCTACCTCTCAGACCCCTCTGTGTTTCATTGTGCAAAGCAGTAGAATACAGAAAAGATGGAAAGTTTTGTGATGACTTATTTCTTTATTTTCACATAATAGGCAGCCATCTGAGGATTCAGATGTGGACTGGGAGCCCATTCAGATGACACCGTGCAGAGGAGGGTCAAAGGTGCAGATGGGGGTTGGCAGATGATGGACATCTCAGTTCCACCAGCTGTGAAGGAGTATAACCGGTATGTGCTGTATATTCAACTGTGTATTCATTTTGAAATGAAACAATTTTTGTGTTGCACATATTTATGTTTTTGTATATATTTTTTTCATTGTTGTTCCAGGTGTATGGGTGGAGTGGACCTGTCTGACGCTCTGATCGGATATTACAAGGTACTTCACAAGACGAGGAAGTGGTACAAGACATTTTTCTACCATTTCATGGACATCGCAATCGTGAATGCCTTCCTCCTCCACACAGACATTGCAAAGGGTAGAGGAGAGGTCCCTCTAAACCAGAAGGCATTCCGGGAGACCCTCGCCGTGCAGCTGGCAGAAGCAGGGTCTTCTTCCACAGCCAGACCTGTCCCACCTCCTGCTCCGCGTGGAGCACAGCACATACCAGTTTTCATCAGTGGGCAGAGGACTGTTGGTAGGCTAAAGTGCAGGCACTGTCATGCAAAAACACCAGTGAAATGCTCCTCGTGTGATGTGCCTTTGTGCTTCGTACCTACAAGAAATTGCTACAGTCACTGGCATGCTGCCAACCCATAAATGGTTATAATTGTAAATATGTGAATAGTTTGCTGTGTTGTTGCTGTGTTTTTATATAAATTACATTTTTCCACAACGACACTTGTTTTTGACTCTTTTTATATGCAAAGTTTAGCTTTATGGTTCAGTAACTTTTTTTCAGCAATATTGATAGTGAATCTGGATGTGGGATAAGATACCTCTAAGTGTCACCTTTCATTAGAGGCCAAGATTATGACTGTACGATGAAGCGTTCAAGAGTTATGTCCTTTTATCCGAGGTATGTGGCCATGTTTATCCAAGTGCCATTTTGGAGTCTCCAAATGGCCATTTTTGGAAACGCCTAGACATACATGTAAAATACTCATTTTTAGTGGTATTGTTATCAAATTTGAACTTGCACTAGGTAAGGCTTCATGCTATGGTCCCATTGTGTTTTCCAGCTAATACGTCACAGCTGCACTCATCTGCAGACATCTGTTTACAAATAAATTTCAGGCGGAAATAAAAAACTTATATTTCAGTGTGTTCAAACTTAGATTACTCAATGCTAGTAGCACTTACAGTGATTCTGACAGTTGGAGGAAAAACTTCAGAGTGTTACCTTTCAAAAGAGACCAAAACCATCCATGTGCTACAAACGGTTCAAGAACAGCTTTCAATTTACTTTGGGTATGCCTTGGATACGCGTTTTATGCAAATTATACAGGAATGGTAAGGGGTTAAAGTAGTGTCCGACCGATTATCGTTCACCGATATATCGGGGCCCGATAGAACGGCTCCCGTTCTGTCGGAGGTTCTATCGTATCTGTGAAATGTCACGCCGATAGAAAAGAAATGTGTGACAAATAATAAAGTCCTGGTGTAATGATTTATTTTGTCCAGCAGAGTGCACTGAGCCCAGCTCACATTTCAGTCCCCCCCCCCCACCTCATCTCATCGCCAAAACTCTGACCGGACCAGCAGCATCGCAAGAGTTTTTCCCTCTTGCCACAAGCAACGGTTAGTTAGTTACTGAAATAGGCTAAGTAACTGTTAACATGATCATTATAGGCCACATTTCATTGCCCCTTTCAACATGAAAGTGTCCCCGGCCAAGACCCCCGTGTGTAGGCTAATTATTAATTAGTAGCCTAACTATGAGGTAACTTTACCATCTGCCTTGTAGCATTAGCTGGTGTCTCGTAGCATTAGCTACATGCAGGGCCGTAGCACAAAATTCTGGGCCCCTACAAAGGAGGTCCTGGTGGGCCCCCAAGCCCCCCCCCCCATCACCACCACCACCACCACCAACCGATCACCTATAGGGCCCACCAAGTTTGCATTACGATCAATATCTGTCATGAAATTTAGTTTTGGTATTAACTAATATATTCAATATATAATTTTTTCCCCCTTAGCTTCCCGTGGGCCCCCCTCTGCCATGGGCCCCCCCAAGGCTGTGTAACTTTTACCCCCTGTCCGACGGCCCTGGCTACATGAATGACGTTAGCAGAGTTAAGGGATCAGTTCATGTTTAAGTAGCAAAAACTAAAACAGCCCAACACATGACATGCCATCAGTATAATTGTGGATTCATTGTCCTTGTTAATTTCCCCGTGTTTGTGAACGCGGTTTGCTCAAAAGCACAGAAGAGTACAGTTTAATACAAATGTGTGGTTAAAAGGATTGATGAATCCAAGCAAGCACTAGTCGCTCGGCTGCGCCGTACAATGCATTTACAGTCAAACATAATAAAAGATATCGAGACAGGTAACGTCTCGATAAGTGATAGGAGGAGACATACAAAGCTCAGGAGAGAAGAAGACAAGGAGGAGACCACTATTGTATTTCTATATAAAAAAAAACTTTATCGCACAAATTATTATGAAGTAACATGACGATGAGGAAGATTACGGATTTGGGAATAATAACACCTGTGGATTATAATGTTTTAAATCTGAGATTTGAGCCTGACGGAATGCTGTGAAAACCGTGGGGTAAGGTAAGAAATATTTCTGTGGATATTTCAGCTGTGACTAGCTCTGACTGAGCAGTCAGACAGTGTCTGCTGCTGTGTACTGATGGGAGCTTTAGGTGAATAGGTCCGCGTGATAATAGTGGTTGTGCTTCGTTTTGAATTTGTGACAGTTATATGGCTGCTATATTGTTTAAGAAAGCTCACATCAGATCTAGGGCTGGGACGACGCATCGACGTCATCGATTACGTCGACGCAAAAAATACGTCGACGCAAAAACTGCACGTCGATGCGTCGTCACTCAGAATCAAAAAATGGCGGCCGCCGCAGCGTCGTGTAGCAGCGAGTCGGGGGAGAAGAAGCTATCCTAAAGGTAACGATTCGGTGGTCTGTGACCTGTGCAAAATAGAGATGGCATATCATAAAAGCACTACCACGATGCACCAGCACCTTAAGAGGAGGCACCCGGGAGCTGCTTGTGAAGAAGACACGTAAGTTTTCAACTTTTTTTTCTTTCCTTGTTTGCAATGATTAACCCTGTCATTCATCCAAACCGCACCACGTAACTTGTGCTGCAGCCTCGCGCACACAGAACATGTACCCACTTAAACACACACACACACACGCCCCTCACACACTCGCCTCTTGCTGACACACTTTTTTTTAACTGACACATACACACACTCCTCAAATACACACTAAAGTTAGCTTTTTTTTTATTTCTTTGTCTGTCTTTTTTTTTTTAAATACAACATTCATTGTTGTTTTCTAACTTTCAACTTTTAGGTTAATGTATTATTATTATTATCATTATTATTATTATTATTATTATTATTATTATTATTATTATTATTATTATTATTATATTATTATTATACTTTATTGGTATGGGCAGATCATTAGAAGTATATATTTTTATTAACCTGTGCACTGTGTTTGTGATTTATGTTTTCAGGGACAGGGATAAGCAGAAAAGTTTGGAGGACTACTATCAGACGAAAAAAAAAACACACCCACTGCACCCCCCAGGAGGCTGCTGCACTTACTGAGAGCATCCTAACTACTAAAAGTTAAACTACTGTTCACTTAACTGTAATAGGCCTAATACTTGAATTTATTTGTTATCTATTTAACAGATTTAAATGATTAGGCTAAGTTGCTGCTGTCACACATTGTGTTGTTTTGTAAATTGCAGCAGTCACCGCTGCTGTTATTTTTTATTCATTTTATGTTGATAAGATTTTGGTTCAGATTGTGTTTTTTGCAGTTTTATTTATTGAAGGAAAGTTTTATTTTATTATTTTTTTATTATAGGATTCCATTGTACTACAACTGTGTGCACTTTATTGTTGTATTGTTCAATACAATTCATTTTTGAACTTGAAAGAAGAAATTTGTGTTTTATTCATGGTGATAAATTAGCATTAATTGCTATATAGGTCAAATTATGGGGAGATAATCGATAATCGAATCGAAATCAAATCGAATCGGATTTAAAAATGAATCGTTAGATTAATCGATGCGTCGAAAAACTATTTTCTAGATTAATCGACAAAAATAATCGTTTAACCCAGCCCTAATCAGATCATTATTGTGCTGCAGTTGAAATCTGTCGGCTGAAAGACGTCTTTTCAGCGCTGCTATCCGGCGCAGCAGCAGCAGTGGATTAAAACGGTTCGCTCGTGGCTTTAAACACTGTAAAAACTTTTTACATCCCTAAGAAATTCAATAGTGGTCTCCTCCTCCTTGCCTTCTCTCCTGTGCTTTGTATGCCTCCTCCTGTAACTGTTTTAGTCGTTACCTGTCTAGATATCTTTTATTATTTTTACTGTAAATGACTGGTAATGATTGGTACTGTATGAGCGTCACATGCGAGGGTCAGGCAATAAAAAGAGCTTCTTTTTTTTTCTCCTAAATGCTTATATTTATCATGTTTAATATATAATGGTTGTTTAGAGGGGATGTCTATTTAGTAAACCATCACAATTATTTGACTGTTTCATGTCCTCTTGAAGCCTTGTATTGAACTGTACTGTTGTCTGCTTTTTTGCAAACTGCTACTGATCAATCAATCAGAATAAGAGGGGAAATTTACTGCATCAGTCTGTGTGTGTGTGTGTGTGTGTGTGTGTGTGTGGACACGGTGCAAAGACCCACACAGAGATGGACAGGATTAGGAAATCCCATATTTGGCACATTTCTAGCAGTTTCTAGTCTACTCTACTGCCTGTATTGCAACTGTAGTAGTTTTGTTACATTTCTGATTTGTTTTGCATGCAAAATATATCAACACATTTTAAAATGCCTAGAATAAATAAAATGTTTTTCTTTCCTTTATTACACAGATGGCTACAAAAAGGAGGCAGGTGTGGGCTATTTCAAAAAAGATAGCAACGGCACTGGTGGCACTAAATTTATTTATTTATAGACATGTTGGCAGAGCAAGAATTTACGTTATTCTCAGGTTCAGTACTAGCTGCTACATTATTTATTTTTATGTGCAAATCTGCTGTCTGTGTCATTCCACTTTTTTCTTTTTGCTTGACTGAAAAACTACAAATGTTCATTTAAACAAGCTCAGTGTAATTTAAAAAACATTAAGTTTTGAATAAAGACATAGTTGTAATAAAGCAGCTGTCTGTACTACTGTGACTGTACCCTTGCATAATCATATCGGGGCAAAATCTTTGCACAATCCAAGGCCTGTTTTCATTCCATCTCAAAAATTCACTATATCAGTTGCATATCAGTTATCGGTGATTGCCCCCCCCCTCTAAAATCGGTTATCGTTATCGGGCCAAAAAATCCCTATCGGTCGGACACTAGTTTGCTATGATGTGGGGCTTCAATGGCCTCTAGCATCTGTAGTAGACATTTCTCCAGCACATCCTCAGTAAATCCATCAGGGAAACACTATTGTACTAGTGTGATATTCTGAAACATCTGCACCACCTCACTATATCTGCCAGGAGATCGAAGCTTCCTGGAGAAAAACTGGAATCTGCATGAAACAAGCTACAAGTTTGGAAGTCTGTTTAACACTCATGCAGTAGCTTTTTTTGCCCACATGAAGTCCCCCAGTGGTTTGACATTTTAGACTCATCTATTTTTATAAATCCTGCAGTTTTGTCTTCAGTAAGTTTGCCAGTAACCTGCAGCTATCAGACTGAATTTAAATGTGTTTGCACCGGGTGTAAATAAAAGTTAGAAGAGCGTTTTCTGCTCGGTCCTGTGGAGAAAAAGACATGTTTACCATTTACACTGCTGTTATATGTGAATATCACAGAATAGTTTCATCTTTGTCCTTTAACTAAAACATTTCAGCTCAAATTGATGATTGTGATGGAGCCATTTGAAGTTTGTGGTGAGTATAAAGCTCTTCATGTGAACCTATGAGCCTTTAGAGTAAATATCTGTGCTTCATGGTTGTTTTTTAAAAAGTTAGAATCTTTTTTAGAAAGATGAATGAATTCCTAGAACCAAACACATAATATTCAGATACACGCTACTTTATTTTGTTCAATAATAAGTGTGAAAATGGTATTTTTGGGGGATTTCTTTCTGTTGTGATTGGTGACATTTGTGAAGATGGCATGATTTAATGATGGCTTTATTTTCTAACAGGACCTCCATGTCCTGTCAAACCACAGATTTGTGGTTGATCCTCTGACAGGGACAAATGAGTTGGAGGACTCAAGGAAGGCTGCTACACATTTGGCTAATGTTCAAACCAATGAGGGAAAATTAAAGTTCATTAGAGCCAAATGCAAATGGAAACAAAGCTTCATATTCTTTTCATTTTTGGAGACAGTATTTCAGGATGTGAGTGAAACAGGCTCTGAAAAGAGGACCGGCTTGACATCAAGTGGCAGCCTGGCAAGATATCCCACAATGAGCAGAAAGATGGAAGCAGATGTGGCCTTTTGTCCTGCAGGTGGTTTTCTGCCAACGGCTGTAGCTCTGATAGTAATATATGATGAAAGATAAAATGACTCTTTGTTTCAGGTCATGTATAGTTCAAACACAGTTGTCTCACCATCCACACACACGACCAAAATGACAATCAAACTATTCCCAGAAATCCCAAAGTAGTTTCAAATCGAGGCTTGAAAACAATCTCTTCAAAACATGAAAAAAGAAACGGCTGCAGAAACTCTCCAAGAACCAGGGATCTGGATCCTTGGATCCAACAGCAGGAGAAACAGGAACAACAAGCAGAAAAGCTTTTCCACTTTTCCAGCAGTTCAAAACTAGATTAGAAAGGTCACGTGACTCTGTTCTCTGAGCTCCAGTTCAAATAAACCGTTCAGAACATCAGCAGCAGACACAAAACCTGAACACGCACCTTTAGACCAGCAGAAGAGGAGCCCGCTTCGGTCCAGTTGGTGGACTGCAGAGACTCCGAATCCGAGTTCGAGTCTTGGTCCTGTTCCTGGTACGAGTCCGGGTCTTGGTCCCGCTCCTGGTCCGAGTCCTGGAACTGGACCCTCTCCTGGTCCGAGTCCGGGTCCTGGTCCCGCTCCTGGTCCATAGCTGACATACTTTTCTCTTCAATCCACGCGCTCGTTCTTGTTTCGACAGTAATAGAAGCTACAACGACCCGGAAGATCCACGGAGCTCCCTGTGCTCGCTGAATGTGACGTCATGCTGAGCAAGCAATCACAGACGAGGATCATACTACAAAGCAGCAGCATTGCCAGGTGGGAAATGTAGGATTATCGTACCAGAGACTCAAAATGATCGTATTTTGAGGGAAATGATCGTAAATCTGTTATAACCAAAATAAGAAGGCTGAGTAGGAAGAGAGGTTTATAACCTCACCAGAGGTATATAACCTCTGGTGAATAAACTATACTGCATTCATTTTTTTTATTTGTCATTTCTTCATCTCATGCACTCCATTTTTGCATAAAACATAACATAAATACTTTCCTGTCAATAGCAACAATTTCAAATTAAGAAGAACAACATAGAATACAGATTTAAAACATTTATTTATCAAGTGCTTTAATCAACATGTGCGTATATAACCATCAATGTGACCGTAAATATAGAAAAATTCCCACCATCAAGATGGCATTAAATATAAAAAATATAAAAACATTAAATTCCCTTGTAGCAATATGCCAAACTGTAACAAGAACTTTTGTAAAATGTAAAAATTTCAACCTCACAGACAAAAATATATATTTATTCTCTAATCTGTCATAAAAAAAAAAAAAAAAAAAAAAAAAAAACTCATCACTGGTTGTTAAAGGAACCTGCTGGTAAGAACATTGATGGTTAAAACTTACTGAGACTGGTTTGCACAATGTACTGAACTTTACAACATGGCCCAGAACCTGGGAAAAATGGTTCTGGTGATAGGTATTGCTATTGGAAAACGAAACATCTGAAAGCTGGCAGATTTAAACTCTTAACATCCTTATGTTAAATTATACTGAGCAACCACATCTTTTCTCCTCAGTAAACATTCTCTTTTTTTCTCTTTGGATTAAAACCGCTATTTCACTTCCTCTGTTATTTATTCCTCCCCCACATCTCAATTTGTGCAAAATATTTAAATCAGCCTTACAGGAATAGTTTATCAAAAAAGTAAAATTGTATCATTATCTTCTCAGCTCCAGTAGAGTACAAAGATAATTTCAGTTTCTTTCTGATCCCCACACAGCTGGAACAGCAGGGAGAGACATCTGGCTACATGGCTACACACCAAAGTCAAAACCACATCAAACAACCTCAAAATTAAACTAAACTCCTCCATACTGCTCGTCCACTTCCTCCGATGCGCCATGTATTGCTGACCTGAAACTGGCCCAGTCAATGCTTTGTTAGCCTTCATTTTTTAGCCTTAGTATTCACTGTAAGCTGAGTGTGCATCTGTGCATGGGT
>JAGFBZ010001770.1:0-91883 GCA_018398805.1 Hirundichthys speculiger
TTAAACATAACATGTATGGACTTATCCAAATTATTATGTATAGAGGCCCAACAGCGAACAGCAGTCCTGGAGAGTGCATTTCCCATTCCTCCATCTGGAGGGATGGTTCATTCCCCTACCCCTAACCTGCCAGGTCCCGCTGCCCAGTAGTTGGGGGCCTCCTAGATCCCATATCCCCTAACCCTAACCTTTTTCTTCACCCCCCACCCTCAACCCTAACCCTAACCCTCATATTTTAGAATTAATTAGGTTGGATCTTGATTATTTCCAAAATTCTTTTAGGACCCTCAAAACTCAACCCAATCCGACTCATGAAGAAAGTTCATCCCTGAAAGATTTAGCCCAAAACAAAGAAATTGTGATCAAGCCGGCAGATAAGGGCAGCGTGGTGGTGGTGATGGACACAGAGCAGTATTTGTGGGAAGGTCATAGACAATTGGCAGACCAAAAATATTATTCTAAATTGAAAAAGCCCATTTATTTGGAAACATTGACACAAATTATCCCCATTTTCCAAAAATTATATGAGAAAAAATTTATCAATGCCAAACAATGAAATTATTTAATTGGAAATTCTGAACCCAGACCCAGATATTTTTATTTACTCCCCAAAATTCATAAGGACCCAGCTAATTGGAGCAAACCCTTTCAAATTCCCCCAGGGCGTCCTATAGTGTCTGACTGCAGCAGTGAGACCTATAGATCAGCCGAATTCATTGATTATTACCTCAACCAATTGGCTACCAAACACAAAAGTTATATTAGGGATACTTATGATTTAATTGAAAAAGTTAAAAAACTACAAATTGCCCCAAATTCCATCCTATTCACAATTGACATAGACAGTTTATATACCAATATTGACATAAAAGAAGGCATCCAATCAGTTAAAAACATTTTCTCCAAATTTTATGATAAAAAACGGCCAAAACGGCCCGACAAAGAATTATTACAATTATTGGAAATTAATCTGACCAAAAACGATTTTGAATTTGACGGGCAATACTTCCTACAAATCAAAGGCACAGCCATGGGCAAAAAATTTGCCCTGCATATGCAGATATTTTTATGGCTGAATGGGAAACTGCTGCACTGGAGAAATGTGAGAAGAAACCCCTGCATTATTACAGGTATCTGGATGATATCTGGGGCATCTGGATGCACTCTGAGGAAGAGTTCAATACTTTCCTGGATACCCTCAATAATCACAACTCTTCCATCAAATTGAAAGCCACAGTTGACCAAAATTCAATTAATTTCCTGGACACAACAACATTTAAAGGACCTAAATTCACACAACACAACCGATTGGACATAAAAGTTTATTTCAAGGAAACAGACACACATGCATTATTGCACAAAAATAGTTACCACCCAAAACACACATTTGCTGGACTCATTAAATCCCAATTATTAAGATTTCATAGAATTTGTACACAAAAAGATGACTTCAAACATGCCACCAAGGTGCTGTTCTCCACTTTGTCCACCAGAGGGTACTCCAGAACCTTCCTCAGAAGCTGCTTCAAAACCTTTCTCCAGTTAAATCCCATCCAGGTCTCAGCTGCTCTCCCCTTCATCACCACCTACTCACCCTCCACCGTTAACCTCGTTAGGAGAATAAAAGACAATTTCCAGACGGTTATGGAGGGAAAACAACCTGAACAGGACCTCCGAATTATTGCTGCGTTCAGGAAAAATAAAAACCTGAAAGATTACCTGGTCAGGTCAAAGGTCAAGCATCGGGAGGGACAGCATCTGGTACCTAAGACAAATTATTTTAAACAAATCAACTGGATACATAATTCACAAACACAAAAGGTATTTAAACTCCCCATTCGAGGTACTACAACTTCAGAAAATTGTGTTTATGTTAATATTTGTAAAAATTGGATCCACCATCCAATTGGATGGTGGGGTCCAAAATATTAGATGTTCTAACCCTAACCCTAACCCCTAACCCTGACCCTAACCCCTAACCCTAACCCAGCGTTTCCTCCTGCCTTCCTGAAAGCAGCGTCTAAACCGTCACGTTGGGGTGTGACGGTGTCAGGATTAACGTCGGAGCTGTTGCACCTTAATGAGACAAGGCCACACACACTCATGCACACATGCACACATTCAAGATTCACTCTGGGTTCCTTATGCAAGACCAGTCCCAGGGCCGGCCTCCCGGTCCTGCAGTTACACTCCCGCCGGTCGGGAAGAAAACATCTGAACTGGACTAAAACGCCCCGTCGTGACTCGAGCAGCTGCTTCCTTCCCTCTCACCCACTCGGAGCCACGAGGAACAAGGGGATGTGATTTAATCGCCGTCCTGCTCGATCAGCCCCGCCTGAGTCACCGTTCCCGAGTACCGCTCTCTAAATGAATCACGCGTCCTCTGAGTAGGGAGCGATTTGAATGCCAGCACGATTGCATCAACTGTCTGGATCCTTCCACGGGTTTTCTGCGGGCCCTAGAGAGCAGCTGGGGTTAACACAGAGGAGCAGGAGGGGATTTCAGTTGTGAGGACTGTATCTGTCCATCAGCCCTCTTTTCCTGGTCTCAGATTGCGTCTCCACGCTTAAAGGAAGTGAGTGTCTTGAACATGGGAGCCGGCTGAAGGAGAATGATAATAAAAGTTCCTGTGTAGATTTTCCATGACGTGCAGTTTTCAGATGAGTGAGTCTCACTATGTGAGCTGAGCTCTGCACTCCTCCTCTTAACGGAGAAGACTTTACTTGTCCTGCTAACAGGAGTCTTGTGGTTGCCTCCATTTCCAGATCTCCTGGCTCCATGCAAAACAGTCAGACCCACAAACCAAATGGCTAAAAGCCTCCTCCCGCCGATCTCAACCGCGTCATATCAGCTACCGACAGTGAAGGAGGTTCACTGTAACCCTAACCCCTAACCCCTAACCTAATCCCTAACCCTAACCCTAACCCCTAACCCCTAACCTAATCCCTAACCCTAACCCTAACCCCTAACCCTAACCCGAAACCCGAACCCCGAACCCTAACCCTAACCCTAACCCCCTACCCGAACCCGAACCCCGAACCCCGAACCCGAACCCCGAACCCCGAACTAACCCGAACCCGAAACCCCCGAACCCTAACCCGAACCCGAACCCCAACCCCGAACCCCTAACCCTAACCCTAACCCGAACCCCCCTAACCCCGAACCCCGAAACCCGAACCCGAACCCGAACCCGAACCCGAACCCTAACCCCTAAAACCCTAACAACCCCCTAACCCGAAGAACCCGAACCCTAACCCTAACCCTAACTACCCCTAACCCTAACCCTAACCTAACCCCTAACCCTAACCCTAACCCTAACCCTAACCCTAACCCTAACCTAACCCTAACCCTAACCTAACCCCTAACCCCTAACCCTAACCCCTAACCCCTAACCCCTAACCCCTAACCCAACCCTAACCCTAACCCTAACCCCTAACCCTAACCCTAACCCTAACCCTAACCTAACCTAACCCTAACCCTAACCCTAACCCTAACCCTAACCCTAACCCCTAACCCTAACCCTAACCCCTAACCCTAACCCCTAACCCTAACCCCTAACCCTAACCCTAACCCTAACCCTAACCCTAACCCTAACCCTAACCCTAACCCTAACCCCTAACCCCTAACCCTAACCCTAACCCCTAACCCTAACCCCTAATCCCTAACCCTAACCCCTAACCCTAATCCCTAACCCTAACCCTAACCCCTAACCCTAATCCCTAACCCTAACCCCCTAACCCCATTCTATCCCCCAACCCTACCCTCAATTCATGATAATTAAAAAATACAATATAAATAAATGGCCTAAAAAAATTAATAATCAAAAATAAAAAAATAGAAAAATATCGAATTATATAATAAAATTTGATTAAATATATAAAATTCATGATATAACATGAAATAAGGGGTTAAAAGAACATTTATTTTATAAAACCTAGCTTCAATTCATGGTCATTAAAAAAAAACACCATATATACAAATTGATTTAAAAATTTATAAATAAAAAATAATTAAAAATCAAATAATTAATTTGAATTTGATTTAAATAATTAAAAATACAAAATCCATGATATAAGATTAAATAGGGGTTAAAAGAACATTTATTTTATAAAACTTGGACTACCAGAGTTGAAATTAGTGAAATGGAAAAAGGCGATTATAACATTTGAAAGCAACATGAGTCCGAGGGGAGGGGTCTAAAAGGGAGAGCCCCTCCCACTCTCAGTCTGTTCTGGTCAGCGAAGGCAGACACATCACAGCTCAAGCCTGATACAACTGTTTTTGTGTGTCCTAGCCCGAGGAAGACCCACAGGGGATCGAAACATTGCTGCTGTGGTACACATTTCTGTAGATTTTTTTGATTTCATATTAAAAAACAAATTCATTTTATTTTTTCATTTCATTTTATTTATTTTATATATATCATAAAAATCATTTAATAAATATTAATAAATAAAGAATAAAACATGTCCATGGAGGACAGTGGGTGGACAGTGGTCCAACGCGGGAGGCGCGGAGGTCGTCCCCGTGCACCCCGTTATTTTCAGGGTCCACCGCCACCCCAACAAGCTTTTCCATATAGGAGGGGGGGAGGACGCTGGGGGATGGACCGTGCCCGTCCCTCCTCCCGCATGAGAGGAGGTTGGGTTCAGTCTCCTTCCCCTAACCCACTAACCCATGAAGTCAGGGGCCGGTCGCTAGCTGTGGATGAGAAGGAGGGACATCCACAGGGGCCCTTGAACAAGCAGCATGACAAGATAAGATAAGATAAGATAAGATAATCCTTTATTTGTCCCACAATGGGGAAATTTACATTGTTACAGCAGCAAGAATAGCAATAAAAAAGAGAAAAGGACAACAATAAAAATAGGATAAAGCAATAATAAAAACAAACAAACAATCACTACAATAGAGAATATATAATAAATAATAAATAATAACTCTGATTTTATTTACAAGGATATGTTGGTAGTGATTACTACACCTGAGATAAGTTATTGCACGTTAATGAATATGTATATGTATATTGCACACAATAGAGATGAGATGAGTCACATTGTCCATTAGGAGGGGGGAGGAGGGGGGTTGCTGAGAGCGGTGCTGATTGTACAGCCTTACAGCAGCAGGGAGGAAGGACCTGCGATATCTCTCCTTCACACACCTGGGGTGAAGGAGTCTATCGCTGAAGGAGCTCTCTAGTGCTGTAAGGGTGTCCTTCAGAGGATGGGAGACACTGACAGCATGTTACAGGGCTCCAGGTAGAGGGGATGTCACATCCTGTTACTGAAGCCCTCTGGAGCTCTGGTGGGCTGATCCAAAAAAAAAAAAAAAACACAGCGTGCCGGTGAATAAACCCTCCAGTACCTCACGTATGCTTTGGGGTGAATTTCAATTCCTCCCTTAACCCTCACGCTCAACCCTCAATCTCAAAAATGCGTGCTCCCGCTAAGTGCAAGTGCTGTCCCGATTCTTAGAATGTCAAAATTGAGATTCTCCGGCACCACCCTTGGTAGTAAGGGCTACCCAGAAGGCACTGGGTAATTTAGCCAAGACATCTTCAAAAAGGATGACGACAAAAAAAAGCTAGCCACAAATGTAAATATCTTCGTAGTTCTTAAAGATATAAATATTACGAAACTATTTTATTGTCTTTGAGACTTTTTTCATGGATTAACATCGTTGTTGCGTAACATTTATGTTTTTACTTTACAATGTTTGCTGCCGGACCGGCGGTCCGGGTCGGCTTCACGTTACTTGTATACCTTGCTGTGTAGCGACGGAGGACTGAATAATGTATCCTCTATTGTGTTCTTTGCTAATATTATTTAGAGAATATACGGTGCTCTTTTCAATGTTATCCCTGAGTCATATCAGGAAATTCAGAGCCAACACGGCTCTGATACATTTCAGTCTGAAGACGTAACTGCACTCGAGGGTTGTCCCATTTCTAAGTCACAAGACAGACCTGACACTTACTTTGGAGGGTTGAGATTGAGGGCCAAAAATTGAGGGTTAAGGGCGAAGGTTGAGGTTGAGGGTTAAGAGAGGAATTGGAATTCACCCTAAGTGTCAGGACTGTCCTGTGACTTAGAAATGGGACATTGAGTGCCGTTACGTCTTCAGACTGTGGGAGGCGGCCTAACACCAAAGCTAAGTCCAGGCTATCAAGAAAAAGATGACAAAAAAGAAGGAGAAGAAGTAGTAGAAGAAGAGGCATTTCTAATTTTATTTTTTATATTTGTAGCTAACTTAACTTTGAAGCTAACTTTTTTTGTCACCATCCTTTTAGAAGAGGTCTTGGTGAAAATACGCAATGCCTTCTGGGTAGCCCTTACTTCCTAGGGTGGTGCCGGAGAACCTCAATATTGAGGGCGATACAGCCCTCAAACTTGTCCCTCAACTTGACGTTCTGAGAATCAGGACAACATTTTTGAGATTGGGGGTTAAGGGAGGAACTGGAATTCACCATTAGTCTTCTGTGCTTCATCCTTCTGGGTAATTTGAAGCAGCACAAAGGAACTTTTGCGGCTGTTTGCTCAGCGGGTCCCCCTGTAGGCGTGGAGGTGAGAAGATTCGCTTTCGTTTTCTCCTCCGCCACATTCCCGAGTCTCTTTCTTAAACAGCAGTGACATGATGTCCACCGCAGCGACTTCTATCACTGGAAATGTGTGACAGAAAGCAAAGGGACTAGGAGTCCAGAGTTACTTTAGCTGTTTGTTTGTTTTTTTGCCAAAAGAAGCGGCGGAAGACAATTACGTGACGCTTCTCAAACATAAACAATATTCCTTCGAACTCAAAGGAGCCTAACGGATTACAGTGGAAACTGACACATAACTTCCAGGACTTTTTCACCACCATGACTATAAATAGTATAAATTGTTATAAGTACACCTCTGAATAACACTGTATCCTTATTAATGTTAAGGGAAACAAAGGAATAACTTTGTTAACATTGTCTTTTAGTCTTTAAAGGCTCAAAGTGCATCAATCCACCCAAACGCCACATCAGCATCGTCATATTGTCTCGTCTCAACTTTCTGCCGACTTTTGTTTGTCTCATTATCTCCGTCTCTCTCCTCCTTTCTTTTCATTCCTGTTAAATATTTTTCTGTGGTGTCTCTCGAGGGTTTCTTTTCTTCATATCTCCTGCTCTGTGCTGTGTGCACGCCTGTCCGTGCAAAAAAATCAGACACAACAGAGCTAATACTCCCTGAACACACTGTGACCATGAGAGCACCACTGCCCCCTACTGGAGTATATGTGCAAATACACTTTATTCCAGTACAGCAATTTAAAGCATGTTCCTCGGGGTCACATGCCCCCCTGGCATCGCAGAAGGACTGGTCTAATTTTCACAGTTAATGGGGACCGGCGCCCCCACGCAAAAATCAAAATCCGCAATCTGGAGCCGGAGCTCTCTGAGCCTAAATAATGTGTTTAAAATATTAAAAAAAAGCAAAAAAGTGTCGAGGCACTGCAGTGAAATAAGACAAAGGCTCAACTGTGGTCTTGCTGTTTCCTTCACAGCCTCTGGTCTCTGAACCGTAGTAAAGAAACCACTGGAATTGTGTTATTTTTGGCTCGTAATTAGTGGCTAACACGCTAACAACAACAAAAGAAACAGTTTGGTTTTCTCTGCATGGAACGGGAACTTTATTCTGGCACTGCAGGAACTTGTAACATCACACAGGTTGTATTGTTGGGCTCCTGTCGGTTAACAGAGAATATAAATCTATACACGCTGGGCTGCTGTTGATGCTCACTACACTTTTCATCTAACCCCGTTTTCATTCTGCCGTCCCACGACACACACACACCATTACCCATAAGGCCACATCCATTACCCATAAGGCTACCTTCTTCAAGGGGCCAGGCTGGCTCACAACATTTCTTCACTGTGAGAGAACGCGCACAACATCCTGTGATGTTTTCGCGATCTTTTAAATTTTTTAAAATTATATTATATATTTCTGAAAAATCCGCGAATAACTAAAACCGCAGAATTTACAGCACAAATTGGTGAGGGATCACTGTAATCGACAGGTTTCGACTGCTGCTGCCACCTGGTGGACACCATTTGCGTCCGGCCCCCATTGAAAATGAACCAATTCACTTGGATAAAAGTCAACCACGTCACAAAAACTCTCTAATAAAACGGGTCTGGTGTCCCTTTACTGTTTTAACTTGCACAGAAGCGTCCAGGATCCAAGACTCAAAACAGGCGACAGGTGACGACATCATGGCTCCTAACACCTTGAATCAACTTGTTTTTTTTTTCTTGTTTTTCCCTGCAATCTCTGACAACAAGCAGCTTTTTACGGGCGTTCCCGCTCCACTGCAGACTGTTTCTAGGCGTCTTTTGTTGATAACTAGTCTGCCTGCTCCACATGCTTCCTCCCTGCTTGGCTGCAGGCCTGTCCAGGCAGGTTCCTCTGCTCTCCTTGGATCAAAGAGGAGGAAAAAAAAACAACAGAAAGTTGTGTACGGCGTTGACAAGTGTCAGCATTTATTTCAGAACAAGAATAATGTTTTCTTCTGTGTTTTTCTTCCTGGTTGGCATGGTTTCTGTGGGTTTTTTTCTCTTTTTTTAAGCTGGTTTTGTGGAACGCTGGACTCAGCTGGATGAGAGTCAAGTCATGTGCTCTTCTAAACCGCAGTTTAGCAACGCCTGATTCAAAACGACCTGACAGTTGTGGGTTCTGCTTATAAAGCCAGACGTCAGCTGAATCTGATCAAACCACACTCACTGAGGTCTTCAGTTTCACGATCCTATTAAAAAAGAGCACTCAGGATGTTGTTGTTGTGGTTGTTGTTGTTTTCCCTCCAAAGCAAGATGAACAATATCTCTACAGTCCTGAATTCTTGGCATCATTCATGCGCGTTACCGCGTCAGAATGATGTCATCAGCGCCGCACCATGAACCGACGTTTGATCACAGATGGAAGTCTGTTTACATGATAACATGATCAAACCTCGCAAACATCAGAGATGCACAATGATCAGGGAGGCGGGGCAAGACATTTGACCTTCCTGGACAGAGAGGGAGCCGAATGGCAGACGCCCCCAAAAATGCAGCGACCGCTTTCAGGATCGGCTCATTGATGCAGCTGAAAGAGGAAGACAGTTCCAGTTCAGTTCAGAACATCAGCAGAAGTCAAGGAATTGCTGGAGACGGCTGGCGCATCACTGTTACAACCTACAACCAAGTGACGGCCTCATGCATGGAAATAGAGACAGATCAGATTTTTTCCAGAAAGCTCTGGGGAAGCATCTCCAGGGAGTAAAACCCAGTTCTTGGTGACGCCCATCGGCTCCAGACTCCAGGGAGTCATTGACTGTAAAAGATTTCATACAAGTCGTAAAACATCATGCATATATCTAAAAAAAAAAAAAAAAAAATGGGTGTAATTCTTAATGGTAAATGCAATATGTGTTTTTGTAGAACAATTTTTCAAATTTAATGATTTTACAACAAAGAGTGATTTTGTGACATTTGAGATTTTATGACAAAAAAAATTCACTTGTTACAGCAAAGTTGCAACATTTGTGATTTTACAACAGAAATTGTTGATTTTTCGGATGTAAAGTCATAACTTTTGCCGAAAAGTTATGGCTTTGTGAAATTATTATTATATTATATAATTTTTATATTATTATTATTAGGGGTGTGAAAAAAAATCGATTTGGCAATATATCGCGAATTTTGGCCACCAAATATAATATCGATTTTTCAGCTCCTAATATCGATTTTTAGGAAAATTTGATTCTATTTATTTTATTTTATTCATTTATTAAATGTGCAAAAACACTAATAAAAAACAATAAATAGGTTGTTTTGAAGCAAATAGTTTTGACTCAATTTGTCCTCTGAATGATCAATATCATCTGATGAACATATACAGCAACTTGATTTTTCATCTCTAATTTTAATTTTGATATTAACTGTGTAATTGTGTAAATATGTGTATATATATATATATATATATTCTTTATATGTACTTTATCCATTCTATGCGTATGTGTGCACCCTATGGGGCAGCTTTGAATCTCATGACACTCTGTGTAATGACAATAAAGGCGTTCTATTCTATTCTATTCTATTCTATTCTTTTCTATTCTATAACCTGAGTAGAATATCGCAATATATCGCGATATTGTGACAATATTGTATTGTGACCCAAGTATCATGATACATATCGTATTGTGAGGTCCTTGCCAATACTCACCACTAATTATTATCATTTTATGACAAATGTATTATTAAATTAAAATGTAATATTCATTAAATTAAATGCTGTATTTTTTTTAACTCATGATTTTACAAGGAGTGTATATATATATATATATATATATATATATATCTATATATATATATATATATATATATATATATATATATATATATATATATATATATATGTATGTTTTTATAATATGGATATTTAGAGGGCGTGTTCCTGCAGGTGTAATCCTCTCCACGTCTTTTCCAGTACGTCTGTGTGTATTCTCGTCGTCTTCGCTCTATTTTCAGTCGTGTAAACAGGGGGAGGAGTCTGTTTCCATATTAGGAGGGGGTTTTGGTGACGTCACCCTGGCCAGCGCCCCTACGCCCCTACGCAGCGGCGCACCGTCAGTCGGAACACGCGCTCCTTCGGCGGCGGACCTGCGAACGTCAGTTGAAAACATGGCGCTGAGCGGCGCTGACGCCGTCACCACTCTCCTCCAGAGCAGAACAGACGCGACCAGGGCCGCGGCGTCTCCCTGAAGGCGAGGCAGCGACGGCTTACCCCGTGACCCCCTTTGACACGCTCGCCGACGGTCCCTCCCCCCACCACTCTTGCTTTCCAAATTCGGCTGCGGAGCGGAGAGTTGACAGCTAACGTCCGGGGCTCGGCTAGCGTTTAACCCGCCGCCCCCCGCTAACACCCGCGTCCGCTGCGGAGAGTTTGGAGCCCGCTATCGATCCTCGAAGCGCCGGGCTATTTCGGTTACCTCCGGGAGCTTTTAGCCAATCGATAGAGACCACAACATGGTTCCGTGAACTGTTGCTCTCTTTTTTTTTTCTCGCTTGTCACTGCTAAATTAAGCAGTTTAACCCTTCGTTTTGTTTTTATTTTTATCTTCTTCAATCTTTAATCGTCCCGCGACAACAAACAAGACGATGTCGGACAACCAGAGCTGGAACTCGTCCGGCTCCGAGGAGGATCCGGAGCCCAGGGAGGAGTGCGGACATCCAGCCGGAGTCGCCGAGTTCAGCGGGGTCCTCAGCAAGGTAAACACGGCCGGTTCCCCGCGTCGGTGAGACGGTGGAGCACCGGGGGGAGCACCGGGGGGAAGGGCCGCGGCAAACCGAGGAATGTTGCTGTAGAGCTGCAGGAGATGTCACATCAGCTCCCGGGTCCACCTGACTCATGTTATGAGTCCAGATCATAAAATTGTTGTTTATAACTGCTAAATGATGATGCACACTTTAATGTGTGTGTGTTTTTTTTTTTAATTATTCATTCACTGCCAGTGAAAGGATGTGTGGGAACATTTGCTGACCCTGAGCTTTAGTTAAAGCTGAAGGACTTACAGCAGGTCTGCTGTAATTACAGCCTGCACGAGCACGAGGGTGTGACGTGTTATGGACAGATGTCCAGTCACACTCCAGATATTGGTTGGAGGTATAGCAGAAGAAAAAAGGCCACAGGAAAAAGTAAGCAGTTCATGGGAAGCAGTGACTGTTTTTCTCTGGTAAACAGACTCAGTAACCTATTTTGCCATATGCCTCTGCTCACATGTTTTTAGTTTGTTAAGCTGCAACCAAGCTAATGTGGGTTTAATCTGGCCGAACAGATTGCGTGCTGACCTGCTAACCAAGCACATTGTGAGATTAGGCAGATGCCTCATCCAGAGAGGCTCACCTGCCCGGCCGGTGCCGTAAATGTCACAATTCTTGTTAAGTGATCATGAGCTCATTGCATAAAAATCTACGTTTTCCCAGAAATGAAACCAGCTGAGATGAGGAGTTCAGAGGATAACAGGAACCGACAGTCCTGTGATAATTAGTGGGAAGTAGGGGTGTGAATGTTTCACTCACAAAATGATCCGATTCAGGGATGATTCATAACAAATAGTGATCAACTTATTTTGCTTTATTACTGAGAAGAAAAAGAGAAACACAAATTTAATTTCAAAATAGCATTCTTTTGTTTATTTGATGTCCAAGAGACAGTACACCAGGCCTACTGAACATAAATTCAGACATAAACTTAAGCCTTTACAATATACCTGGGGGGATAATTGACATTACATAATGAAACGCAAAACTCGCAATCTGGTGCCTCACCTCACAGGTTTGCAAAACTCTGCTCGTACTTAAAATCCAATTCTTACTTTCTTAAAATAAAAGATAAAAATGGCACAAAGTCTACTTATTCCTGCTATTGTGAGAATACACTGAGCATAAGGCTGAGGTTAGATATCAAAGATAAAATTAGTTGTTATGAAACAAATAAGTTGCCTATTAAAGGCAGTAAAACATCACTGACAACAAGATACATGGATCCAAAACTTTAGTAAGCAGTTATAGAAAATAGTATGTTAAATTCAACATGTCTTTTTGATGCCGGTAACTCTGAACATTAGCTTTTCTTAATTTTTTTAAATCACAAAAAGCTCTAAACACTGAATAACTAATACTTCAGGCATGAAATTCCCTCACCTTTTGGCGAAATTCGCCGTTTTGAAGTCAAAAAGGGAGACCTACGTGAGTCGTGTAGATCCGAGGAGTTTTCTATTTTGAGGGGGGGGGGGGGTGATGTCGGAGTTGAGAGATTTTTTTAAAAATTTAATTATCATATAATTGCCCTAATAAGCAAACTGAGCACTTCAGAAATCATGAAATGTTTGGAGTAGGGATGTAACGATATACAGTCATGGAAAAAATTATTAGACCACCCTTGTTTTCTTCAGTTTCTTGTTCATTTTAATGCCTGGTACAACTAAAGGTACATTTGTTTGGACAAACATAACGATAACCACAAAGATTGCTCATAAGAGTTTTATTTAAGAGCTGATATCTTACCATTTTCCATGGTTTTCTTGATTATAACCTAAATCACTTAAGTTTTTACATCAATAGCTATGGTGTTGTACTGCCAAAAACACTGCTTTTATGCATTCAGTGTTTTCTTTTCTGTCTGTTTTAGTCACATGATGACGTTTAGTGGTACCAGGTATTAAAATGAACAAGAAAGTGAAGAAAAAATGGTGGTCTAATAATTTTTTCCATGACTGTAGAAAATCTGATATCTCAGTTACAGTTAACAAATTATCACGGTTTACAATATTATTTCGGTATTCTTCATTGCTGTACAAATGTCTAAAAACACATACATTTGAATAATTTAACAAAATCTTGTGATCTTTCTTGTCATACTAAAACATCAGAAGCCAACATTTTATCAAAATGAAACTTTCACATTAAAAGGGCAAACAACTGGCACAGAAAGAGGTTTTATTTTAAATGAACAAAATAAATAACAGGAACAAAGTTTATTTGTCTGGTGCAAATTTAAATAAACACTTTAACAACCATAGTAGGTCAAAATATGCAAACAGTTATCAGGAACAAAAATTATAGTGCAAGTTCAAATGAAATAAACTTTTGACTTTAAGCTGAACCTCAAATACGTATAAATGTGTAAATAAAGAAACAGTTGTTTAGGAGCCAAATATGTTGTTCTGAATTGTAGTTCACTCTGTGTGTCTGTGGGTGTCGCTGTGTTGTTACCTGAGGGTCAGGTATAAAGGTAGCTGCCTGTTATTGGTTAGGTGTTGGACCCGGAAGGACAAAAGGCTTTTGACCGCTGTGGCGCTAACTGCCGGCGTTATGGTTGTCGGATCAGTTAATGGAATAAATTAATATTTTAACTGCATCAGAAGAACATCGTTCCGGTCCTTTTTCGATCAACACGCACTAGTAACATTTACGAAATGCGAGTTAGCGAAGCGCGTCAACCAGGTTACTCTTGGTCAAACATCTCAGTAGCTTGAAGCATTAGCCTTAGCTCCTTCAAGTTGCTTCTACAAATTACAATAAAATGTAAACAGGTGCTCTGCAGACAGTATAACTGTCCTCCACCAGTTGTCCCTCTGCATTTTTTAAAAAAATAAATAAAAAAACATGTCCCGACCTCGAATTTCGTCCTTTTAGTGGGTTGATAAATGTCCTGCGTGCTATCACCTCTTTCCGCCATGCTCACGTTACGATGCCAATGTTACAAGCTACATATTCACGTGAGACACAGTCGCGAGTCGCTAACAGACTTGAATGAGGCTGATATTACACATCCCGGTAATCGACCGCGATAATGAGATGAAGTCAAACATACAACGGTAATCGTTACCGTGTAAAATTTTACCGCGCTTTACCGTAATACCGATAACTGCTCCATCCCTAGTTTGGAGGTTACATTGCTAAGCGGGACTAGAAGCAGGACGTAGTGATGTCCACGCCGGGGATGAGGCAGACGACGTACGTTCACATTTCCTACCTACATTTACCAGCGATGAGAAGTGCTGCGTTTCATCCGCGTTGTCTGACATGTTGCTAGCTGCTCTCTCCAGCTACATAGCTGACGTCACGACTCTTACAGGTAAAACGTCAACACTGGAGTCTTGTGAGAGCTCACGCGCCCGTTGGCACAACAATGGCAGGTCTGGGTCGCTGGACCTCAGGAAAACCGATTCTCAGGCGTAAATATGGGACATCGGATTGTTCGTAGTACGTTTTTACCGATCCAGTTCTCTGTTGACCGATCCACTCGGATCTCATACGTCACAGACTGATAACCGGTTCAAATCGGTTTATCTTTGCACCCCTAGTGGGAAGGCTGCTGATTGAGCTCTGATATGGTCATTGAGGCTGTAGTTATTTATGTTATGGTCTATATTTGCTGTTGGGGACTTCACATATGGGCCAGCTTCCAAAAATATCAAACAGGCCATTTGAATTCATCGTCACATTTAAAGGGGTATAAAATGATCATCTTAATTTTTATTTTTTTCCCCCCACAGTGGACCAACTACATCCACGGCTGGCAGGATCGCTGGGTGGTTCTGAAGAACAACACGCTGAGCTACTACAAGTCCCAGGATGAGACGGAGTATGGCTGCCGGGGCTCCCTCTGCCTCAGCAAGGCTGTTATCACCGTGAGTACCGCTCGGGTCGTCTCTCTGTCACGTTTGTGCAACACGTCCACTTGCAAAATGTCTCAAAAGAAGGGATGTTTTGTGAAAGAGGTGGTAACTGTCGCTCATTGTTAAAGCGCTCAACAGCACTTGGAAAGCTGCCGCCGTTTCGGCCCAAACGAGCGGCTCTTGTGTGACTGGAGTTCATGTTTGCCGGTCGGCGCGCCTCCTGTCTCACTCCACGCCCCGGTTTCCCCACAGCCTGACCTGCAGCTCTGTAGAAATGTAACTGGAGGTTTTTTTTTGGCCCAGAATGACACAACCGGGTCCTCGAGGTGAAACCTCCCGTGATGAGCTTGTGGCTCGGTCAGGCTGAGAGTGAGGTAACCGGATGTGTCATGCGTCGTGAAGAAATGTCTAACCCTCATTTACGAGCTCAGGATCTTTACTGTAATATAAGCTTAAAATAACTGGGATTGGCATCGCTCCCAAAGTCAGAAAGTGAGCCTTTCCAGCTGTTGGATTAGCCTCTGCTGCTGCTAACTGATGTTTGCAGTGTCATGATGATGCTGTGAGCGTATTTAGCACGTGTGAACGGTGTAGCAACACATCCAGTCATAAGAACGTGAGTGTTTGTCTGACTTGACTTGGGGTGAGTATTGGCAAAGACCTCGCAATACGATATGTATCATGATACGATATTATCGCGATATCACGATATATTGCGATATTCTACCCAGTTAATATCAAAATTAAAAGTCGAGATGAAACATCAAGTTGCTGTATTTGTTCATCAGATGACATTGATCATTCAGAGGACAAATTGAGTCAAAACTATTTGCTTCAAAACAACCTATTTATTGTTTATTATTAGTGTTTCTGAAAAAAATCGATATTAGGAGCTGAAAAATCGATACAGTGGTCCCTTATTTTTCGCAGTTAATGGGGACCGGCACCCCCCCCCCCCCAAAAAAAATCAAAATCCGCAATCTGGAGCCGGAGTCCCCCAAGCCTCAATAATGTGTTTAAAATATGTTTAAATACCGCAAAAAGTAGCGAAACAAGACAAAGGCTCAACTGTGGTCTTTCTGTTACCTTCACAGCCTCTGGTCTCTGAACCGTAGTAAACAAACCGCTGGTATTGTATTATTTTTGGCTCTTAATTAGCGGCTAACACGCTAACAACAACAAAAGAAACAGTCTGGTTTTCTCTGCATGGAACGGGAACTTTATTGTGTCACTGCAGGAACTTGTAACATCACACAGGTTGTATTGTTGGGCTCCTGTCGGTTAACAGAGAATGTAAATCTATACACGCTGGGCTGCTGTTGATGCTCACTACACTTTTCATCTAACCCCGTTTTCATTCTGCCGTCCCACGACACACACACATCATTACCCATAAGGCCACACCATTACCCATAAGGCCACGCCATTAGCCATAAGGCCACGCCATTAGCCATAAGGCCACACCATTACCCATAAGACCACCTTCTTAAAGGGGCCAGGCTGGCTCACAGCATTTCTTCGCTGTGAGAGAACACGCACAACATCCTGTGATGTTTCCGCAATCTTTTAAATTTTATTAAATTTTATCATATATTTCTGAAAAATCCACGAATAACTAAAACCGCGGAACTTAAACCCGGAAGTGGCGAGGGATCACTGTAAGCAAGTACATGATTTCCACCTGTTAACGCCATATGTGTTGTTGTTAGCTAGCTGGCAGCTAGCGACTAAACCTTCGCTAGCTGCAAGAAAAAAGAAGAAAACTGGTCCTGTCAGAAGGATTTTTTTTTCCTTTCCCAGTTTTGTTTGAAGAGCTGAACAGTAAACAAAAGTTAGAAGACGACAACAAATGCCGTTTCAGTGTGTCCCCAAATGCATCCTGGGTAGGTTCAGACCTGTCCTTGAGAATGGCCACCTGTGATGGGACGTTAATACCAGGTGTAAACAGGTACTTAATGTGAATAAAATAAGATGGAATTGGAACTTTAGTTTTTTTGCAGTCTGTATTGGATCCTGAAGTCGGGGTATGTGAGGTTTCTCCGACTCTCCGAGGTGGAATTCCGACTTCAGTGGGTGTTCCGGTTGAAACGTCTGACGAGGGACTGGTACAAAAGGAACGCAGCGAAAGGCCCTGCGTCGATCAAACTAAGAAGCTTAAACCGGTGAATGAACTTCAGTCCAGCCATCAAACCAGGCTGCTTTATGGATCAAAGACATGTTTTTCTGCTCCCTCAGACATTCCTCCCATTCCTTCGTTCTCCCTCATATGGTTTTCAGAGATCCGGCATCCGCCATATGATTCTCTTTAAACTCTCGTGGCTCAGCCCACCCCCCCCGAAGCCCTTCTAGCTGCAGGCTACGAACCACTTCAGTTTCACAAAGAGCCCCTCACTGCGTCTCCACGCTCTGCCCTGGGACCAGCGGCTTGTCAGGTGACCGTTCCGGATTAAAACAGCGGGATGTTGGGTAACGCTCAACTACAGGACGGAGCTGGGAATGCGGCGGCGGGATGTTGGGAGAATGGCGGCATTGATGCGAAGAGCCACATGCTCATCACGCCTTTAACGCGGCCCCCGTCATGGATTCCAGAGACTTCCGTCACAGCTGGAGAGTTCGGAGATTTAACTCGGATCGGTTCATTTCTGGGCCCTTCGCTGTTTTTACAGTGTCCTGGCGGCGACCCAGGTCGGTCCCTGGCGGTGCCTCCTCTTAAACAATAACGAGGGACATTAATAAGTTACTTGTGAATGTGTGTGTTTGGCTTCATTCATTCCCAGCGTATTTAAACATTAATCTGTGCTGTCGTCACTCTGCGTTCCAGGAGTAATTTTCCTCAAGTCTGGAACATAAACAATGAGAAACTATAGCTGTCTACGCGCAGACGGCTGCTGCATTTTTTGAAAATTAATCTCTTTAATTTTTGCCTTTATTCCCAGTATTTGGACAGCCGTATGGTTTTTATAATTTTTGCCTTTTACATGCGCCACCGCGGTGGATTTGAAACAGAACGATGAAGGTCTTTCATTTCAGAGGCTCCAGAAGGACTCGGCCTTCAGCGTCTAGAAACCGCAGACATTTTAAACAAAGCATCTCCGTCTTCAAGGACTCAGAAGCATTTTCACAGCTCAGCGTCCATCCCCCTGTTGCTCCAGGACAAACGAAGGCGATGAAAGGTCTGGAGTTTATGTCCCTTATTGATCTGTTACTTGGCCGCTGTTGGACATCAGCGCTAATAAAGGAGGCCGTCCTGGGGCTGAAACATAAACTAGTAAACGTGGTCAAATCAACAGAAGACAAATAAAGTGGACGATTAGAGAATCAGTTCTTGAGTGAAGAAAAAGCTCCTGATGAGAGTAAGGAAGAGCTCATGATCCGAAGCAGACCAGATCATGCATCAGACACTGAGGAGGCGGGGTTACGTTACTGGAACAGTCGGATCCTCCATAACCTCCATGATGAGGCAGATGGATCCTGCAAAAATCCTAAAAAAAAACTCATTGTCCAGATACTTGTGGGCCTCACTAGAGCTGAGTGATTTTATCGATTCTGCGATATATATCGATATTTTATTTCCCCAGAGAGTATCGATTTTTCAGCCGTGGGTATCGATATTCTAAGCTTTTTTTCACAACCTCCGTGTCCCACCTTTAAAAGCTTGCCAAGCAACAATTTGCACTGTTTAAATAAATGAAACCATTTTTCTCAACACATCTTTTATTCATTTTGTCCAGCATTAGCAAGCTGCCTGTCAGCCATATAATGTGTAATTGATGCTTTCAGTTCAATTAATTCAAACAAAGTCATTGGAACACTCACAAGATGTCACCAAAATCACTTTGTCCCTTTATAATCTTTCGGAAAATGATGTAAATGTATTGTAAGATGAATATCGATATATATCATATCGTGAGCCGAATATCGTGTATCGTATCGCGATATTAGTGTATCGCTACAGCCCTAGACCTCACCGCACACGCCTGTCCTGCACAGATGCTCCGTCATTCACGGCATTTTCTCGTTTTGTCAGAAGCCCAAGGACTGTGAAGATGAGTTTGGGTCCTTTTGATTAAAGTGTGATGTAGAAGGAGGTCGGGGAAGTTTCAGAATGACGCCGCGTACATGCGGCTGTCGTTCAGGGAAGTTGGTGAGCTAAAATTCACCATCAGTCATGCAGAGATTAAAGATAGAACTCAACAGGTGTGAAACCGTAAGATAAAGTGTTATTTCCTCCCTGTGATCGCACCGAAGCCTGAGCTCAGAGGCATCAGAAACGTTTCTGAATAACTTCTGCATCACAGCCTGAAACGGCGACGGACTGGACGTTACTGCCGCCCTCCTGAGCCGGGTCCGTACTCGTCCCTCCATCCCAAAGTTCACCCGGCCATCGAGTCTTTTGTGACGCTCTTCTGTGATAGTAGGTTTTTCTGCAGAGCACCGGTGCCATTTTTAGACCCCTGGTCAGTTAATGGGAGCAGACTGGTCTACTTGTAACTCCTCTCTGGAACTAGTGAGCGATGCATGCTGGATCCGTCTGTAAATTTTGACTGGATTAGCAGTTGGTGCCGTTGGGATTCTCATCGATGATGGTGACAGGCAGTCCAGATGAACCGTGAAGTCATACCGCTTCACGTCATACCGCTGGGCGGTATGACCAAAAATTTATATCACGGTATTTTTCAAAATTATATCAGTTTCACGGTATATCACGGTTTTGTTTTTTTTTTTGAAGGATGTTAACCACATTTTCTAATCATTTAGAGGAATTGCTGCAGTAAATTGTCTTAGAATGACCTATTTTACTGTCACGAGGAGTGAATTGTAGAAAAACATTAATATCTACACTAGTATTAATACAGGTTTGCATGGCCTCACAAAATGATGCTATTTACAAAGAGGTGGCACTCGTTATTCTGATTAAGTGAATCAGAATGATAGTTGCAGTTAAAATACAGAACCCTTTTATTTTTCAAATTTTGCAAACAACTTGAAAAAACATATTTTTGTAAAAAATTTTAACTAAACCTAACTTAGGTTTTTAACTACACAATGGAAACAACGTTCTAAAGTTGTAGCCACGGGAGGCTACACCAGCCTGGTGTAGCCTCCCGTGGCTACAACTTTAGCTCGGCAACATTTGCAGATTATTGTAGTTTGTTGGACATCTTCATTTTTAAATCCAAAGAACTTCCATTTATAAAATCGCAAAATCACAACTTTTTGGTCCTGTTACGAATTTATGTCCTAAAATCACACAATCACAGATTTCCCAGTGTTGCAACATCGTCATTAGAAGCTAATTTTTCTTATTAAAATCACAAATCTCTCAAAATCGTGACACAATTTTTATCGTAAAAAATAAAAAATTGACAAAATTGCAAAATTTTTGCCAAAAATCTTTTTTTTTCTTTTCTTTTTTTTGTTTAAAGCTACATTTTTTTTCCCATAAAACTGGGATTTTTTTAAAAATTGCTTTTTTTTTCCTTTTTTTTTTTTTTTTTTTGGTTAAAATGAATTTTTGGCATAAAACAACGACCAAGAATCGCAACAATTTAACGAAATGCTGCAACTTTTGACTACGAAAATATCTGTCAAAAACCTGCTTTTTTTTAAGTTTAAAACGTTTTTTCAATAAAACTGACTTTTTTGATATTGCTTTTTTTCTTTTTTTTTTTTGCTAAAATGATTTTTTTGCTGTGAAACAATGACCAAAAATTGCAAAATTTTAACGAAAAACTGCGACTTTTGACGGCGAAATATCCACTCAACCATCTTCTGCAGAAAACGTGCTCAAGCGCCACCTGGAGTCTACCTGTGCACGGCTCCTGGTTCAGGAAGAAGTTTGCCGTTCTGGAGCTTCCACTTCGGGACTTTCTCAGTTAGCATCCATCACCGTTTAACCAGAAACTAGTAGCGTGTTGTGCCTCCAGTGCAACTGCTAAACAGTCCCCTGTTAAACAATGTTCTGTGGCACTTACGTTCCGCCGCGCAGCGTTCCCAACGTTGTGTACGCTACAGTACATACTCACCGGTATTACGGGATATGAAAAATTCATAACATAAGAAAAATAAACACCGGTATTCGGTATAAACCGGTATACCGCCCAGCACTATTTAAAGGCGGGGGACCAAGGGGTCAGATGGAGGTCGGCGCGGCGCTGCCAGGATTTGTAGAACCCTGCGTCGCGCGCTCTGCCAGGAAATGAGAATCTTCCTCAAACGCGTGACTTCCTCTGGTCGTGAGGGTCAGAGGCGGCGTGCATCCTTTCCTTTCCCCTCGTCTGTCGCCGTGGCCTCTCGGTGAGTCATTGCTTCCTCCGGCGGAGGTGCAGCGATCCCGTCCAGCCTGCAGAGATGTTCCTGGCACCGACGCTGCAGTGGCAAAGTTTGAGCAAAAGGAAACTGCATTAGTCTGAATTTCCACACCGCGAAACGTAATTACACAGCTTCAGTTTGTTCTTTTTAAATCGGTAGTTACAGTAGATTTAAAATAAATCTGGGTTCACCGTAGGCTTTCGAACTGATTGGTTTTGTTCAGGTCTTTTTTTTCCAGTTCAGTCAGTGCTGGGGTTCGTGACAGCAGACACGTACGCCGGTTTCAGAGGCCGAGAGCACAGAGGGCCAGTGTTTTTGAAGCCGAGCGGGAAGTTTATGTTGGAAGAGAACTCAGACAGGTTACAGCTGTTCGGTCTCATCGTTTTGATCCTCTGATCGCATTAGTCGCTCCACCGAAGGTTGAGGTTTCTCTGCTTTCTCGGCTCCGTCCCAGAGCTCGTTCCCTTTTTAAAAAGACTGAAAACCATCCAGGACAAATAAACCGATAAAATTATCACAAACGCTGGCTGTGGTGGCGGGCGTGAAAAGCTGCAGGACCCCAACAGAAAGAGGAACGCTGGACGAGCGTCGGAGCAGCTGTTTCCCGTCGGCAGGAGGAGGGAAAGTTCTCCGCTGGAAAAACAAACGACGCTAGAGAATCGTGTCGTCCGCTGTTGGCGGTTATCTCTGAGACGCGCTGGCCTTCAGGAGTCGTCCGATTCCTCTTCCACAAAGCAGATCCTCCCTTTGTCTTGTCAAGTTTTGAAACGTCGTGCAACGCTGCTGCTGAGTCACAGCCGGCACTTCCTGTTTGATCTGTTCCTCATTCATTTCCCTTTTCAGCAAGTCCTCATCTTTGGATTCAGTCGTGCTTCACAGCAGTCACATCTGAAATATCTGATCTGGTTTAGAATAACTGCTCGCAGCTGCAGGACGAGCTGGAGACGGCGGAAACAGTCGTGCCGTAGACGAAGGGTCCCTGCCAGTAGAGCAGAAACTGGAAAGTTCTCTCAGATAAAACGTGTCGGTGTTGAGGTGGTTTCAGCTCCACAGCTGGGATCAATAATGTGATTGGCTTTGCCTCTTCCTGCTGACAGTCTGGTTCTGGTTGGAACGGCTGTTGAATTCAGCGTTTTTAGAGGCAGGAGCTCAAATCCTCGACTCCTGTTGATGATAGAACAGGACAGAACTGCAAACAAGCTGCATTTTGTTGTAAAAATGTTGCAATTTTAATTTTATTTACTGTAAAACTGAACATTTTGTCTTATTATTTCAAGCTTTCTGCCGTAAAATCACATATTTTGCAAAATTGCAACTTTTTTAAATCAAAAATTTTTCCTGTAAAAATTTTGTTTTTTGGCTATAAAAAGCTGATTTTTGTCAAAAAAATTCTATTGTTGCAAAATTGTGACTTCATGCTTCAATAATGTGAATTTTGTCTAAATGGAACTTTATGTTCTATAACATTTTGACTTTTTTGAAATTGCTTTTTTTTTTTTTTTTTTTTTTTGGTAAAAGAATTTTTGCCGTAAAACGACGACCAAAAATCGCAGCATTTTAATGAAAAGCTGCGACAGCGAAATATCCGCTCAACCATCTTCTGCAGAAAAGAACACGTGCACGTGCTCGAGCGCCACCTGGAGTGTGCACGTGTCTGTGCACAGCTGAGAACAGGAAGCAGGACATAGTAATTATAATGTTTAACTGTTGCATTCTGGGAAGGCTGGAACTCCAGTTAATCGTGATGATTGACAGTAAATGCAGTGAATCGTAACTTCCTGTTATCGTAACATTATCTTTGTTGTTAACATCTTCTCGTTCTCTTCTTACTACGGTGTAAATCTAACGGCGCCGTCATGTTGACACAAACCAGATTAAGATGCTCTGCGGTGGCTCCGCCCTCCTGCTGTTTCCAGAAGACGTTGCGCAACAGTTTCTCCCAGGATTCATGTCGACTCTTTTTTTCCTGCTGTTGTTTTTGTTATTTTAGTCTTTGTTCCCCCCCACATCTTCCCTCCTTCCCGCCTCTCCTCCCTCCCTCCCTCCCTCCATCCTCTGTGACTGATGCGAGTGCAGCTAGCGGCGCTCAGAAGAGCGTGTCGTCCCGGCGCGTTTCAGATTCCGTCCTGACGTCGTGGCGTATTGACTCAAAGCTCTCGATAACACGTTAACTTGTCCAGCACTAGTTTCTTTTATTAGTGTGAGATTCAAACGGGTTGATACAGTTAGACAGACGTGATAACAGTTAAAATGTTTTCCCTCACAGCATCACATTGATCCAGTAACCCTTCAGGATCGATGACTGTGATAATTAAACAAACCGTCGGTCATTATGTTTCCGCTCCAGCCGACTGCGACGCTGTATTGATCATTAACCAAAATAATGCTAAACCAGGGATGTTGGATGCCTTCAGGTCTCTCATTTAAAGCCGATTTCTATCTTTTCGCCTCTGCTTACCGTTGCTGAAATGTGTGCTCACACGGTGTTTTTCAGTCCTCCTTCCCTCTGCAGCCTCCGTCATCGACTCAGCCAGACTCTCGGTCGTACATCAGCCCGTTCTGTCTGTGCAGTCAGACCCAGAGAGCCGTTGGACCTCTCCAGTCACGGTCCATGAGTCCTTTAGGGGAGGCCCGATAGACCACATTTCCCAGCATGCACACAAACTTGCGCGCAGACTAGGGATGCAGGATAACTGTTTTTTTAAACCGATAACTGATAACACGCACATACACCTAAGATCATTACATCAATCCTATGAACAAAATAAAAAATAGTTTGGACTTTTTAAACGAACAGATATTTATTGTTTGATAGCTTTACGAAAATTTCAAAACTTATGTTGTAGGTGGACGATCGTGTTTTACGTATTGAAGCTTGTGCTTCCCTCCTCATAGAATTCATTCGGAGGATTCGTCACAAATAACTAGTGTCCGACCGATAGGGATTTTTTGGCCCGATAACGATAACCGAGTTTAGAGGAGGGGCAATCACCGATAACCGATATGCAACCGATATAGTGAATTTTTGAGATGGAATAAAAATAGGCCTTAGATTGTGCAAAGATTTTGCCCCGATATGATTATACAAGGGTACAGACACAGTAGTACAGACAGCTGCTTTATTACAACAATGTCTTTATTCAAAACTTAATATTTTTTAAATTACACTTAACATTTGTAGTTTTTCAGTCAAGCAAAAAGAAAAAAGTGGAATGACACAGACAGCAGATTTGCACATAAAAATAGAATAATGTAGCAGCTACTACTGAACGCTTCAAGAGGACATGAAACATTCAAATAAATTGTGATTGTTTACTAAATGGTCATCCCCTCTAAACAACCATTATATATTAAACATGATAAATATAAGCATTTAGGAGAAAAAAGAAGAAGCTCTTTATATTGCCTGACCCTCGCATGTGACGCTCATACAGTACCAATCATTACCAATCATTACCAATCATTACCAATCATTTGCTGCTGCTGCGCCGGATAGCAGCGCAGCAGCAGAAAATAATGATCTGATGTGAGCTTTCTTAAACAATAAAGCAGTCTTATAACTGTCAGAAATTCAAAACGAAGCACAACCACTATTATCACGTGGACCTAAAGCTCCATCAGTCCAGCAGACACGTCTGACTGAGTCACAGCTGGAATATCCACACAAATATTTCTTACCCCACGGTTTTCACAGCGTTCAGTCAGGCTCAGATCTCAGATTTAAAACGTTATAATCCACAGGTGTTATTATTCCCAAATCCGTAATCTTCCTCATTGTTACGTTACTTAATAATTTGTGCGATAAAGTTTTTTTTTAATATCCATAGAAATACAATAGTGGTCTCCTCCTTGTCTTCTTCTCTCCTGTGCTTTGTATGTCTCCTCCTATCACTTATCTAGATGTTACCTGTCTCCATATCTTTTATTATGTTTGACTGTAAATGCATTGTACGGCGCAGCCGAGCGACTAGTGCTCACTTAGATTCATCAATCCTTTTAACCACACATTTGTATTAAACTGTAACCTTCTGTGCTTTTGTGCAAACCGTGTTCACAAACACGGGGAAATTAACAGGACAATGAATCCACAATTATACCGATGGCATGTCATGTGTTGGGCTGTTTTAGTTTTTGCTACTTAAACATGAACTGATTCCTTAACTCTGCTAACGTCATTCATGTAGCTAATGCTACGAGACACCGGCTAATGCTACGAGGCGGATGGTAAAGTTACCTCGTAATTAGGCTACTAATTAACAATTAGCCTACACACGGGGGTCTTGTCCGGGGACACTTTCATGTTGAAAGGGGCAATGAAATGTGGCCTATAAAGATCACGTTAACAGTTACTTATTAGCAGTTAGCCTATTTCAGTAACTAACTTAACGTTGCTTGTAGCTAGAGGGAAAAAAAAAAACTCTTGCGATGCTGCTGGTCCGGTCAGAGTTTTGGCGATGAGGTGAGGTGATGTGGTGAAGAGTAAAGTGGGGGAGGGACTGAAATGTGAGCTGAGCTCAGCGCGCTCTGCTGGACAAAATAAATCATTACACCAGCACTTTATTATTTGTCACACATTTTTTTTCTATCGGCGAGACATTTCACCGATACGATAGAACCTCCGATAGAACGGGAGCCGTTCTATCGGGCCCCGATATATCGGTGAACCGATAATCGGTCTGACACTACAAATAACCACCAAACTATCTTCTTCTGAAACTTTAACGAAGTTCCACGCCGCCATGTTAATTGTTACTAAAATTATGACCGAGTTAACGAGTTGTTTTCTGGCATGAGGGAGTATTCTTGATTTTCCTGATTGAGTAATCGTTTTTCTGATTATCCCGACGTCACTTGAACATAACATTCACTGCTGGTCATTCAAGGCTCAGAGGGAGCGAGACACTGCTGTGTTGACAGAAATATAAATGTTATCGGGGCTATTCGTTGTGATATCGGAGTTATCGGAATGATGTCATAATTTCCTGTTATCGGCCCGACAGTTTTTTTTTTTTTTAGGTTTTAATGGCCGTTTGCTCTGGTTGTCACCTCTCGTGCGCTTCCCCTTTTGCTCTCCAGAGCAGGAAGCAGATTTGTGTGACAAACACCACGAGAACAAATGAAGACGTGTCCGGTCCCGGACCTTTGAGCTGGTTTGTTAAAACATAATAATGTCATCTGATCATAGTGGGTGTTAGACAGATGAACGACTGCGTGAAACGTTTTAAACAAAAAACAGCTGTTCTACCTTTAAAAAGGTACGTTGCATCCAGGTGCTGTGAATCATCAGCAAAAAAAACCTCTGGCCTGGTGAATTAAAGCATGTGGCACACAGCGCTGGGAGGGAACGACATAAGCTGTAGCTCGAGAGAAGCGATTGTTGCTGCACATCGGTCCGGAAACAGTTGGCAAAACCGTTTCCAAACAATTTGGAGTTCAGCGTTCCACAATGAGAGAGATTGTCCACACGTAGAGAACATCTGGCAGTCGTCCCAGACGTGGTCGTCCTTCAAATGTACCTCAGGGTCAGACTGCAGTGCTCAGAGATACTCAGAGTAGAAACAGGAGCTGCATCTTAGAAGACTTGGTTTGTGTCACTCCAGATGTCAATCAAGTCCATGACAGCAAAATTAGAAGAAAGCTGCATCTAAACGAACCAGGAGACTTCTGGAACAGCGTCCTGTCACAGATGAGACCAGAGTGGAGCCATTTGGCCTAAATGCCCAGTCGAACGTTTCACCACGACCCCCCGGTACCAGCTGTGGAGCTCAGGACCTGGCGGTCGCTGAGTGAACTCTGCACCGGAGTATAATCCAGGCAAATGTGACGCCATCTGTCCGACGGCTAAAGCCTGGTCAAAACTGGGTCAGTTTGGTCGGTCCAGATCTCAACCTGATTGAAATGCTGTGGCGGGAACTTCAGAGGGAGCAGAGGCCAAAGAGCAGAGCCTCAAACTGAAGCAACGTTGCAAAGTCTTTTTTTTTTTTCTGTTGTTCATAAAGGGTTGCACTTGTCTGACACTTACACACTGATGTTTCTGCACCTCAGCCTCACGAGTTCGACGAGTGCCGGCTGGACATCAGCGTGAACGACAGCGTGTGGTACCTCCGAGCCCAGGACCCGGACCACAGGAACCAGTGGATCGACTCCATCGAGCTGCACAGGGTAAGCCGTCGGAGGACGCCGAGGCCGTCGTCACATTTGAAACAAAATGAGCGTCGCCTCGTTGGAGGTCGGAGTTGTGAATTGTGTGTTTACTGTGTGCATGTGTGTGTCTCTGTTAGAGTATCAGAGAGGGGAGGAGTCAGAGGGGAGGAGTCCAGGGGACAGTAATCATCCCTCCACCACTGGTGCGTTCACACCCGGGTTTAGCGCAGCACACTGTCACGTTTGTCGTAGATCGTAGATCACATCCGTAGATTCAGAGTTTGACCCGACCGCTGTGACCGGTGCGAGAGTCGGTGCTCTCAAAGCGCCGGCCCCGAGCCTGGATAAATGAACAGGGTTGAGTCGGGAAAGGCGTCCGACATCGACAGCTGTGCCAAAATCCATTTACAGAAGACGGTGATCAGCTGTGGCGACCCTCAAAAAAACAATTAAATTTTATTTGTATAGCGTCTGTTACAATGTCAGTTGTCTCCAGGCGCTTTACAGAGACCCAGATCATGACCAGCGAGCAAATATTGCCTAAAATTATAATATTAAATCCTAATCAAACATAATGGCAGGTAGAAAACTCCCACAGAGGGAGAAAAAAAACCTTTTAAGCCAAACAGTGGCAAGAAAAAACTCCACTTAAGAGGAAGAAACCTTGAGCAGGACCTGGATCATATGGAGGGACCTTCCTGCTGAAGACCAGCTGGAGAAAGAAAGAAAAGAGGGGAGACAGGACAGAGAGAGGATGGAGGACAGAGAGAAGATAGAGGACAGAGAGAGGATGGAGGACAGAGAGAGGATGGAGGACAGAGAGAGATGGAGGACAGAGAGAGGACGGAGGACAGAGAGAGGACGGAGGACAGAGAGAGGACGGAGGACAGAGAGAGGACGGAGGACAGAGAGAGGATGGAGGACAGAGAGAGGATGGAGGACAGGGAGAGGATGGAGGACAGAGAGAGGACGGAGGACAGAGAGAGGACGGAGGACAGGGAGAGGACGGAGGACAGAGAGAGGACGGAGGACAGAGAGAGGACGGAGGACAGAGAGAGGATGGAGGACAGAGAGAGGACGGAGGACAGAGAGAGGAGAGCACACAAATGACTAAATGAAATGACTAGGGGTGTGGAAAAAAAATTGATTTGGCGACATATTGCGATTTTTGGCCGCCCGATACAATAATGATTTTTCAGCTCCTGATATTGATTTTTTTTAGAAAAATTCATTCATTCATTTAAATGTGCAAAAACACAAATAATAAACAATAAATAGACAAATAGTTTGGACTCAATTTGTCCTCTGAATGATCAATATCATCTGATGAACATATGCAGCAACTTGATTTTTCATCTCTACTTTTAATTTTGATATTAACTGGATAGAATATCGCAATACATCGTGATATCGTGATCATATCTTAACCCAAGTATCACGATACATGTCGTACTGCGAGGTCCTTGCCAATACTCACCCCTAGAAATAACTACATAAACAGATGCAGGTAGCAGCACTCAGGTGAGATGGTCAGCCGGCGACTTAAAAGAGGAAGAATTAAATAAGACGCTTTCTTCCACAAAGTCAGAGTTTATACACTTAGAATTGGCTTATAAACTGTTTAACTTGGCTCGTAATGTTGTGGGTGACCCTCAGGATGATTCTCACAACACCCTACCTAACGTTAGACCCGTTCATCCTCACAGAACCGTTGCAGCCTCCTTCTTTGCTTCGTCCTCAAGATGTTGCTTCAGTAAATCCACTCGTTCCCTTCCTTTCCTTCTGGGTGCCATCTGCTCTGCGAGGCGCGCCGATCCCTTATTGAACTTAAATCACAAGAATAAATCACAAGATCTCCCCTCCAGATCTGAACAACTTTTTATCTAAACTAAAGGGGGGAAAAAACCGGTTGGCATCTGTCTGGTGGCGCTAAAAGTGTAATAAACAGGGTTGACATGGGTGACAGATGTTTGTAACACAGCACCGTTCTGTCATTCGTCACATGTTTGTGTCGTTTCCTGCCAGAATAAACCGATGACTCAAACAGAAAAATCTTAATTTTGAGCCAGAACACCCCCCCTCCCCTCCGACCCAGATGAGGAGCAGATGACCAGCACCGCCTCAGTCCGCCAGAATTCAGCAGAAACACATTCTGCTGTTCAGTTTGGGAAACCCTGACAGTCGCCCACGCAGCGGTGACTCACCGGGGCTGCAGGCGCTCGTGTGCACATCCAGCCGTCCCACCCATGATGAGTCACCGAAAACACTCCTCGAAGTCCCCACGTGTCGTCCCCCCCCCCCCCCCCCCCCCCCCCAGCCTGCGTCGCCATGGAGACGCACAACACTGCAGCGAACACAGAGTCTAAAGCGTCCAGAGGAGAAAGTGAGAAACTGACGCTGCTTAAGTGATCTTTGCCTGTTGGGCCTGATTTAAATATTTCATTATGAACAATAAGAACAATGTGTCAGCCAGTGCAGGATGTTGGGGATTTTTTTTTTTATTTTTTTTTTTTTTTCTCTGTAGTGTGATTTTTTTTTTTTTTACCATCACTCTCACCAAAGGACTTGTGCAGTTACATTTTTTGTCCTGCATTAGTCTCTATTTTCTTTTTTTTTTTAATTCTGTATGAATTTTTTTAATATTATTTAGAATTATTTTATTTGGTAAATTAATTTAAAATGTTTTTATTTTATTTGTCATCAGACAGATTAAGCAGCCCACATGTGGACAGTGCTGTCAGTCTGTTGGGGGGGGGGGCTAAGCTGGATGTGAGCAGGCGGAGCCACTCCTGGTCGTTGACCGACAGTTACCTCTGAATCCCAGTCACATGCGTTTACATGCTCCGCCCCCTGGCGGCCGAAGTGGGAAGCGCCTCTTAAAGGGACGCGTGTCCTCTGCTGCAGCTATTTTAGAGGCGGACTGTTACACAAGAGGAAAGAGGAACCGGTCGGGTTTACAGGAAGACCAGGGCTGCCGTTGATGTCTCTCAAATTTAGCAAATATAATATTAGGGATGCACGATAACTGTTTTTTAAAACCGATACCGATAACTGATAACACACACATATACCTAAGATCATTACATCAATACTATGAACGAAATCAAAAATAGTTTTGACTTTTTAAATGAACAGATATTTATTTTTTCCAATGAAAAACTATTGTCAAGCCTCTCCAACATTTTCATAAAGCTATCAGACAAACCTATTTGATATCTCACATTAACTTAAATAAGGTTCATTACTGACTGATATAAAAAATAAAGGCTCCTTGAACTGATGGAAATACATGCATCAGAATTACTAACTGAAAAAGATTAACATTTAAAGGATTTTGGCTTGTGGTTCCATTTAAATTAATACCTTTAATTAAAGTAAATGAGGTTCAGTAGTTTTTATTTTTTAATCTCATGGAAGCTTTAGATGAGAGGAATGAGGGAGAGGAGAGACTGCTGCTGGCTTGCTCACGTTAGCATTAGCTTCCGTTAGCTCACGTTAGCGCGATTTCAAAACTCCATGGAAGTGATTGTTATGTTGTAGGTGGCTGATCAGGTTTTACGTATTAAAGCTTGTGCTTCCCTCCTCGTAGAATTCACTCGGAGGATTCGTCACAAATAACCACCTAAACTATCTTCTTCTGAAACTTTAACAAAGTTCCACACCACCATGTTTGTTGTGATCAGCGCTGTGCTGCAGGCTGCATTCAAGGTGTAACGTAAATTCCCACATTCACTTGTTTGCTAGTCGTTCTTTCAGCCTTTTCTATTTTTCTTATTTTTTATGTCTAACATGTGGGAAAATACTGTGAATATCAATTCAAGTCAGCAACTACTAAAATTATGACCGAGTTAACGAGTTGTTTTCTGGCATGAGGGGGTATTCTTGATTTTCCTTACTGAGAAATCATTTTTCTGATTATGCTGACGTCACTTGAACATAACATTCACTGCTGGTCATTCAAGGCTCAGAGGGTGCCTTGAATGACCTTCGTTCCAGCACAAAACTCCACCTCATTCATGCGATCTTAAGTCTCTGGAACAACTCAGTTTTTGTTTTTTTTTTGTTTTTTTTTTATAAATCTAACACAGTGATTCCCAAAGTGTGGCCCGCGGCCCCCTGGTGGGCCGTCGCGGTATTGCAGGTGGGCCGTGAGAGGTCATTAAAATTAAACATGTTTTAAATCCTCAAACTTTTTAAAATGTTTTTAAAACTGTAAAATATTAATGGCATGATTAAAAAAATGTTAAGACGTAACAAAACAAACTAGTTAAGTGTTATTCTACTGTCATCTTAACTTAATATGACAAGTGTCACCTTATTTGTTGACCCCTTATGTTAATATCAGAACATAGTTTCTAGTCCTGAATGTTGATCACAGTTGTGATTAAAGGTTTTGGTGGGCTGCGAAGATTTTTCACATTTTAATATTTATTATTTTATTATTTTAGTATTCTGAAGTTTGGGAATGGCTGATCTATCAGATTTTTTCAGTTACTGGTAGGAACATACAAAAGTGAAACTACAGAGAAGCAGACATCCAAAGCTCCTTCAGGGGGGTGCATAGTTCTCACACTGTAAAAGTCAGCTTTATTTTTAAACAAATGAATACATTTAATGACATAAAACAAGTTTGGTACCTCACACACTGCTTTCCGAATCCGTCAGTTGCCCTTCTTGACTTGAAGTCTTTTGTTTTCGTCTGCTTTCTCTCGCTCACCTGTGGGTTTTCTTCCCACCACAGGTTGATTCTGGATATGGTTCAGAGTCCAGTCTGCGGAGACACGGCTCCATGCTGTCGCTAGCATCAGCCACCAGCGGCTACTCCGCCACCTCCACATCCTCCTTCAAGGTCAGTGCTCCAGATTACTCTGAGGGACTCAGCTCTCATATGGATGAGGGACATGGACATGTAAAGACGGGCCGTCCGTTGTCTTGTTTTCCTCAGAAGGGTTACAGCCTGAGAGAGAAGCTGGCTGAGATGGAGACGTTCAGAGACATCCTGTGCAGGCAGGTGGACACGCTTCAGAAGTACTTCGATAGCTGCGCAGATGCTGTGTCCAAGGATGAGCTGCAGAGAGACAAAAGTAAGAAGCTCAGACGTCCACACTGCTGTTAAACAATTATCACTAGGGATGCACGATAACTGATACCGATAACTTTCAGCTCCTAAAGGCTGATACCGACACATATAACACACACATATACTTAAGATCATTACATCAATACTATGTACAAAATCAAAAAAAGTTTTGACTTTTTAAATGAACAGATATTTATTTTTTCCAATGAAAAACTATTGGCAAGCCTCTTAAACATTTTCGTAAAGCTATCAAACAAACCTATTTAATATCTCACATCAACTTAAATAAGGTTCATTACTGACTGATATAAAAAATAAAGGCTCCTTGAACTGATGGAAATACATGCATCAGAATTACTAACTGAAAAAGATTAACATTTAAAGGATTTTGGCTTGTGGTTCCATTTAAATTAATACCTTTAATTAAAGTTAATGAGGTTCAGACCTCTGCTAGCTTGCGCACGTTAGCATTAGCTTCCGTTAGCTCACGTTAGCGTGATTTCAAAACTCCATGGAAGTGATTGTTATGTTGTAGGTGGCTGATCAGGTTTTACGTATTAAAGCTTGTGCTTCCCTCCTCGTAGAATTCACTCGGAGGATTCGTCACAAATAACCACCAAACTATCTTCTTCTGAAACTTTAATGAAGTTCCACGCCGCCATGTTTGTTGTGATCAGTGCGCTGTGCTGTAGGATGCATTCAAGGTGTAACGTAAATTCCTCCGTTACCTCGTTTGCTTGTCGTTCTTTCAGCCTTTTCTATTTTTTTATTCTTTTTTTATGTGTAACATGTGGGAAAATACTGCAAATATCAATTAAAGTCAGCAACTACTAAAATTATGACCGAGTTAACGAGTTGTTTTCTGGCATGAGGGGGTATTCTTGATTTTCCTGATTGAGAAATCGTTTTTCTGATTATGCCGACGTCACTTGAACATAACATTCACTGCTGGTCATTCAAGGCTCAGAGGGAGCGAGGCACTGCTGTGTTGACAGAAATATAAATGTTATCAGGGCTATTCGTAATGATATCGGAGTTATCGGAATGATGTCATAATTTCCTGTTATCGGCCCGATAGTTATCAGGTTGATAATTATCGTGCATCCCTAAGTATGAGTCCTCTGATTGATTACCTCCATCACAAGCGTGGTAAAATTTTAAGCGATAGCGATTACCGTTAATGTTTGACTTCATCTCATTATCGCGGTCGATTACCGGGATATATAATTTCAGCCTCATTCAAGTCTGCGAGCGACTCACAACTGTGTCTGACGTGAATATGTAGCTTGTAACATCGGCAAAATGCAGTTGTCCCTCTGCATTTTTAAGAATGCAGAGGGACAACTGGTGGAGGACAGTTATTCTGTCTGCAGAGCACTTGTTTACATTTTATTGTAATTTGTAGAAGCAACTTGAAGGAGCTAAGGCTAATGCTTCAAGCTACTGAGATGTTTGACCAAGAGTAACCTGGTCGACGCGCTTTGCTAACTCACATTTCGTAAACCGTTGTGTGTTGATCGAAAAATGACCAGAACGATGTTCTTCTGATGCAGTTAAAATATTAATTTATTCCATTAACTGATCCGACAACCATAACGCCGGCAGTTAGCGCCACAGCGGTTAAAACCTTTTGTCCTTCCGGGTCAAACAGCTAACCAATAACAGGCAGCTACCTTTATACCTGACCCTCAGGTAACAACACAGCGACACCCCACAGACACACAGAGTGAACTACAATTCAGAACAACATATTTGGCTCCTAACAACTGTTTCTTTATTTACACATTTATACGTATTTAAGGTTCAGCTTAAAGTCTAAAGTTTATTTCATTTGAACTTGCACTATAATTTTTGTTCCAGATAACTGTTTGCATATTTTGACCTACTATGGTTGTTAAAGTGTTTATTTAAATTTGCATCAGACAAATAAGCTTTGTTCCTGTTATTTATTTTGTTCATTTAAAATAAAACCTCTTTCTGTGCCAGTTGTTTCTCCGTTTAATGTGAAAGTTTCATTTTGATAAGATTTTGGCTTCTGATGTTTTAGTATGACAAGAAAACAAGATTTTGTGAAATTATTTAAATGTATGTGTTTTTTGGACATTTGTACAGCAATTAAGAATATCGCGATAATATTGTAAACCGTGATAATATCGTAAACTAGTGCTGGGCGATATGGAAAAAAATCATATATCACGATATGGACTATTTTATGTCACGATAACAATATATATCACGATATACCATAATAAAGTATGTTTTCAGTTATTCTCTGAAAAGTTTGACAAAAATTTCATTGCTTACTTTTCAACTTTATTTTGAAAGGACATTTAGCTGAACTGTCACAAACATACATTTTAGTGCAGCAAAAACAGGTAGGTACAGAGGTACAGTAGCTTTCACATTTTTTTTAAAAAAGTGCACAACAGTTTCTGAGAGGAAAAACGTTTTTGCAAGTTCAGCTATAAAAAATAAACACAAATTATTTTTCAACTTTCTGAAATCTGTAACCTTGTAGTGCAAAGTTTGCAAACCAATATAAAGTGTCTAAAGTAAACATCAGGGTTGAAGAGAACTCTGTTTAAGGCATTAACCATGAATAAAAGTGCAAACATAAAAGGCTACTTTGTAGAAGTAGATATGATTCTATCAAATTTATCATTGCAGGTTATTTAATTACATATTTGCTGTAATAATTGATAATATTAGGTTAGAAACGATAGAAACGATAGAAGAGAAATGGCACGATACACACTTTTATATCGTCCCCACGATATGTATCGTCATATCGCCCAGCACTATCGTAAACCGTGATAATTTGGTCACGATAATCGAGATATCAAATTTTCTATGTTGTTACCTTCTGTCAGTCTAAATTTAAAAAGAAACTGCTTCAAGTTTCTGGACAACGTCAGTCCAATAAAATCTGACTGAAATCTGTTTATAAATCAGATTATAGTTCTTTAACCTTTTTAAATTTTCTCAAAATCTAAGAGAGCTGAGCATCGATAAATCTGCACGACTCCTAAAGATATAAGTCAATAATTGGAGTTTACAGAGAAGGACGGAGTGAATCTGGCGAGGAATGCGTTGAGTCAGACAACAGTTATTCAGTCGGCCCCCCCAGCCCCCCTCCCCCCCCACCCCCACCCCATCCATGCTGGCTGAACATTTGTTCACGGAGGTCTGCGCTCAGCTCCCGTGGATGAAGCCCTGCTTTTGTTCTCCTCACCTCCCTCCCAGCGCTCCTCTCTCGCCCTCTCTCCGCTCTGGAGATGAAACCAGACCATTGTCACGCTGGCGGGCGCAGCGGGACTAACGGCCGTCGGACTAACGGGGTCCTGTGCTGCCGCCTGAGCCGTGAACGAGGGCGCCAGGCGCTGCCGCGTCCGCAGAGTCCCACCGGAAAGGAGCAAATACCTGCTCGCTGTAGTTTTATTTGAATCCCGTCTGAACGTTTCTTCTTATTTTGTTTCAGTCGTGGAGGACGATGAGGATGACTTTCCCAGCACCCGCACAGACGGAGACTTCCTGCACAACAACAACGGCAGCAGAGAAAAACGTGAGTGATGTGTAACTTTCACTTAAAGGCCGTGGACGTTTGATTTTTTTAACTGTGAGCGTTTCTGTGTGGACCAGAGGGAAAACGAGCTCAGGTCAGTGAGACGGACCGAAGACGCGTTAACATTCATAAAACATGTGATCTTTCTCGTCCTTTATTTAACCCCTTTTCTGTTATTTTGATTGGGAATCTTCGGACACAAACAGCCTGACCGCCGTCATCTCCTTTCTCCCATCATCCGGCACGTTTCTTTACGCCGAGGTTACTTTTCAGTCTTGAGATTTTTGTCAAGATTTGAGATTTTTATATTAGAGTTCATCGGCTTCACCTGACGTTTCCAGTTAAGCTCCTGGGTAGGGCTGTAGCGATACAATAATCTCACGATACGATACGATTAGGGCTGTAGCGATACACTAATCTCACGATACGATACGATTAGGGCTGTAGCGATACACTAATCTCACGATACGATACGATTAGGGCTGTAGCGATACACTAATCTCACGATACGATACGATTAGGGCTGTAGCGATACACTAATCTCACGATACGATACGATTAGGGCTGTAGCGATACACTAATCGATGCTGTTCAACTACATTGTTCTACATGCTCCCACTCGCTCAAATTATGAAAAACAACAAAATATGTTGCCACAACTATGCTGATGACACACAAATCTACATAACCATCTCACCAGGAGACTACAGTCCAATCCAAACACTGACCAGATGCATTGATCAAATTAGAGACTGGATGTGTCAGAACTTCTTTCAGTTAAATGAAGACAAAACTAAAATAATAGTTTTTGGAGCCAAGGAAGAAAGATTAAAAGTCACCACTCAACTTCAAAGAGCGAAGTTAGAAACCAAAAACAAAGCCAGAAATCTGGGTGTTGTTATGGACTCAGACCTGAACTTCAGTAGTCACGTTAAGACAGTTGTGAAGTCACTTAAAGAACATATCCAGGATTAAAGGACTGATGTCTCTGCAGGATTTAGAAAAACTTGTCCATGCATTTATCTTCAGTAGACTAGACTACTGTAACGCTGTCCTGACAGGTCTCCCTAAAAAGACCATCAGACAGCTGCAGTTAGTCCAGAACCTGCTGCTCCAGTCCTCACTAACACCAGGAAACTGGATCATGTAACTCCAGTCCTCACTAACACCAGGAAACTGGATCATATAACTCCAGTCCTCACTAACACCAGGAAACTGGATCATATAACTCCAGTCCTCACTAACACCAGGAAACTGGATCATATAACTCCAGTCCTCACTAACACCAGGAAACTGGATCATATAACTCCAGTCCTCACTAACACCAGGAAACTGGATCATATAACTCCAGTCCTCACTAACACCAGGAAACTGGATCATATAACTCCAGTCCTCACTAACACCAGGAAACTGGATCATATAACTCCAGTCCTCGCTAACACCAGGAAACTGGATCATATAACTCCAGTCCTCACTAACACCAGGAAACTGGATCATAACTCCAGCCTCACTCCAAACACCAGGAAACTGGATCATATAACTCCAGTCCTCACTGACACCAGGAAACTGGATCATATAACTCCAGTCCTCACTGACACCAGGAAACTGGATCATATAACTCCAGTCCTCACTAACACCAGGAAACTGGATCATATAACTCCAGTCCTCACTAACACCAGGAAACTGGATCATATAACTCCAGTCCTCACTAACACCAGGAAACTGGATCATATAACTCCAGTCCTCACTGACACCAGGGAACTGGATCATATAACTCCAGTCCTCACTAACACCAGGAAACTGGATCATATAACTCCAGTCCTCACTGACACCAGGAAACTGGATCATATAACTCCAGTCCTCACTAACACCAGGAAACTGGATCATATAACTCCAGTCCTCACTAACACCAGGAAACTGGATCATATAACTCCAGTCCTCACTGACACCAGGAAACTGGATCATATAACTCCAGTCCTCACTAACACCAGGAAAACTGGATCATATAACTCCAGTCCTCACTAACACCAGGAAACTGGATCATATAACTCCAGTCCTCACTAACACCAGGAAACTGGAAACTGGATCATATAACTCCAGTCCTCACTAACACCAGGAAACTGGATCATATAACTCCAGTCCTCACTAACACCAGGAAACTGGATCAGATAACTCCAGTCCTCACTAACACCAGGAAACTGGATCATATAACTCCAGTCCTCACTAACACCAGGAAACTGGATCATATAACTCCAGTCCTCACTAACACCAGGAAACTGGATCATATAACTCCAGTCCTCACTAACACCAGGAAACTGGATCATATAACTCCAGTCCTCACTAACACCAGGAAACTGGATCATATAACTCCAGTCCTCACTAACACCAGGAAACTGGATCATATAACTCCAGTCCTCACTAACACCAGGAAACTGGATCATATAACTCCAGTCCTCACTAACACCAGGAAACTGGATCATATAACTCCAGTCCTCACTAACACCAGGAAACTGGATCATATAACTCCAGTCCTCACTAACACCAGGAAACTGGATCATATAACTCCAGTCCTCACTAACACCAGGAAACTGGATCATATAACTCCAGTCCTCACTAACACCAGGAAACTGGATCATATAACTCCAGTCCTCACTAACACCAGGAAACTGGATCATATAACTCCAGTCCTCACTAACACCAGGAAACTGGATCATATAACTCCAGTCCTCACTAACACCAGGAAACTGGATCATATAACTCCAGTCCTCACTAAACCCAGGAAACTGGATCATATAACTCCAGTCCTCACTAACACCAGGAAACTGGATCATATAACTCCAGTCCTCACTAACACCAGGAAACTGGATCATATAACTCCAGTCCTCACTAACACCAGGAAACTGGATCATATAACTCCTCACTAACACCAGGAAACTGGATCATATAACTCCAGTCTCACTAACACCAGGAAACTGGATCATATAACTCCAGTCCTCACTAACACCAGGAAACTGGATCATATAACTCCAGTCCTCACTAACACCAGGAAACTGGATCATATAACTCCAGTCCTCACTAACACCAGGAAACTGGATCATATAACTCCAGTCCTCACTAACACCAGGAAACTGGATCATATAACTCCAGTCCTCACTAACACAGGATCTTCTGGTTGGTTCTGAACCCACCAGATCCCTCAGGTCATCAGGTTCAAGTCTACTTTCTGTTCCCAGAGTCAGAACTAAACACAGAGAGGAAGCGTTCAGTTTTTATGCTCCTCAAATGTGGAACAAACTCCCAGAAACCTGCAGGTCTGCTGACACTCAGCAGTTTTAAATCAAGGTTAAAAACTTTTCTATTTGCCACACAGCGATACACTAATCTCACGATACGATACGATTAGGGCTGTAGCGATACACTAATCTCACGATACGATACGATTAGGGCTGTAGCGATACACTAATCTCACGATACGATACATGATATTCGGCTCATAATACGATATAGATCGATATTCCAACCATCTCAGCAGAGTAGCTGAAGGACTTAACCCCTGCAACACGGGGGTTTTGAAAGAGGCTTAGAATATCAATACCCGCGGCTGAAAAATCAATACTCTCTGGAGAAATGAAATATCGATATATATCACAGAATCGATAAAATCGCTCAGCTCTACTCCTGGGTAACGGGGTCACATGACCTCTTGAACCCGGTTTAACCTGGAGCTGAAGAACAGCTTGATCTCAGCTGTAAACACACAAAATACCGCCACATCAACCAAAACATCGCTGCTGCATCTGTGATTTGTCACTTCAGGGTAGGGGTGTGAAAAAAAATCAATTTGGCGATATATCGCGATATCCGGCCACCCGATATAATACCAAATGTATTTATTTTTTTAAGCTCATAATATCGATTTTTTTTTTTTTTTTTTTTTTTTAGAAAAATTCATTCATTTACTTAAATGTGCAAAAACAATAATAATAAACAAAAAATATTGTTTTGAAGCAAATAGTTTTGACTCAATTTGTCCTCTGAATGATCAATATCATCTGATGAACATATACAGCAACTTGATTTTTTCATCTCTACTTTTAATTTGGATATTAACTGGGTAGAATATCACAATATATTGTGATAATATCGCATGGTGGCCCAAGGATCATGATACATATCGTATTGCGAGGTCCTTGCCAATACTCACCCCTACTTCAAGGTTTATAAAACCGTTCCGGTTGCGTGCCGGTCCTCACCTGTGTCTTTCTCCCCCCCAGTGTTCCAGTCTTTGAGCCTGAAGGGAATTAATGGCATCGACTTCAAGGGCGAAGCCATAACGTTCAAGGCCACCACGGCCGGGATCCTGGCCACCCTGTCCCACTGCATCGACCTGATGGTGAAGAGAGAGGACAGCTGGCAGAAGAGACTGGACAAGGTCTGGACCGGTCCGGAGTGCAGGTGCATCTGATCACACCCCGTCTTCGTCTCCAGGTGTGCAGTGATTTCCTTTTGTGTGCGCAGGAAATGGAAAAAAAAAAAGACGAAGGATAGAGGAGAGCTACAAATCTGCTCTCGGTGACCTGAAGAAGAAGTCCCACTTTGGAGGTCCAGATTATGAGGTAAAAGAACCGTGAAAGTCTTCGCCTGTAAACCGAAATAAACGATGAGTTGGACTGACGTCACCTGTCCGTCCTGCAGGAAGGTCCCAACAGCCTGATCAATGAGGACGAGTTCTTCGACGCGGTGGAAGCAGCTCTCGACAGACAGGACAAGATAGAGGAGCAGGTGAAAAGGAGAAGACGGCGTTCTTCATCCAGGTTTACTCGCCCTGAAGGTGAAGGATGTTAAAGCTCAGATGTCCGGTTTGTCTTCTGTGTCTAGTCTCAAACGGAGAAGACGAGGATGCAGCGATCCAGCCCGGTTCCTCCTGGAGACATCTACTCCACCTGCGGCACCCACAGATTCTCCGACAAGGTATCAAACCTTTGAACCTGAAACTCTCCAGGTGTCTTTAATCAGTCCAGCCGCCCGCCCTGCTTTCTTCACGTCTTCCCCCGTAGCCTGATAGTCGGGGTTCTTCCCCTCGACTTCCACAGATTCAGCGTGGAGCTAACTTCCTGTTGAGGCTCAGGAGGAAATTTAAACTAGTGTGGCAAGGGACACTACGGAGGGCCCGGGCGGGATTTGATCCCCAGACTCCCGGGTGAGAGTCACGTGTGCTTGCCAGTCAGCCAAAGGGATATCCCGTTGGCCAAGTAGCCAGGACACGTGATCAATCGGAGGTATATAGTGACAGGACCCCCACACTGTCACACTAGGGATGCACGATAACTGTTTTTCAAAACCGATACCGATAACCAATAACACACACATATACCTAAGATCATTACATCAATACTATAAACAAAATCAAAAATAGTTTGGACTCTTTAAATGAACAGATATTTATTTTTTCTAATGAAAAACTACTGTCAAGCCTCTCAAACATTTTCATAAAGCTATTAAACAAACCTATTTGATATCTCACATTAACTTAAATAAGGTTCATTACTGACTGATATAAAAAATAAAGGCTCCTTGAACTGATGGAAATACATGCATCAGAATTACTAACTGAAAAAGATTAACATTTAAAGGATTTTGGCTTGTGGTTCCATTTAAATTAATACCTTTAAATAAAGTAAATGAGGTTCAATTGTTTTCTTTATTTTTTAATCTCATGGAAGCTTTAGATGAGAGGAATGAGGGAGAGGGGAGACTGCTGCCGGCTTGCGCACGTTAGCATTTGCTTACGTTAGCGTGATTTCAAAACTCCATGGAAGTGATTGTTATGTTGTAGGTGGCTGATCAGGTTTTACGTATTAAAGCTTGTGCTTCCCTCCTCGTAGAATTCCCTCGGAGGATTCGTCACAAATAACCACCAAACTATCTTCTTCTGAAACTTTAACCAAGTTCCACGTCGCCATGTTTGTGATCAGCGCTGCTGCAGGCTGCATTCAAGGTGTAACGTAAATTCCTCCGTTCCCTCGTTTTCTAGTCGTTCTTTCAGCCTTTTATATTTTTTTTATATTTTTTTATGTGTAACATGTGGGAAAATACTGTGAATATCAATTAAAGTCAGCAACTACTAAAATTATGACGAGTTAACGAGTTGTTTTCTGGCATGAGGGGGTATTCTTGATTTTCCTTATTGCGTAATAGTTTTTCTGATTATGCCGACGTCACTTGAACATAACATTCACTGCTGGTCATTCAAGACTCAGAGGGAGCGAGGCACTGCTGTGTTGACAGAAATATAAATGTTATCGGGGCTATTCGTCGTGATATCGGACTTATCGGAATGACGTCATAATTTCCTGTTATCGGCCCGATAGTTATCGGGTCGATAATTATCGTGCACCCCTAGTTTTAAGTCTCTGGTCATGTGTAAGTGAAGAATCTATCAATAGAACGTCGTAGATGAATCAGAAAGCAGAAGAAGCAGCTGCACTGATCCGTCGGTCGTCTACGGACCGGTCCAGGTTGTTCGTGTTCAGGGTTCACGGCTAACACATGAAGTTGAGAGCAAACCCGCCGGCTCCTAACTGACTACCAGAGACACAACTGGTCTCGTCCCAGAGCCTGAGCACCTTTTTCCAGAAGCTCTTCTAACAATCGGCATCTGCTTCTTCCTGCGCTGCAGGTGGAGGAGATGGTGCAGAATCACATGACCTACTCGCTGCAGGACGTCGGCGGAGACGCCAACTGGCAGCTGGTCGTGGAGGAGGGAGAGATGAAGGTACGTTCACGGCGCCTGCAGCGAAACCGCTTCGTCGTAGACACGGTTATAATAGTTTGGGATTTTCCATTAGTTTTTATTTAGTTTTCGTTAACGGTAATAACCCTTGCTCATAGAGCGTCTGAACATGTCCGACGCTGTGACACGTGCGTGCAGGTGTACAGGAGGGAGGTGGAGGAAAACGGGATCGTTCTGGACCCGCTGAAGGCGACCCACTCAGTCAAGGGGGTGACGGGACACGAGGTCTGCCACTACTTCTGGGACACGGCGTACCGCAACGACTGGGAAAGTAGGTGTTTGTACGACAAATTAGATCTGGTTTAAAAAAAACAGACCTTCATTGAGTCGTGTTTCCTCAGCTACAATCGAGAACTTCAACGTTGTGGAAACGCTGTCGGACAACGCCGCCATCGTGTACCAGACACACAAGGTAGGACATAAAAGCCGAGCGTTGGACTGTCCGTCTCCGTCACATGCAGCCACTTTAGTCTGAGGCGGTAACGCGCATCTGCGTTGCAGAGGGTGTGGCCGGCGTCTCAGAGGGACGTCCTGTACCTGTCCGCCATGAGGAAGATCCTGGCCAACAACGAGAACGACCCGGACACCTGGCTAGTCTGCAACTTCTCCGTCGACCACGACGACGCACAGGTGAGCCCTCGGATAAACCCCCGGCAGAAACCCGGGGAGGTTTTTGGTATTCACTAGAGCTGAGCAATTTTATCGATTCTGCGATATATATCGATATTGTATTTCCTAGAGATTGACCAATATGGGTTTTTCGGGACCGATACTGATTATTAGTAGTTAAAGGAGGCCAATAACCGATATTTGCAGTAAAAGTGTAAAAATTGGCGTAAAAAAATTGAATAATGCAAACACTGAACTTCATTGAAATGCCTAAAGCATGTTTATTGAATCACACAAATATAAAATAATAGCTCCAGAAGTGGCTGAATTTCCTAGACTCAGAAACATCTGTTTCAACAAGGACCCTGTCATTTAAAACTGTGTTGCTACATTATTAATGATTAATATGACAAAGGCTACATAAAAAAGTATAATAGTTGCTATGAGTGCAATTAAACTCCTGACAGGACACAAACAGCCTTTCGGTCTTTAATGAGCTCTAACAGTATTTAAAATGTTCCACCACTTTGTTCAGATAAATCATTTCTGAATTTTCCCGTTCATTTTCAGATCATAGGACCAGAGAAGCTCATTGCAACGTTAGTAGTTGTGAGTTGTAGAGTTTTTCACGTGTCTTTAACTACATACTATTCTCCACGTTACATACCGTGATTTTCTATTGAGCGCACCTGAATATCAGGAATATCAGAATATTCAGATCTCAGAATAAATATGTGCAGTAGCTGTTTACTTCTTTGACCGACAGATCGATTGCCTTTAACTTAAAAGCTAAATCATATGCATTCCTTCATGTGTTTCCATGATGAGGGTGTGTGCATGAAGCACAAAACGACTGATCTGAAGAATTTAGTTCGAACAGTTTCATTGGTCCACTGTGACCGGTTCTCTAAATTCATTCTGACGGAGATAAACATATTGACGGCATGAAGCTAGCCCGTAGAAATCTATACATTAGCCACATCGTTGTATTAGCTGTAGGGTTCGAAGCGTGAGAAAAAGTAACGGCTTACTGTCCGGAAAGTACGGTGTATTTTCCCCGTTGCTAATACGTAGTCTGCAGAGCGTTTAGAGCCAGATGGATAAACTAATTTATGGTAAAAGCTAAGCAGCCTCCACCTTAGCGAACTGAGTTTTTTTAGGGGTGCACGATAATTATCGACCAGATAAATATCGGGCCGATAACAGAATATTATGACGTCATCCCAATAAGTCCGATATGACGACGAATAGCCCCGATAACATTTATATTTCTGTCAACACAGCAGTGCCTCGCTCCCTCTGAGCCTTGAATGACCAGCAGTGAATGTTGTGTTCATGTGACGTCGGCATAATCAGAAAAATGATTCCTCAATCAAGGAAAATCAAGAATACCCCCTCATGCCAGAAAACAACTCGTTAACTCGGTCATAATTTTAGTAGTTGCTAACTTGAATTGATATTCGCAGTATTTTCTCACGTTACACATAAAAAATAGAAAAATAGAAAAGGCTGAAAGAACGACTAGCAAACGAGGGAACGGAGGAATTTACGTTACACCTTGAATGCAGCATTCAGTTCAGTGCGCTGATAAAAACAAACAAACATGGCGGCTATTATATGGAATTTCGTTCAAGTTTCAGAAGAAGATAGTTCGCTGGTTATTTGTGACAAGTGCTCCAAGAGAAGGAGGGAAAAATATCACAAGCTTTAATACGTCAAACCTGATCAGCCACCTGACATATAACCATCGCGTCCATGGAATTTTAAAAATCGCGCTAACGTGAGCTAACATGAGCTAACGTCAGCAAACCAGCAGGAAGTCAACCCCTCCCCTCCCCTCCCCTCTCCATCATCTTTCTTGTCTAAAGCTTCCATGAGATTAAAAAAAAAAAAAAAAACTGCTGAACCTCATTTACTTTAATTAGAAGGCATTCATTTGAATAGAACCATTTAAATGTAATTTTTTTTTTTTGTTACTATGGAGTGCACTTTTTCAGTTTATTTACACCTTTATTTTTTATATCAGTCAGTAATGAACCTTATTTAAATTAATGTGAGATATCAAATAGGTTTGTTTGATAGCTTTACGAAAATGTCTGAGAGGCTTGACAATAGTTTTTCATTAGAAAAAATAAATATCTGTTAATTTAAAGAGTCAAAACTGTTTTTGGTTTTGTTCATAGTATTGACTATGGTTCCCCAGGGGTCCCAGGATTGACCCCTGAGGAACCCCAAATACTGTTGTAATGGAACAGACCCATCGTTGTGAGTCTTGTCTACAGTAATCCCCCACACTTGGCGGTTAATGGGGGCTGTGACCCCCCCCCCCCCGGGAATGGTGAAAACCGCGATGTGGATGTACATGTACATGTATATGTACATACAGTATACATGTACGCGCAAACGCAAAACCTACAGAAGGTACAGTCACTTTGACGATCTCTCCTCTGTGCCGAGATGCAGGGACTCGTATCAGCCAATCAGCTACAGACAACCGACAGCACAGTAATGACGTCATAGCAGCCAATCACAGGCCTCGATTTTCATTCATGGGGCCTCCCCTATAGACTCCTGTTGCTTCCCGAGACTCGTTCTTGATGTGATGTGTTTTGCTTCAGCCTCGAATACCTTCGAATACTTTTTTTTCCATTAATATTTTAGAAACTCCCACAATCGCTGAGACCGCGAAGTGTGGGGGATTACTGTAATGATCTTAGGCACATGTGTGTGTTATCGGTATCGGCCTTTAGGAGCTGAAAGTTATTGTGCATCCCTAAGTTTTTTATGCACTTTCTCTTAATCACACACACATGCTTTTCTATCATGGACTGTTTCCATGTCGATATTATCAGCAGTCTTCTTTTAAATAATTCACAGACATGTTGGGACGTAGTAGGAGTTAGCATAGCTGCCGCTAAGGTTTACTCTGCTCTTACGTTATTCTGCTGCTCACTGTAACGTTAGTAGTAGTTGTGAGATGCAGAGTTCTGGGATGTTTATTACAATTTCAGAAGAGCTTTCTGCATTTACCTTTGACAGGTGTTTTCTGTCCGGAGCTTCTCACACGAGAAAACTTTTCCTCTCACTCTCCCGTGTTTGTGATGACAGCTTCTTCTTTGGAGGCTCCGCCTCTGCCGCTCAACCAATCAGAGGACGGGGTGAATAATGCAGGAGAGAGATGCGCGGCTGCATCTGAGCCCAAATAACCCAGTTTTAAATTGATTTCTTCATATCGGCCGGTCGGATTAAAAAAAGGCTGATGCTGATATACATCAAATTTCCAAATATCGGCCGCCGATAATCGGTCGATCTCTAGTATTAGAGAGTATCGATTTTTCAGCCGCGGGTATCGATATTCTCAGCAACTTTCAAACCCCCCGTGTCCGCAGGGGTGCTCGTCCTGCACTTTGCAGGATCCTTAAAATCTTTCAGAAAATGATGTGATGATGAATATCAATATATATCGTGTATCGTATCGCAAGATTAGTGTATCGCTACAGCCCTTGTATTCACCCGCTCCTCTCTCCTCCACAGCCAACCAGCAGGTGCGTTCGTGCCAAAATCAACATCGCCATGATCTGTCAGACCCTCGTCAGTCCACCAGAGGGCGATAAAGAGATCAGCAGGGACAACATCTTGTGTAAGATCACCTACGTTGCCAACGGTGAGTTTCTCCAAAGGTCTGCAGGTAAAACAGGTCAGGTGAATGAAGGTCCTGACGGATGTGTCGCATGTGTGCAGTGAATCCAGGAGGCTGGGCCCCCGCCTCCGTGCTCAGGGCCGTCGCTAAGAGGGAGTACCCCAAGTTCCTCAAGCGCTTCACCTCCTACGTGCAGGAAAAAACCGCCGGCAAACCCATTTTGTTCTGAGACGCTGCAGGTGAGCGGAGTCGCCGGGGGCGTTCCAGCTCTTGACCGTCACCATGCATGAACGTCGTAATTAATTACGTTTCTCCATCTTTTCAGGGTTGAAACGACGACGAAACCGCAGTTGGATCTTAGAGGAGAGACCACCTCCGAAACGACCTGTTAAAGTCATTTCCCTCCTGTTTGTTTGTTGTTTTTAGCTATAAATGGTCACAAAGTGTAAATAATCAGTAAAACCCTCCCATCTTCCCTCCATCCCGTCTCAACATGGCAAACAGGAGGGGAAGGAAGGGGATTATGGGATTGAAACCTGGCAGTAAATCATTTCAGTCATTTTAAAGTCACTCTATGTAGAAATACCACCTCTGACCACATGAGGGCAGACTCATACGCCGTCACGTTGGCAAAACGTGACTCCGCCCAACCCCCCAGTTTAATCCAAAAATGAGCAAACGGTTCTGACGAAGAGGCCCGACAGTCAAATGGAACGGCCCGACTTGAGTCGGTTACCGCGGGCGACCCATTTCAGCTTTACAGCGAACCTGGATGAATCCGTCCTGGTTTTAGATGACGTTTTAGCAGCGGCATGCTAAACGAGGAATGCTGGGTCATAGCTACCACAACCAGCCGTTAACCGGCCGTTAACCGGCCTAGCCTCGGCCCTAGTGGTCAGTTGAGGAACTGCAGTTCTGCATACGCAGCCGCTCTGAATAAACCCAATGCTGCCCCCTGGTGGGAAGAAGTGCAGTCGCAGTCCTCAGCGCAGCATCGTTAGTGGCTCTTAATTCGGCCCGGTGGATCCGTGCGCCCCCATGTGGTCAGGAGTGGTACTGCCTCCAGGTGTTCGGAACTGATTTTTAGTCGTTTGTAGCATCTGGATGCGGGTAAATGTGTCGGAGTTCTTCCCTGCAACGCTTTCTACTGACGTTGACGCTCAAACAGGAGACGATTCGGTCGATGTTTAACATGTATGTACGGTCTGTAATAAGTTTGTACAAATTTAAAAGAAATTTTACGAATGATATCCCTTTTTTTTTTTTCCCTCCCAGATTATTTATGTCGAAGCTGCTCGCTATTTCCCGGTAAAACGTTTTTTTCTGCCGATTGTCATGTCGAGTCTCGAGGGGCCGTCGTTTCCGGCCGACCCCGATGATGGACGAAGCCGGTCTCTCTGATGAAACCACCTCCTCCCGGTGCTGAAGGAGGGACCAACGTGGACATCACTCGCTCGGCTTTCTTGGTTAACGTGTCGTATTTTGAATGTTTTAATTGTAAATTGCATAGATGTTTGTTTTTTTGTTTTTTTTTTCGGCAAAGCTTTGTTACGTCCGTCGAGCCCAGATGCCTTAGAGTGACAGGAGACTGTAGATCCAGATGATCCAGATGGGACTGAAGGGTGACCTCTGAAATCACAAGCGAAGTGCCTCGAGGCCGCGGTTCCCCTCCACCACGTTTCATCCTTTGAGTCTGTTCGCATTTTTACGGGCTCATTTCGAGTTAAAGTATCAAGATGACAAATTAAGTCCAGCTTTTGTTGCACGTTTGGTTTCCTCTAAATTCAGCTCTTCTTCTGGCACTCGTGCAGTCGGCTGCAGCGAATGTAAAACAGGAACCACAGTCGAACCTTTCAGGCCCGTTTTCAAGGCCGCGCTCAACGTTTCTACCTTTGTGGGTTTCCAGACTTGTTCCGTTCCCGCTGTAGTTGCATTTCTACCTGTTTCCAGTGCTACAGCTGAAGAACGTAGGTGAGAGACGACGTGAAGATGAAACTCAGCATCGCAGCTGAGTGGAAAAACGCCAGGCTGAAGCTCTTCCACCTGAAGCAAACATTTCTTTAATAAAAAGTTTGGTTGCTGGCATGTTCGTAGAGCTGAATGTGATTGGAACTGTTATTTTTTTTCTCCCTTTTGTAAATTTGTTCATACTAATGCTGCGGGATCAACTTATAAATGTACTGTGACGACGTGGCATCGCTCCTGCCCTGTTCTGAAAGTGAAATAAATAAGTTTATCTTCCAGTTTTCCATGTTTGCATTTTTTTTTTTTTTTTAAAGCAACACAGCATGTCACTTTAAAGCAGTCCTTCTCAAATAGTAAGGGGTCGCGGTGCGACGCTGGGGGGGCATGTGTGACCCCGAGGAATAAGCTTTTCTTTTTTTTTTTTTTTGGCCGTACTGGAATAAAAAGTGTAATTGCACATGTACTCCAGTAGGGGGCAGTGGCGCTCTCATTATCACAGTGTGCGCAGGAAGTATTAACAGTGTTGTATCCGATTTTTTTTTTTTTTGCACGGACATGCGCACACAGCACAGAGCAGGAGATAAGACGCGAACAAACCCTCAAGAGACACCACGCAAAAATATTTAACAGGGATGAAGAGAAAGGCGGAGGGAGACGGAGATAATGAGACAAACTAAAGTCTCCAGAAAGTTAAGACGAGGAAATATGAGGATGCTTATGTAGTGCTTAGGCTTCAATGTGACTACGGTGGGATTGATGCACTTTAAATCTTTACAGACTAAAAAACTATTTTGATAAAGTTATTGTTTATCAGTTGTATATGTTTATGTTATATATTTCGTTCTTTTTTTTTGTTTTTCTTAATGTTAATAAAGGGTGCAGTGTTATGCAGAGGTGTACTTATAACGATTTTATGGACAAATCCTACTCAGGGTGGGTGGGGTGGGGGGGCGTGAGATGTTTTCTTCTTCCAAAAGGGGGGCGCAGCAGAAAATACTTGAGAAGCACTGCTTTAAAGCCATGCTATGTAATAATTCCAAGTCTGACCACACGGCGGCAGCATGTCACAAAAAAGGCCAACTTCCACAACCAATCAGAGGCAACATCTAGTGCAACTAAGTCCACCTCCAGTGGGACGGATTGGTTTGAGACATGCAGGACCGTCCCCACTCATCACTGACGGTCCTCTGGTTTTTACAGAAAGTTATACTGAGCATAAAAGAAAATACACATTTGATTAAAGAACAACGAGACGTCATCAAGACAGAACATATTTATTAGAGACACTTGTAATTGAATATTCTATTAATCTATATGAACTGTGAAAGCTCGGCGTCTGAGACGTACCGTCAGTTTAAGGCCACTTCTGAAAATGACAACGTGAGGTGCAGGAACACTTTACAACCGCGCTCTTACCCATAAATACCCACAATGCTTCACTGCGTCTTCAAAATAAATATAGCTTCATCACCTAAAAGGAAACAGTTGGAGCTCTGTGGTATACACAGTATACAGCAGCAGCCCCGCCCCCCCAAAACTGACAAGTTAAACATACATTCAGTAAATCGTAAATTCAAACGCAAAAAAAGATCAAAAGTGCCGACTCAAGCTTTTGGTGAGTAGAAAGATGAGTTTTGAGTTAAAAAGTGATTCAACGTGTAAAAACTGTACAGATTACTGAGGTTACCTATTCTTCCAAGCTTTTTTCTTTTCTTTGAATCCTTAAGAGGCTCAGGATTCACGTTCGTGACCGGTGCAGCTCGGTGGACCGACACCGACCCAAACGCAGCCAATCACAGTTCAGTTCGGGGATCAGACCCAACGACGACGGCGGGTCACCGCCCGGATCACCGCCGAACAAATGGCACGAGTTAGTAACTTGATCTTGCAGTCAGCTGGGCGGCACACGAAGCAAGCTGGCGGGCGCTCGGACGCCTGGAGGTCCACGGGTCGCCGGCACCGCGTCTCCGTCAGGCGGCTGTCTGTCACTTCGACGGAGGCGTCGCGGACAGGTTGGTTTTAGATCTGCGAGAGGGACGAGGCGCAGTCAGAACTGGACATGGGGGGGGGGGGGTGTCTAGAAAAGACGGCCAACCTGTTGTGGGTCATGTGACTCTTGACCAGGTGTCCGGCGGCCAGAGCAGACATCAGGGAGAGCTCCCCCGCCAGGACGGTGGCGCAGACCACCCGGGCCAGTTGGCGGGCGTTCTCACCGGGCCGGTTGGGGCCGGCGACGCCCAACATCTGGAGGCACAGAGGTGACATTTTAGTTCTCTGCTCGAGTCCACTTTTCAACTTATAAAAAAAAAAAACACATTTCAAACGGCAAAAACATCCATTCGGAAACCGGCCTGCCGCAGCCGGAAACTAAAGTGCTGCAGCTGGAAACTAAAGTGCCGCAGCTGGAAACTAAAGTGCAGCAGCCGGAAACTAAAGTGCAGCAGCCGGAAACTAAAGTGCCGCAGCCGGAAACTAAAGTGCCGCAGCCGGAAACTAAAGTGCAGCAGCCGGAAACTAAAGTGCAGCAGCCGGAAACTAAAGTGCCGCAGCCGGAAACTAAAGTGCAGCAGCCGGAAACTAAAGTGCCGCAGCCGGAAACTAAAGTGCCGCAGCCGGAAACTAAACTGCCGCAGCCGGAACTAAAGTGCCGCAGCCGGAAACTAAAGCCGCAGCTGGAAACTAAAGTGCAGCAGCCGGAAACTAAAGTGCAGCAGCCGGAAACTAAAGCCGCAGCCGGAAACTAAAGTGCCGCAGCCGGAAACTAAAGTGCCCGGGAAACTAAAGTGCCGCAGCCTGGAAACTAAAGTGCCGCAGCCGGAAACTAAAGTGCAAGCCGGAAACTAAAGCTGCAGCTGGAAACTAAAGTGCAGCAGCCGGAAACTAAAGTGCCGCAGCCGGAAACTAAAGTGCCGCAGCCGGAAACTAAAGTGCCGCAGCCGGAAACTAAAGTGCAGCAGCCGGAAACTAAAGTGCAGCAGCCGGAAACTAAAGTGCCGCAGCCGGAAACTAAAGTGCAGCAGCCGGAAACTAAAGTGCAGCAGCCGGAAACTAAAGTGCCGCAGCCGGAAACTAAAGTGCCGCAAAGTGCTGCAGCTGGAAACTAAAGTGCTGCAGTCGGAAACTAAAGTGCCGCAGCTGGAAACTAAAGTGCTGCAGCCGGAAACTAAAGTGCCGCAGCCGGAAACTAAAGTGCCGCAGCCGGAAACTAAAGTGCCGCAGCCGGAAACTAAAGTGCAGCAGCCGGAAACTAAAGTGCCGCAGCCGGAAACTAAAGTGCTGCAGCTGGAAACTAAAGTGCTGCAGTCGGAAACTAAAGTGCCGCAGCTGGAAACTAAAGTGCTGCAGCCGGAAACTAAAGTGCCGCAGCCGGAAACTAAAGTGCCGCAGCCGGAAACTAAAGTGCCGCAGCTGGAAACTAAAGTGCCCCAGCTGGAAACTAAAGTGCCGCAGCCGGAAACTAAAGTGCCGCAGCTGGAAACTAAAGTGCTGCAGCCGGAAACTAAAGTGCCGCAGCCGGACACCGGCCTTCCGCAGCCGGAAACTAAAGTGCTGCAGCCGAAAACTAAAGTGCCGCAGCTGGAAACTAAAGTGTTGCAGCTGGAAACTAAAGTGTTGCAGCTGGAAACTAAAGTGTCGCAGCCGGAAACTAAAGTGCTGCAGCCGGAAACTAAAGTGCCGCAGCCGGAAACTAAAGTGCCGCAGCTGGAAACTAAAGTGCCGCAGCCGGAAACTAAAGTGCCGCAGCCGGAAACTAAAGTGCCGCAGCTGGAAACTAAAGTGCCGCAGCTGGAAACTAAAGTGCCGCAGCCGGGCACCGGCCTGCCGCAGCTGGAAACTAAAGTGCCGCAGCTGGAAACTAAAGTGCAGCAGCCGGAAACTAAAGTGCCGCAGCCGGAAACTAAAGTGCTGCAGCTGGAAACTAAAGTGCCGCAGCTGGAAACTAAAGTGCCGCAGTCGGAAACTAAAGTGCCGCAGCCGGAAACCGACCGTGCCGCAGCTGGAAACTAAAGTGCCGCAGCTGGAAACTAAAGTGCCGCAGCTGGAAACTAAAGTGCCGCAGCTGGAAACTAAAGTGCTGCAGCTGGAAACTAAAGTGCCGCAGCTGGAAACTAAAGTGCCGCAGTCGGAAACTAAAGTGCCGCAGCCGGAAACTAAAGTGCCGCAGCTGGAAACTAAAGTGCCGCAGCTGGAAACTAAAGTGCTGCAGCTGGAAACTAAAGTGCCGCAGCTGGAAACTAAAGTGCCGCAGCTGGAAACTAAAGTGCCGCAGCCGGAAACTAAAGTGCCGCAGCTGGAAACTAAAGTGCCGCAGCTGGAAACTAAAGTGCCGCAGCTGGAAACTAAAGTGCCGCAGCTGGAAACTAAAGTGCCGCAGCTGGAAACTAAAGTGCCGCAGTCGGAAACTAAAGTGCCGCAGCCGGAAACCGACCTGCCGCAGCTGGAAACTAAAGTGCCGCAGCTGGAAACTAAAGTGCCGCAGCTGGAAACTAAAGTGCCGCAGCTGGAAACTAAAGTGCCGCAGCTGGAAACTAAAGTGCCGCAGCCGGAAACCGACCTGCCGCAGCTGGAAACTAAAGTGCCGCAGCTGGAAACTAAAATGCCGCAGCCGGAAACTAAAGTGCAGCAGCCGGAAACTAAAGTGCTGCAGCCGGAAACCGACCTGCCGCAGCCGGAAACCGACCTGCCGCAGCCGAAAACCGACCTGCCGCAGCCGGAAACCGACCTGCCGCAGCCGGAAACCGGCCTGCCGCAGCCGGAAACCGGCCTGCCTCAGCTGGAAACTAAAGTGCCGCAGCCGGAAACCGACCTGCCGCAGCCGGAAACTAAAGTGCCCCAGCTGGAAACTAAAGTGCTGCAGCCGGAAACTAAAGTGCAGCAGCCGGAAACTAAAGTGCCGCACCTGGACACTAAAGTGCTGCAGCTGGCGCGCAGCCAGCTACTCGCAGAGATGCATTCTGGATACTGAGACCACGTGCACCAGGAAGGATCTATCCGTACCTGCAGGCAGGCCTGCTGCGGCGGCAGGTTGGTGCCTCCTCCCACCGTTCCCAGTTCGATGGACGGCATGGTGCAGCTGATGTACAGGTCCTCCCCGTCCGGACCGGCCGCCTCCATCTGAGTGATGCAGCTGCAGCTGCCCACCGTCTGAGCCGGATCCTAAACCAGAACACAGCAGCGCCGTAAGAAAAGTCCTCCGATTAGATCGTTGACCTTCTGAATCAAAGGAGATTAAATCTAAATTAGGGAGCAGATTAACTGCAGTGAACTGATACCAGGACAAGTTAGTTAAATTAGTTAAGATGCTTAATAAGTATTTTCAGAGATTGTGTGGGCTTTTTTTGTTGTTAAAGTCTATATGTAGCAATACCACTCCTGACCACATGAGGGCAGCGCATCACAAAAATAAAAATGCTATGAAAAAGGTTTTTCTGGCAATTTTCTTTTCTCTGCTTGTTATATAATACCCTCCTCCAAAAATCCCAGTAAAACCCATCAGTAGATGTCATCAGTGACTGATCTGTCGCTACATAGCGTAGCTTTAAAGTGGAGCAATTACTTCCACCGCTTCAGACTTTTCAATCACAAAGTAGCGTCCTGAGAACACATCGTTTCAGTCGCGTTTCTCTGCTTCAGTCACTGATGTTGCAAACTGAACCCAAAAGGAACATGTTGTCCTGAAGTCCTTCATTTGAATCAAATGCAGAATGAAGTCGGGTAAAATGTTGGGATGCACGATAACCGATAACACACACATATACCCAAGATCATTACATCAATACTATGAACTAAATCAAAAATAGTTTTGACTTTTAAATGAACAGATATTTATTTTTTCCAATGAAAAACTATTGTCAAGCCTCTCAGACATTTTCATAAAGCTATCAAACAAACCTATTTGATATCTCACATTAACTTAAATAAGGTTCATTACTGACTGATATAAAAAATAAAGGCTCCTTGAACTGATGGAAATACATGCATCAGAATTACTAACTGAAAAAGATTAACATTTAAAGGATTTTGGCTTGTGGTTCCATTTAAATTAATACCTTTAATTAAAGTTAATGAGGTTCAGTAGTTTTTATTTTTTAATCTCATGGAAGCTTTAGATGAGAGGAATGAGGGAGAGGAGAGACTGCTGCTAGCTTGAGCACGTTAGCATTAGCTTCCGTTAGCTTCCGTTAGCTCACGTTAGCGCGATTTCAAAACTCCATGGAAGTGATTGTTATGTTGTAGGTGGCTGATCAGGTTTTACGTATTAAAGCTTGTGCTTCCCTCCTCGTAGAATTCACTCGGAGGATTCGTCACAAATAACCACCAAACTATCTTCTTCTGAAACTTTAACGAAGTTCCACGCCGCCATGTTTGTTGTGATCAGCGCTGTGCCCCAGGCTGCATTCAAGGTGTAACGTAAATTCCTCCATTTCCTCGTTTACTCGTTGTTTTTTCAGCCTTTTCTATTTTTTTTCTATTTTTTATGTGTAACATGACGGAAAATACTGCAAATATTGATTCAAGTCCGCAACTACTAAAATTATGACCGAGTTAACGAGTTGTTTTCTGGCATGAGGGGGTATTCTTGATTTTCCTTACTGAGAAATCGTTTTTCTGATTATGCTGACGTCACTTGAACACAACATTCACTGCCGGTCATTCAAGGCTCAGAGGGAGCGAGACACTGCTGTGTTGACAGAAATATATATTTGTTAATCGGGCTATTCGTCGTGATATCGGAGTTATCGGGATGACGTCATAATTTCCTGTTATCGGCCCGATAGTTATCGGGATGACGTCATAATTTCCTGTTATCGGCCCGATAGTTATCGGGATGACGTCATAATTTCCTGTTATCGGCCCGATAGTTATCGTGCACCTCTAGTAAAATGTATTTAATTTTACCTCGTCGTTTGAGGTGTCAGCTTCTTACAATGATCCGTTCATAACCTAAACAGAATCGCTGGTCCGTTACCTGTCCACATGCGATGTAGATGGCCGTAACTATGTTGGCGGCGTGAGCGTTGAAGCCGCCGATGCTCCCGGCCATGGCCGAGCCCACCAGGTTCTTGCTGATGTTCAGCTCCACCAGAGCAGCTGTGCTGGTCTTCAGCACCTGGATGCAATAAAAACAGCTGCGATGAGCAGAACCGTTGGGGGCTCAACCGCCGACTGGTGCGTCTGAACGTAGATCTGCCGTCCTCACCTCCCTGACCACCCTGGCGGGAACGGTGGCCTCGCAGACGGCAGACTTGCCCCGCCCCAGGATCCAGTTGACGGCGGCGGACTTCTTGTCGGTGCAGTAGTTGCCGCTGAGCGACAGCACCTCCGTGTCGGGGAAGTGCTGCTGCAGCCGGCGCAGCGCCTGTTCGGTTCCCTGGAGAAGACGCCGTGGTTACAGAAGGACAGAACCGTGCAGCGGACGTACCTGGGGACGGTCCGGTCGCACCTTGGAGAGCATGTTCATGCCCATGGCGTCGCCCGTCTGAGACTGGAAGCGAATGTAGAGGTTCCTCCCGGCGATGCACACCCACAGCTTCGCCAGACGGGCGAACCTGCAGGGAGAGCAAGCGTCTCGTTAGCGACCCGCTCGTCCAGGGCGTGCCTGTTCCCGCCCCGCCGCCTCCCCTCCTGACCTGCTGGTCTCGTCGAACGCCTCTTTGATCGAGCCGAACCCCTCTAAGGTCTCGAGCCAGACTTTGACCTCCGCTGCCCGGCACGCCGAGGGCAGCCTCACCACGGGGCCCCGGGTCATCCCGTCGGCCAGGATCCTGCTGCTGCAGCCCCGGCTCAGCTGGACAGGAAGTAGAGAGCACTGTCAGCACCACCCTTCCCTCCCCCCCCTCCCCCCCAGCAGCTCCAGAGCGCGACCGTTCCCACTTACAGAGAGCGCCCTGCATCCTCTGTTGGTGCTCGCCACCAGGCAGCCCTCCGTGGTCGCCATGGGGACGTAAAACTGCTCGTCGTCCAGCAGGAGAGGGCCGGCCACGCCCACCGGCACCGGCATGTACCCGATGACGTTCTCGCAGCAGGTGCCCATCACCTGCGGAGCGAGGACGCAGAAACAAAAACAACAAGACGTGAGAATCAAAGCAATCTGAAGTCGGTAGAGCTGAGCAATTTTATTGATTCTGCAATATAAAGCGATATTTTATCGAGTATCGATTTTTCAGCCGCAGGTATCGATATTCTAAGCTTCTTTCTAAACCTCCGTGTCCCACCTTCAAAAGCTTGCAAGCAACAATTTGCTCTGTTTAAATAAGTGAAACTATTTTTCTCAACACATCTTTTATTCATTTTGTCCAGCATTAGCAAGCTGCCTGTCAGACATATAATGTGTAATTGATGCTTTCAGTTCAATTAATTCAAACAAAGTCACTGGAACACTCACAAGATGTCACCAAAATCACTTTGTCCCTTTAAAATCTTTCAGGAAATGATGTAAATGTATTGTAAGATGAATATCGACATATATCGTATCGTGAGCCAAATATCGTGAATCGTCTCGCGAGATTAGCGTATCGCTACAGCCCTAGAAGTCGGATCTGGATGCGCAGACGGAGACGCTGACCTTCGAATAGTCGTAGCTCTTGTAAGGAAGACGCTCCAGGGCGGCGGCGACGGGCAGTTTGGGCGACAGCAGCTCTCTCCTGATGGCCACGCCCCTCTCTGGGGTCTCCAGGACCGCTTCCAGTTTGTAGTTCAGGATCTTAGATGCGCCCACGAGCATCATGACCTCGGCGTCGCTGAGCATCTGGGGACCTCTCTGAAAACAACACAGACACACAGAGTCTTTCAGGCGTGTGCCGTACCAGCGCTAAACGGCTAAACGCCAACATGTGATGTCACAGCTGCAGCTTCATCTTCGCTCACATCTTTAGAGACTGCCTCTTACCTAGAGCTGAGCGATTTTATCGATTCTGCGATATATATTGATATTTTATTTCCCTAGACCAGGGGTGGCTACCCGCGGTAGCTTCCTGTAGCTTTGAGGAAAAACTTGTCAGAAGGTAATTCTTGCTCTGTCGGTCGCTCGCCAGCAGGGGGCAGAATGAGTGTGTTCAGCGCAAAATACTGCCAGGTTACTGCAACGAGGAAGTCGTATCTGTGTGTTGCATTCTGGGAAAGAAAATAAAGGTGAGCGCGAGCTCTGTGACTAGCGCCGGACATCTTTACACGTTCCTCATTTACCGCCATAAAAAATAAAAGAAACATTTCCCGCACCACGTCGGTGGTAAAAGGAGCGATACTGAAAACCCTCCAAAAGCCGACAAACTGGCCTTTTTTTATATTTACAATTAAGTTATTAAGCTGCAGCTATATGTTTTATTTATTTTAAAGTGGGCTACTTTTTATTTGATCAACGTTTTACAAGTAAAGGAATAAGTCAAATGAACCTGCATGGTTCTTTGTTTTATTTCAAAGTAGGTTTACACATGACAGTGTTTTTTTTTCTCCTCATTTAAAAGATTAAAGATTAAATATATTTACTTCCATGTCTACAAGTTTATAGGAAATTATCTTGGTTCAGCTCCCAAACATACAGCAGCAGCCAATATTCAGTCTTTATAAGAGTTTCCTTTGTTATAACAGGTAAAAACGGAAATAAAATGTTAACAGTTTTCTGTTTGTTGTTCTATAATTCCATAAATGCAACAAACTATAGTTCTTTTACAGTGGATGACAAAAAAAAATGGAAATGAAACTTAATTAGTATCTTGCATGACCTTTTGCATTAAAAACTTTAAAAACTGCCAAAGATACTAGGAATAAGCTTTTAGGTAGATTCAAATCCCTCTGAATACAGAATAACTAGATATAAAACTTCATACACTGTTATCTTCATTTTACGGGTCAAATAAGTTTTACGGCTCCAGATGAATTTTATTAAGGGGAGAAGGACAGAAAATGGCTCTTTTGATAGTAAAGGTTGTCGACCCCTGGTTTAGAGAGTATCGATTTTTCGTGGGTATCGATATCCTAATCTTCTTTCTAAACCTCCGTGTCCCACCTTTAAAAGCTTCCAAGCAACAATTTGCACTGTTTAAATAAATGAAACTATTTTTCTCAACACATCTTTTATTCATTTTGTCCAGCATTTACAAGCTGCCTGTCAGCCATATAATGTGTAATTGATGCTTTCAGGTTAATTAATTCAAACAAAGTCATTGGAACACTCACAAGATGTCACCAAAATCACTTTGTCCCTTTAAAATCTTTCAGGAAATGATGTAAATGTATCTTAAGATGAATATGGATATATATCGTATTGTGAGCTGAATATCGTGTATCGTATCGTATCGTGAGACAGCCCTAGTCTCACCTGAGGATCCGACAGAACAGCCATACATTCCTCCAGCGATCGGGGCTCGGACTGGCAGGTTGGAACGGCGCAGGAAGTCTGGGAAAGGGAACCGCAGCCGTGGTCGTCCATCTGGACTGGCGTGGACACGTCTGCAGCGGCGGAGACAGGAGACAGAAAGCGTCCTGAGTCAGTCCAACCACTTGTTCTGAGCAGAGTGTTAGAAATGTTGCTGATCCAGAGGTCCACAACGTTCTGCTCAGTTTCACACATTTCACTGCGTTTTTGCAACAAATATGTTTTCTGATTATCTTGAAACGTCCTGTCCTCGGTGTTGAAGCTGTCCCAGGGACATTTGTCTCTTTGTTACGAAGCAAACTTGTATCAGTGCCGTGTCAAGGACAAACACGCTTCAATATGCCAAATCAGTCAAACGCACGATTTTGGCTTGTGTAGATGAGAGAGATGATGGCGAGGAGCGGAGAAGAGAGGAGAGGGTGACTTGCTCCTGCCTCGTTCACGTTAGCTCACGTTAGCTCACGTTAGCTCAGGTTAGATCACGTTAGATCACGTTAGCTCACGTTAGATCACGTTAGCTCACGTTAGCTCACGTTAGCTCAGGTTAGATCACGTTAGATCACGTTAGATCACGTTAGCTCACGTTAGCTCACGTTAGCTCACGTTAGCTCACGTTAGCTCAGGTTAGATCACGTTAGCTCACGTTAGCTCACGTTAGCTCACGTTAGCTCAGGTTAGATCACGTTAGATCACGTTAGATCACGTTAGCTCAGGTTAGATCACGTTAGCTCACGTTAGCTCACGTTAGCTCAGGTTAGATCACGTTAGATCACGTTAGCTCACGTTAGATCACGTTAGCTCACGTTAGCTCACGTTAGCTCACGTTAGCTCACGTTAGCGCGATTTCAAAACTCCATGGAAGTGATGGTTATGTTTCAGGTGGCTGGTCGGGTTTTACGTATTAAAGCTTGTGCTATTTTTCCCTCCTTCGCTTGGAGCATTTGTCACAAATAACCAGCGAACTATCTTCTTCTGAAACTTTAACGAAGTTCCACACAATCGTCGCCATGTTTTTTTTTTCAGCGCACTGTGCCGCAAGGTGTAACGTAAATTCCGGCATTCCCTCGTTTGCTCGTCGTCCTTTCAGCCTTTTCTATTTATTCTTTTTTATGTGTAACATGTGGGAAAATACTGCGAATATCAATTCAAGTCAGCAACTACTAAAATTATGACCGAGTTAACGAGTTGTTTTCTGGCATGAGGGGGTATTCTTGATTTTGATCCTGATTGAGTAATCGTTTTTCTGATTATGCCGACGTCACTTGAACATAACATTCACTGCTGGTCATTCAAGGCTCAGAGGGAGCGAGACACTGCTGTGTTGACAGAAATATAAATGTTATCAGGGCTATTCGTCGTGATATCGGACTTATCGGGATGGCGTCGTAATTTCCTGTTATCGGCCCGATAGTTATCGTGCACCCCTACTTCTGGGAAATTCTGCAGAGTCACCCGCATTCACACGAGGGAAAATCCAAGCGCACGTCTTGATTTGTTCTCCAACACGTCAGTCACAAACCTGAAGTCGTTGCATTTACTACGTCCTCGCGGATCAAACGTGGTGTCGGCCGGTTTGCTCGGCCCCTGAAGGGGTCGACGACGACGCGAGCAACGAGCTCCACTGAGAGAAAGTGGCTGAACCGCCGTCTGGAGTCCAGTAGAACCAGAACCAGGATTTCCACAGAGGCCCCACATTTAGGGGGGTGAATCTTTTACTATCTCACGATTCAATTTGATTCCGATTTTTGGGGCCACGATTCGATTCAGTTTTAAACATTTATCCATGCTTAGATGGATTTGTTGCAACTGTTACATAAAAGCAATATCACGTCCTGCTTCAGTAACAAAAATAAAAGTGCCTCTATATAAAAAAATGCTGCCTTTTAAATTCTGAGGAAAGTGCCTTTAACAAAAACCGTGTATGAAATAAGTTTGTAGCAGCCACGTCTCAGTTGTGTAGTGAGCGGTGAAGGTCCATGCATCACATGTTAGTGCCACTCTGGTGGTTCTAGTTCGGGCCCTGGCAACCTTCCTTTTAGTCTCTTGGTGAAGCTGTGGCACAGCTGTGGCACAGCTGTATCAGTGGAAAACTAATGGGACAGTATGACGTAGCTTATCTGCAACATGCAGATCAACCCCTCGGCTGACTCTGCTCCATGTCTTAGATCTCCGGGTGATTCCTCGTAACATCAGCTCGCGCATTTGTTGTGTCGCTGAAGTGCTTGATCTTAGTTTTGCGACGCTTGAACACTGTCTGCGTCATGTCCAGCTCGGTGTTTGCGGGCATTCGGTAAAAACCGAAATGATGCCAAGTTTTAGCCTTTAGCGAAGACGGGGCCGGTTGGATCTCCTTTTCCCCCCATCTTTGTTTTGGTGCTTTCCGTGCATGTGTGCGTTCCAGAACCGGCTGCGTGGTGGTGTCAGGACGTCCCGCGTAGTTACAAAATGGAGGCGGAGGCGATTTTGAGACATTCTGAATCGTAGCAAATAAGAATCATAATTATTATGCGAATTGATTTTTTGGCACACCCCTAACATTTACTGTCATTTACTGTTACTGTTTCAAACTTGTCCCAAACGCTGAGGGTTTTCACTCAACGAGCACAAACATCGCACCGACGTTCCTGAGCGGGAACGAAGAAATCTCACTCTGAGCAACGGCGTCTCTCTGAGCCGAGACTCAGGTGGAACGTTTCACCTTTGGTCTGTTGGAAACCACCCAACTGCCCGTCAGGATCTCCCTGAATAAAACTGAAGCGGTGCAGCACCTGTAACCCGTCAGGTGAAGTAACACCTGCTGATCTAAGTCACAGCTCCTCTTCACCAGAAACCCTCAGAAATACATTTTTAAACAGTAGAGTTTAACAATCGCGTCTAGTCCAGATACAGAACGAGTGTAGAGGATTTTCTTTCTCTCTGAGGAGATTAACACGGACGGATTATCTGCTGCAAAACATCTGAGACTCAAATGACAGTTTCACGTTGTGGTTGAGGTGTTATTAAAGCAGGTGAGTCTCACCGGGGGACGGCGCGACGTCTGAGGCGGCTGAAGGGGAGGCGCTGGTTGCCGGGACGCCACCCGCGGTCTTCTGGGGTCTCTGGGCTGGGAGGTCCCACCTGCAGCAGCCTTCGGCTTCTCTGGGCTTCTGGGTCGGAGAGGAGCCGCTGATGGGGCTCCTGAGGGACAGCGCGGACTCCGTCTCCGCTCGCTCGAAGAGGACGTACTTCACGGCGAGCAGCAGGGCCAGGCCCAGCGTGATCACGTGCTCCAGCTCCATGCTGGTGGGCGGAGACAAGACGGGGGAAACCGCGTGACTGGCCGTCCCTCTGGGATGTGTGCGCTACGTTTATCCTCTGGTGTCGCTTCCTTACCTGCTGAGCTTCAGAGGCCACGCGGTCCCGGCCGCGTCCAGTCTCATCGCCATGGGCCCCTCCGCTGTGCGGTTGTGACCCGAATGCTCGGACGTGAGGCGGGTGTGAGCGTGAACCAAGGCCAAGCTCAGAGACTGAAACAGGAAACAGATTCAGCTCAGAAAAAGCTGCACATGACCGTCTACATCCTCAGAGACAACGCCGCTCCAAGGTTGTTATTATTATTAAATGGAAAATCTAAAACCATTATAACCCTGCGCCGCTCTCACCATGATGATCTTCACGCTCTGAGTCACGGGGTTGGGCTTGTTGTCCTCCTCCTCGGCCAGGACGTGGGCCAGGTGGCTCATCTGCCATATGGGTCGGCCCTCGCGACTCTCCCTGGACAGCTGCGGACACAAACACCTGGGGTTAGGCTCCTCCCACTCCGGTCACACTCAGAGTCTCCCAGATGTGACGCCTCGGTCTCACCTCCAGCACCAGGGAGACGCAGGCGGGGAAGAACGTCATGAAGACGAAGTAATTGGCCAGGACGGACATGCAGCCGAAGCAGCACATGATCTCCAGCTGGGGAACACCTGGGAAACGGCAGAGAGGGCGACGGCTCAGCGAGGCTTCCAGCACACCTTTTTATTAAGAGGTAAACTTCTCACCTGACATGGTTCCCACACCGATCACCAGACACTCGACCAGAGCGTCCAGGGTGAAGGTGGGGCCCAGGATGGCCATGCCCTGAGAGATGTTCTCCCTCACCTCCTCCTGCAGACACCACAACCAGACGCTTTGTTACCTTCTGCAGATAAATGAAGTTACGGTCCAGACGTGACGTGACCAGGTGTTGTAGTACCTGAGAGTTGGAGCTGAGGGCAAACTTAGCCACCCTGCGGGCTTTGGACAGATCGATGAGCAGGAGAAAGAACGGCAGGGCTTCACTGCAGGAGAAAACAGATATCAGTCGGGCGGGAAAGGGACCGCGTTGTATTCTCTGTCTTAAATAAAAGACTTCAAGCCTTCTTTAGCATTCAGTTTTTTAAGAGCGCCGATCTCGTCTCCCCATCCTTTCTTTAAGAAGCGTTCGTTATTTTGAAAGATGCCATGGTCAATTTATATTAGGGTTTACGATAACTATCGGGTCGATAACAGGAAATTATGATGTCATCCCGATAAGTCCGATATCACGACGAATAGCCCCGATAACATTTATATTTCTGTCAACACAGCAGTGCCTCGCTCCCTCTGAGCCTTGAATGACCAGCAGTGAATGTTATGTTCAAGTGACGTCGGCATAATCAGAAAAACGATTACTCAATCAGGAAAATCAAGAATACCCCCTCATGCCAGAAAACAACTCGTTAACTCGGTCATAATTTTAGTAGTTGCTGACTTTAATCGATATTCGCAGTATTTTCCCACATGTTACACATAAAAAAAAGAAAAAATAGAAAAGGCTGAAAGAACGACTAGCAAACAAGGGAACGGAGGAATTTACGTTACACCTTGAATGCAGCATTTTTTTCAGCACAGTGCGCTGAAAAAAAAAAAAACATGGCAGCGGTTGTGTGGAACTGAGTTAAAGTTTTAGAGGAAGATAGTTCGCTGGTTATTTGTGACAAATGCTCCAAGCGAAGGAGGGAAAAATAGCACAAGCTTTAATACGTCAAACCTGATCAGCCACCTGAAACAAAACCATCTCTTCCATGGAGTTTTGAATTCATGCTAACGTCAGCTAACGTGAGCTAACGTCAGCTAACGTGAGCCAGTCTCTCCTCTCCATCATCTCTCTCATCTAAAACTTCCATGAGATTAAAAAAAAAATCCAAAACTACTAAACCTCATTTACTATAATTAAAGTCATTCATTTGAATCCAACCACAAGCCAAAATCCTTTAAATGTAATTTTTTGTTACTATGAGTGCACTTTTTCGGTGTACTTGCACAAACAAGTCTAACTTGTGTCAGTACATTATGACCTGTGTATTATTTTTTTATTGTCATTTAGGAAGTCATTTTTTCAGTTAGGAATTCTGATGCATGTATTTCCATCAGTTCAAGGAGCCTTTATTTTTTATATCAGTCAGTAATGAACCTTATTTAAGTTGATGTGAGATATCAAATAGGTTTGTTTGATAGCTTTACGAAAATGTTTGAGAGGCTTGACAATAGTTTTTCATTGGAAAAAATAAATATCTGTTCATTTAAAGAGTCAAAACTGTTTTGATTTTGTTCATAGTATTGATGTAATGATCTTAGGTATATGTGTGTGTTATCAGTATCGGCCTTTAGGAGCTGAAAGTTATCGGTTATCGGTATCTGTTTTAAAAAACAGTTATCGTGCATCCCTAATTTTTATTTTTAAAGCCTTGCAGAGAGCAGCACAGTTGGTATTGCTCTGTAGAGATGACTGCAAACAAGATATGAAAGCTGACAGTGAACAAGGTGAGCATTATCAGCAGCTCACGTGACACCGATGACATCACACTGGGCTTGTGGTGCCACAGTTACAGCTTCAACGCTCTGTTCACCACAGAGCTTCCTGTGAGAACCGTGGTGCTGCAGCTGCCACGGAGATGATCATCGACCCGTCAGATAGTCACCAACCGCCGCTCGTGACCTCAGTCATGACACGAAACGCTTGAGAGGGTTTTAATTACACAACGGACACTTACTTGAGGCCTGTCAGCTCTTTTCCAAAGAAGTGGATGACGACTGAACTGAAAACAAAGCTGGAAAACACTGTAAACAATCCTGCGATACCTGCAGAGACAGGATGGGAAGAAAGATTACATCAGTAAATCTTCACGTACTGATCTTAAATTAAACATGTATATTATCATTACAAGGTTCATTTCCATGACTTTTCCAAAACTTTATGGGTATTTATGAAATTCCAGAACTTTCCCAGGCCCGGAATTTCCTATTCTACATTACGTGACCGCTCCAGGTTTTCTCACACGTAAGAACCGGGTCAACACACTGACCCAGAATATATTTGGATCCCAGCTCCAGCAGACTCTTGAACTGCCAATAGATAAAAACGATGGCCACGCAGCGGGTGATCGTCAGAATGATGATGATGCTGCTGTGGACTTCCTGCAGGTGAGCAGACATGTCTTCCCGTCAGCTTCCAGACAACCTGACCCCCCCCCAGAACAGCACCCAGACCTGCCTCACCTCCTCCACTTTGGGGCAATCATTCCAGCTGCAGACCTGGCTGCTGGCTGCCCGGCTGTTCATGGACATGAAGCAGATGGTGACAGCCAGGGTCCCCACTATCACCTCCCAGGGGTGTGAGGCCACCAGCAGGCCATGCAGCCTGAACAGACGGGCCAACATGCTCTGAGGGTCCCTTCCTGCTTCCTAAGGTCACAGCCTCACCTGGAACACACACCCGAGACAACGGAGCAGCTTTGACCAGCAGTTTAAAGGCTTAACATTAAAATGACAGAGAAACCTTAAGATCAAGACACACAATCTCAGTTTATATTCCCGTAGTGATGAAGAAACTAGAAGAAACTTCATCAAAGCAGCTTTATAACAGCAGTTAGCATTAGCCACATTAGCTGTCACCCACGGACTGTCTTACAAATCTTATTAACGGGTTTATGTCTCTCCCTCGGTAACGTCGCAGACCTTCCATTAACGTTAACGTCAAAATGATAAAATTCACCTACTTCTGGAGTGTAAGTTTCACGAGGGTCAGAGGGTCTGATCCATGTTGATGTTAGCACCGTTTTTAGCTTGACGTAATGGACGAAACACCCATCCTGGTCCTGACCAACAATCGACGTCACTGCGTGTGCGTCAATGGGCGGAGCCGAAATGGTGCGTTGAGCAGAAAAAACCCAGAAAAGATGAAATAAAATAATAAAATAATAATAAATAATAAAAATAAAAAAAAAAATTAAATAAATTAAAAAAAAATTAAATAAATTAAAAAAAATTAAATTAAATTTAAAAAATAAACAATAAAAAAATAAATAAAATAAACACAACAAAAAAAAATAAAAAAACAACAAAACAACAAAATAAAATAAAACAAAATTGAAAAAAAACAAACAAAAAAACAAAACAAAACACAACAAAACAAAACAAAACAAAATAAAATAAACAGCTCTGCGATGGACTGAAGACTGGGGTGTACCCCTGTCTTTCACCCAAACAGAGCTGGGATTGGCTCCAGCTTTTCAAAACCTTTAACTATCCATCCCTTTGCCCAAAATACAAACATGAATAAAACAACATAAACCATTACATTTTGTCAAGATATGTAGTGTGGTGTTAAGATTAACACTCAAAAGTCATACAAAATATTTTAAAAATGTGAGAGGGAGGCGGGAGGGCAAGACATAACAGCAGAACATCTAAGAGAATCTGGTTTGGTTTCAGGGCCCAAAAAGAAAAGCTTAGAGTCAAATGAAATTGAATCAAACTGAAACTGACAGATAACAGATAATAAATCAGAGCCAGTGGTTAAACATCCAGGGTACAGAGACGTTCCGTCACAGGAACACGTGGAGGATTTCACCAAACATTTAAAGCAGCACAAAGGCCTTTTTTTTCCATGTCAAAGCACCAGTTTCTCTTTCATTTTGAAGGATGATTTTCTTACTTTTGGGAAGCATCATGAAGCTCGTGCCGTCTGTCGTCCCTATTGTCAGCAAAAACCAAACAGCAAAAGGGCTTTTGGATTCCATCCCGGTCGTCCTGGTGTCACACATCAGCAGCGATGAAACCGGTTCCCACAGATACTGTAAACATCATGGCAGAGATTCAAGAGATTAAAGAAAGTAACGATGGAAGAGGAAACGAGAGACTGGCCGACTTAATCTCCATTTGATATTGCCAGTATTGAGTGAGAAAATGTCGTTTGGCTTGCTGCATCCCAGCTACCGGGGCTGAGAGACAGGATGGTGTCATTTAAAGCTGTCACCATAAATGACGAGCACTTTTGTGCGAACTGGACCTCTGAGCTGTGCATTAAGACCGAACGGGGCATGATTACTCTTATTCCAGAGACAATGTGGCCTGTTGAGCCGTTAAACGTGGCTCATTGTGCTGTAAACCACTGCAACCGGTTCTGGGTTGGCCCGGCAGGGCGACGCTCAGTGATGCGGCCTGAAGGCGAGGCGAGTTTATTTGTAGAGCACATTTCACACACAAAGGCAACGCAAAGTGCTTTACAAAGGATTTCAGATGAAAAGAACAGAAAGGATTAATTACACTTATAATAACACCAGAGGAGTTCCAGTAAAATCCATGAGGCAAATGAAAATTAGATTAAAAACAATAGGGAATAAAACCATGAATAAAGAGGATTTTAGAGAATAAAGGAGTAAAAACAAAGATTATAATAGATAAGGAGAAACATGGAAGAGTTACAGCTAGGCCTGTAGCGATACGCGATACGATACACGATATTCAGCTCACGATACGATATATATCGTATATATTCATCTTACAATACATTTACATCATTTTCTGAAAGATTTTAAAGGGACAAAGTGATTTTGGTGACATCTTGTGATGTCTCCAAAATCATCTTGGGATGTTTCAATTAATTGAACTGAAAGCATCAATTACACATTATATGGCTGACAGGCAGCTTGCAAATGAATAGAAGATGTGTTGAGAAAAATAGTTTCATTTATTTAAACAGTGCAAATTGTTGCTTTCAAGCTTTTAAAGGTGGGACACGGGGGTTTTAAAAGAAGCTTAGAATATCGATACCCGCGGCTGAAAAATCGATACTCAATACTCAACGTTCTACCAGTCTGCTAAACATCTCAGAGCTCTAGCTGGTTTCTATCCTCCAAGGAGATCAGCAGCAGCTTGTCTACTCATTGCTTAGTCTAAAAAGTCATTATAATACTAGGGCTGGGCTGCGATTAAAATTTTTAATCGCGATTAATCGCATGATTTCCCTGATTAATCACGATTAATTGCATTGTAAACGCAGAATCAAATAATGAATTCAAAAGTAGTGTAAAATGCACTTTTATTTAAATGTTCTGCTGCCATATGAACTAAAGTGCCATAACATTTGTTGTTTAAACACTTTTAACATCAGCACTTGTCAGTAACACATATTTAGTGTAAATCTCATCTTAAAAAATGTCAAATAAAATAAAGCTTATTGCCACTGCCAGGGCATTCAATGTCATCCTGTTTTTATAAAGAAAAAAAAAGGCTACAAAAAAAAATCCAACAAAATTATTGTGTCTCAGCACAATCAGAACATTAAAACAGGTAATTTCTGAGGTAACAGCAGAAACTTTTAACGGGGAGTTCAACTTGTCAGTTGTTACAAATAACCTTGTTTCTGTTGAATCCTCCGTCTGGAGAACTTTAAAATGAAAAAGTCCATGTTAAAGTTCACTAACTTTACCAATCCGTGTATCATTCATTCTTTCCATTTTCAATTGTCAATCAAAAATTTTAAAAATTAAAAAGTGACATTTTATTACGTTTTTCATTTTTTAATCTAACACCAAAAAAATGAAAAAAAAAAAAGCCAGTTTTGTTATATTTCAATTTTAGACTTGGATCAAAAATACGAAAATAAAAAACAGGCTCTAGAACTGAATTTGTTTTCTAGGACTGGACTTTCTGTTGTCATTACACATCTGAGCCACTAGATGGAGCTGCACTGCAGTAACCAGCTAGAGAACAGCAGGACAGTGAACACATGGAGCAGATCTGATGGAACATGGAGGAATGACGCAACATTTTGTTGCAATCCAGAATTGTTTTTTTAGACAGAATTGTTAATATTGCTACCAGAGTTGCTACCTGAACTGTAAAGTTCACAGATTTTTACCGTTCTCTATGTCTGTTTTAGCTTTTCCACATGTTTACCCTGCCAATTCTCTTCCGGTTCTGCAGCAGCCAGAAACAGACTTTTCAAAACAAAAGCATGTGAGCAACATGCGTTAACGCGCGATAAAATAAATGTCGGCGTTAATAAATTAATGAGTCAACACGATAATAACGTGTTAACTTGCCCAGCCCTATATAATAGTAATAATAATGTCAAAACAGTCACATGTGACGCTTCATTGAAAATACACTGTTGTACGATACGTCACCTGGAGATTCAACAAAGTGAGCGAAGATGTCGGGATTAGGACACTTCTGACTGCTTGATGGCATCGTTTGTCCCCTTCGTTTTGAAGAGACTGACCCCTCCATCACAATGAATAAAAGTTTTACTGTATATCACTGGCAGTTGTTGCTCTGCAGAGGTCTTATATAACTGTTGTAATAACAACATGTTTTACGATCTGGGCAGCAGATGGCAACAAACACTGTAGACTTTATGTTTGCAAACACTTCAAAAGATGGATTAACCTCCATTCAAATTCAACTTGTTTGCACCCAAAAAGGGGCATGGCCGTTGCAGAAAGGCAAAGCACCCAGATGTGTTGATCTTATCTACTACGGTGAAGGGGATAAACGGTTTGAACATCCTCGTCTTTACTCTCCACTTTGTTCCTGCTCTGCATCCGTGGCACCTCTGCTTTAAATCCAACAGGATTATGGTTTCAATCCTGCCATTACTCAGGCTCCGGGAAGCTTAACCGGGTTCTCCCTTTTGTAAAAACAACTTTCTGTTTTCATCATTTAAAAAGAAAAAAAAAAAAACGTGCCAGAACTATGAACAGGCTTTTCTTAGGCAGTCCTGCATCAAAAACAGAGTGGAAAAATGTTCTGGAGATCATGGTATTTACAGGAAACAGCTCAGATGAGAACCCTGAGAAGAAATAACAGAAATGTAGCTGCAGACTGACACTAATACGGAGCTGTTTTGGAACCATGGGTCAGAATTCTAGAACTTTCGGTTATAGTTCTGAGAATATGGGTCAAAATTCTGGAACTATGGGTCAGATTTCTGGAACTTTGGGTCATAATTCTAGAACTATGGGTAACAGTTCTGGAACTACGGGTCAGAATTCTTGAATTTTGAGTCATAGTTCTGGAACTATAGGTCAGAATTGTAGAACTATGGGTCAAAAGTCTTTAACTATGGGTCAGAATTCTAGAACTATAGGTTAGAGTTCCGGAAATATGGGTCAAAATTCTGGAATTATGGGTCAGTATTCTGGAACTATAAGTCAGAATTCTGGAACTGTGATTCAGAATTCTAGAACTTTGAATCAGAATTTTGGAACTATGGGTCAGAATTCTGGAACTATGAGTCAAAAGTCTGGAACTATGGGTAACAGTTCTGGAACTCTCCGTCAGAATTCTTGAACTTTGGGCCAGAATTCTAAAACTATGGGTCAGAATTCTGGAACTTTGGGTTATTGTTCTGGAACTATGAGTCATAATTCTGGAAATATGGGTTATAATTCTGGAACTATGAGTCAGAATTCTAGAACTTTGGGTCATACTTCTGGAACTATAGGTCAGAATTCTGGAATTATGAGTCAAAAATCTGGAACTATGGGTAACAGTTCTGGAACTATGGGTCAGAATTCTCGAATTTTGAGTCATAGTTCTGGAACTATAGCTCAGAATTGTAGAACTCCGCTGGCTTTCACCCCATCAGCCAACTCCAAAACGGGACTCTGTGGCTTGAAGCTTGCGTCGAAAAACTCAAATTTTGTGATGTCTGTCACTATGTGCCTTGTTGCGCCATAAGGCCCCTCTCCTTCATCATGTAGACAGGAACGCCCTGGTCCACCATGAAAGTGAAAGTTTCTCTCTCCTTTTTCTTTTTATCTGGTGCCTAAATGACAAGTCTAGAAGCAAAGATCAATCAAGAATTTAATACAATCATGTATACAAAGAATTATTATGCCATGCAGAATATTTTAATCGGCCGATGGTACACTTGTTCACAACATCACCGAGATGCTGCCATGAACAAAATGCACACCCAAGTTAGTTTGTGTCCATCTTTTAAGGATCCAGAGGAGGCGTGTCCTTAGTTCCTCTGAGTTTTATAGGTCCTTTGTCTACTGAGATCCAGATGGTCCAGTCACACAGTCCTGGTAAATCAACAACTGTTGTTCCGGCAGTTTCAAACTGGTGATGGAGGGTCGAGCGGATGTTGCAGTAATTAAGTCGTAAACCTGAGCTGAGCAACTCACAGCATTCCTTCATGCTAAGTTTCAGTTATAACAAATTAAAATCTACATGGTTAATTCTTAATCCTAACAAATCTCCACTCAAAACATGATTAATTCATGTTTTCTAAATCAACTGTAGCAAATATCCAGTATTCTATATGTATATAAAAGATTTCCATACCCACGTTGCATATAAAAAACCTTTTATGTGAAAACAAAACCAAACAGTATATTAAAACCTCCCAACAACCCAAAACCATATAAACACATTTTGAAATGTTTCATATAACTGATATACACTCATGAACTCTATAAGAACTGATTGTAATATGAATATGGTGAACATCCATAATGTAATTGATTGTATTGAGTTCATCTCAGTTTGAAGAAAAGGAGATCCAGGCCCGTGTGACAACTCAGATGAAGTGGGAAGGTGACCTCCAATGGATCAAAACGATGTGAAAAAATTATTGAAATCCTCCGATCCTCCTGAGTTGACATAAGCACGTCAGAAGGTGGTCGAGCTCCATGAGCCTAGCAGCATCCACTCTGGTCGTAAACACCAACGTATTCTGCCACAGGCCCCTTAATGGCACCATAAAGGGGGTTCTCTGAACACTCCAAAACCTGTCACATGAAAGCACAAGACAGATGTTGCACAAATAACATTCAGCTAATCTATGTTAGTTCAAAAGGGGTTACAACAGACTCAAGAGAGATGTTATGGATTAGAAAATATCCTGCAATAATCGATAAGTGGATCTAATCGGCTCACCTTCCGATAATTATAATCCACGAGTATTAAAAAACTGTCCATACTGTTATAGTGTTAACTTCAAAAACTTTGTGCCGAAACATGCAGTACGTGTGTTAGAAAAAGATAGGAAAACATATTAAAAAATAATAAACTAATCAATCAAGTGTTAATCTTGTTGTAAATTCATTACGGTGAATATAATTTTAGAATGGTAATTCACTTCTTCACCTACAAAAGCCTTTTCGCTCACTTTCAATTATCTTTCCTTTATTATGTTTCACTTTATCACCTCCATCCTAGTCTCTTCCACTCATGTCCTTCAAATATAAATGTCTTCACATACTGTCTCTGTCCTTCTTTAATGCATTCATATTTTCTTATTTCCTTCTTTCTCCACTCTTTAAAAAAGAAAGAAAAGAAAAAATGCCTAACACTCCCTCAGGAAGTGATATCTAAGACCGTCCCAAGTATATACAAAAATTAAATCACCAAAGAAAGGATGAGAGAATTTCTAACCCAACATGATTATCAATTGTCACAGGACCCAGCCCCACTCCTATAATAACAGCCCCATCGAATCAACCATGAACGCCAGACCTCACAGCTACCCCTTGTGTCGGTTTCCTCAGACAGCAGAGTCTCTATATCAGAGTGTGCCAGCAATAAAAAGTTAATTGAACAAGTCCTTGTGTCCATTGCGAGAGCCCACCTCGCTTTCAATGTCTTTTGGAGATCAAGCAGCAGTAGAGTTGAAATCTTTAGAAACAGCATCATTTTGTCCAATGCATAGAAGATTCGTCTTTAGAGGAAATGTGTGTAGGGGTCACCATAAAATCCAGATCCACAGAGACCAAATGAGCCATAAAACAGGAAGCAGGAACTGGTCCGTGTCCACTAGACATCTCCCGAATAAAAGGCACGCCAAGTCGCAAATCTCTCCACCCTTTCTACGGCACTAAAAACAAACTGAATGTGGCTACTAAAATAGAGGACTTGTAATGTGTAACTGCTTACAGCAGAAAAAAAAAGTTCAAAAAACAAGAAGTCTAAGAAAAACAGAACTCCATCCGTCACAGGAAATAAATCCCAAAACAAAAATCACTAATGTGACTAACCCCACAAAAAAGTTCCAACAGCATTTAGACAAACCCCCCCAAAAAAATTAAACTGCTAACCTTCGTTCACAAAAATAATCATAACCGCCCTATCACATCATTCAAGCATCATTTATAATAATCAATACTATCCCCCTTTATATTCACCGTATCGAATAAATATGTATGATTAAAATAGACTGAGGCCTCCTGACCAGCCAATTTATTAATCAGAGACCCCTAGACCCCCTTGTCTATTAAACCAATATGAGTGAGAGACTCTGCAGAACATTAAACCCATCACCTCCAATCCCACAGAATGAAAGAAACACAGAATTAATATGCAAAAACATGTCAAACAGAGTAGAAACTTCATCTCAGCTATAGAGAAAAGTGTTAGTTCTGACATCAGCATGTATAACATCAAACATTGTATCAAAACACTCATATAATGAAATTCACCCACATATTGACCTCAGTACACCAACCTTCTGGTATACTTCATCATTATATCATGATCTATATACTATATCACATAATATTATCATAATACCAAGTTAAAGCAATTCAATAATACCTCATAATAATTCCTGGCCTGAGGAATCATCAGGCTCCACAGACATAAATTCATTGGGTATAGTCATAGTTTTTGTCCTTTTGTCAGGTAAAGAGGTCCATTGTCTGTCAGTTCCGGACCTTATGTCAGTTTACAGTTAGTCCTGTCAGCAACCAGAATATAACGTGGGTCATATCCAGTATTGTCATTTTTTGTCGTCTTTGTAGGCCATCACACACACACACACCAAAAATAAAAAACAAAATAAAATAAAATTAAAAAAAAAAAGGACCATGGTCTTCAAAGAGCTCAAAAAAGAATGAAGAGGAACACATGAGAGAAAAGAAAAGAAAAGGGAGGGGGCTGAGGAAGAAAGCTCAAGGAGGGGGTGTGCAGAAAGAGAAAAATGTTTTATTTCCCTTTTCCAGTAATGCCATGTATCTGTAGATCTTCAAAACCTTAGGTATTATTATGTTCATGTGATACGTACTTCATCATTCTCAATTTAATCACCTATAATCACCTTGCTGTAATTGAATAAACATTTTCCAACTTCTCAACCCCCCTTTAACTACCGCAGGACAAAGGAGCACTTCTCTGTTATCTGTCCCACTAGAGGGAAGGGGGGGAAGCTGAAACGGTTGTAAAACCACATATCTGCATTCCACCTACTAAACTGTCTTTAACTGCCTTTTATCTAAATACTGATCCAAAAACCAAAAGTATTATCCGACCAGATATCACAATCAACAGAGTCACCAAACATCCACATCAAATATAAAACCCAAATACGGTGAAAAGATGAACCTGGATTCACTAAAAGTCACCCATTATCTTCTGCAGCATCTACCATTGACCCAGAGGCTGTAAAAAGATTGTTGGGTGAGCTGAGAAGAAGGGGGAGGATAATGCTGACTGCATTAGACCATCGTGATCAGATTGAGTAGAACCCGAATTATTACAATCTCTGGCCCAATGTCCCTGCTGTCCACAACGAAAACATGAATCCCGAAGACGTCGAGAATTAGGCTTTTGATTTTTCTTACGTCCCCGATCCGGGACACCACGTCTAATCAGAAATGCCACATCAGAGGGACAGGGGGGTTGAGGGGCACCCTCCGTCTGTTGTATAATTGTCAACCATATTTCGTCCAAAAAACAGTGGCAATCCGAATAAAATCTCTCTGCCTCACCTAGGGCTTTAATAGTTTTCATCTTCTGAAAAACATTTGCTTGATAATTCTGCAAATCAGCTGCTGTCAGACTCTCCGCAGCTTGTCGTATGATCAAAGGGAACACTTCGGGGTCGACTGCCCCTCCCTCCTCTACTATCTGTGCACGAGAGAAAAGACCACGTTTTTGCATCTCTCTAACCCAGCAAATGAATCTCTCCTCAGCTTTCCCACGTTCCAATCTCAGAACTTTATGCAACCATCTAAACAAAGTCATATGAAGTACCGAACCCAAAGAAACGGGTTCACTCCCTGACCATGTCCTACTCATTTTATCAAGTTACGACAGACACAGACAAACATAAAACATGTACAGCAAAATTATACACGCAATATATCCAGCTGTGAATAATATCCCAGAAAAAAAAGACTTGCTTAATAAGCTTCTACACAAAAAGAAATTTTTGTGCCCTTAACCATTGAGGGTAACCCAGCCCTTTTCTGGTCTTTCTTCAACAACTTTGAATACATCACCCTAATAAAACCCATTTCCTATCCAACCCAAAGCCCCGACAGAACTTCATCCGATGATCCAGGACAAATGCAGGAATTTCGCCCACTATGCGAAGCGTACACTGCAGCCTCCCAGTTTATCTTATCAAATCGGATGAGAAAAGCCACCCACACATCCAAATTTTTATTCATTCCCAAAATGACTCTAGTCCCTGACTAGAAATTATAGGCCTGGAAGGTCCCCGACCATCCGTTTATAGTTCTGTTTGTTGGATTAATTATACACAGTTATCACACATTTGCTATTAAACTGTACCCTACCTAGTGAAGAACTACTAAAAGAAGTTAAGTATGTGTCACCTTTAAAATGGCTTGTGTGATTGCTGGATAACATGCTTTATAAGAGTGTGAGAGTTATCATATGAACAGAAGGAGAAGAGCCGGGAACTGGGACTGCATGAGAGAACATTGGGCATTGTACAGCTATGTACTGATCAGTGTACGTAGATAGGTCAGATTAAGATATGCAGTTAGTCACTCCCCAAACCCCTTAGAGCTGCATATCCTATGTAAAGCAGGGACGTCCTAAGACAATAAAAGAAGGAGTTTGGCAGGAGTCAACTCAGAGCGGGTTGGAGATTGTAACTGAGCACTCTCTTTCCGTTCTCCTTGCAAGTAAATGTAATAACTGTCTCTTGTCTTCCTTCTTAAAAGTGTTTTAGGTTGTCTGAACCTGACATTTTCTTGGTCCTTCGAGCCGGATCCCAAGATATCTGAGGATTCCAGCAGGTGAGGTGGACACCAGAAAGACCGTGGCCACGGCGGACTCTCAGAGAGTTCTCAGATCCTTTTCCAGGACTGGGCTCCAGCCTGCCTGCTGGGATCCAAAGGTTGACGGGATAGCCGCGAGGGAAGACAAGAGAGGTGAGTGAAAAGGATGGCGGAGTCCTACAAATCCTGTGTAAAAGAAGACGGCGGAGTCCTACAAATCCTGTGTAAAAGGACGGCAGGGTCCTACAATTTCCGTAAAACTGAGTGATTGTGAGTGTGAAAGGAGTGTAAAGACACCGCTAGGTGTTTTTCATTCATACCAAACAACAGGAGTTGTAAGCAGCAGACTGGTGTGGAAGCAAAGGCAAGAATCCTCCACTCCAGAGAGAGTTGAAGTGAGGATTACCACACTAGAAAATTTCAATTGCTGCCCTGTTTCATGAAACCAGTTGTTGGAACACCCTAGGTGTTGCAAAAACTGGACCAAATTACTCAAAATGGGAAAAAGCTACAAATTCCATGAACCAGAAGCAAAAAACACACTGAAGTGTAAAGATTGGAAATTCATTGAAACACAGGATCCTAATAAACTGAAACATTTAGATAAATGGGTAAATGATTATGGATTAAATGGATTTAATGGGCTAAATACGCAAAAACTGACTGCCCTTAAAGATGCTATAAGAAAAATAAAGAAAAAGAGATGATGTTTCACAGAGAGAAAGGGTTAAGAAAGTCTAGAGAAGAACAAAAGAGAAATAAAGAAAAAGAGATGAAGTTTTACAGAGAGGAAGGGTTGAGAAAGTTCAGAAAAGAGCAAAAGAAATGTAAGGAAAAAGATATGAAGAGAGAGAGTTAGAAGCTGTAGGGGAGCCCCTACAGGGGTAGAGTATAAGAATGAACAAAAGAGTAGTAGAAATGAACAAAAAGGAATGAAATGGTTTAGTTTAGATTTTTAGTTCATTCAGTCACCCAGTCATGACCAAATATTGGATACAGTATTGACATTTCATACAGAATCACTAAATCAAGAATCATCTCTTGAATATTAACTGAAAAAGCAGAAGCAGACTGCTTATAAAACCTATCCTGTATTATCTTTTTTTTAAGTTTTAAAAATGGCTTTACAAAACATTTTTCTCAAAAAAAAAAAAAAATAGAACACAAAAAACTGGAAGAGATCTTACCATCAAAATCCCAAGAAAATGATGCACGGTGAAAGTATTTGGTTTGAAAAGAACCTGTGTGTACGTTATTCCCAATTTACAGACGTGCTGTAAGCAGTCCTCCACTTATCAGGCTGAAATGATTTAGTTTGTAGTCACTGTCGCAAGAGTACACACAACAGTTTTTGTTTTGTTTTTTTTCTTTTTCTCATCTTCCAACTCGAGACCTGGTCGCAGTTCTTCCTGCTGAAGGACAGAACGTTGGTACAGATTAGATCAAAACAGATATGATGATAGAATTTATAGTCTTCTGATGACTTCAGTGCACACCTCCACATAAGGTTGGATAGTTGTCACTAGTCCGGCCTACAGCAGCCTCTCTTCCATTTAAAGATTGTGAGAACATTGTCGGAGGATCCATTTTATTTATTTATTTATTTATTTTCATTTCTGTGCCAGAATTTAACTCAGATAATGGAGAGACATCTCCTTTTCATACCTTTTTAGCTTTTGTACAGCAAAGCACCTCTGAGATGATCAGGACTGTCCTGAACTGAAAAGAACCTCTGTATTTAGTTTGAGAACATTTTTGATTTTGCTCTAAACCTAATTTGCAATGAAACAGATCATAAAATTTCATAACATAGGAATTTAGGAAAAGTATTTCTGTGTGAGCATAATAATCAGCCTAATACGTAGAGCTGGTTTTTACAGTTTTATAATTGAATTTACACTGGTTTTAAAGGTGGATACCCACAATTCCACACAGTAAGGCATGTAGGCAACAATCAGTGCCCAATTTATACAGGATTGTGAGTGATTTAGAGATTTTCCCTTTAATGTATTCAATGTGATGTTTCCATGTTAGCTTTTGATCAATGACGCCCCAACCAAGACTAAGACAGAATATCCGAAGTTAAACAAATTATAGACGTGGAAAAATTATAATTATGGAGGTGGAAAACAAAATAAAAGTGCCTGCTGATCATGATCAAAGCCAGGCCATTTTGACTGCCGTTCATCTGGTGGAACCAGAGCAGAGCCATCTGCTCCATTAGTACAGAAGGACTGGCAATCCTGAAATAAGAAGGAGGAAACCCTCAATATGGAAGTATAAGAGGAGCTTTTGATTGTGAAATGAGCTTCACATGTTGTCAGATTTTGTAGTAAACCCAATGATAACCCTTGAAGTACCTAGGAAAGATGTGGGTTTCTTATGTGACTCGGGGGCCTGCAAAACTGTGTTTAAAACCCCTGTTCCAAATTTACAAAAATCCAATGCCATGATATGGGTAAAGTCAGCAGATGGTGTAACACAAACAGAAGCCAAGTTCCTAAACCGCTGACCAAACAGGAGATGATGGCCTTTTTAGGCCCGTGCAACTATTACAGAGCTCGGGTGCTAAATTATGCAGAGATAGCCCAGCCTCTGCACGATGCTATTTATTGCAAACCAATGGCAATGAATGATAACGTTCTATGGACAGAGAACATTGGAAAGGCCTTTGATAGTCTGAAATCAGCCCTGATGACCACAATGGTTTTAGCATTGCCAGATTACAGCAAGCCTTTCACCTTGACAGTGGACTGCAAAAATGGTTTCATGACTGCAGCCCTTTTGCAAAAACATGGAGGCGGGTTGATGGTTTGTTTTCTACTCCAAGAAACTAGACCCTGTGGCCACAGCGCTGCCACACTGTGTTCAGTTTATGCAGCTGCTCTCACATTCAGCAGATGTGAGATTATGTCACCCAACCACCCTGCTAGTGCCACATGCTGTGCATGTACTCTTGTTGCAAACTCTGATGAGTTCTTATCCCCAGCATGCCACATGGCATGGACAGCGGTTTCACTGTTGCAACCGCACAGAGATAAAATGATGACTCCCCACACCAGAAGATGGGGAACCACACAATGGTGTACAGACAGCTCAAGGAGTCCATCTGCCAGACCCAGACCTTACTGATGTCCCACTAAGTAAAGGTAAGGGTTGGTTGGTAGATGGATCCTCATCTAAGACTCCACAGGGCACATGCCAGACAGGGCATGCTGTGGTTTCTGCATCAGATGTTATAAAAGCTTGTCACCTTCCAGTGCATATGTCAGCACAAGCGGCAGAACTCATTGCTTTGACCCAAGCATGTAGTTTAACCAGAAAGAAATCGCTGACGGTCTACACAGATAGTCAATATGCTAGTCCACACTGTTTTATTTTCCAAAACAGTAGGAACACAGAGGTATGACGTCAACTGAAAAATCAGTGACTCATGCTAGGCTGCTTAAGGAACTTTTGCAAGCCACCATGCTGCCTGTCCAGTCTGCAAATGTGCTGCACACACCTGTGCAGAGGATGACATGTCAAAAGGCAACCATTTCACTGACCAAACTGTTAAGAGAGTAGCTGCAGGCAGCTGCACAACCCCCACGCCAAAATGTCCACTCCGGACATTACTGACCATTCAGTTCTCAGAGACATGCAAATGGCTGCACCAGCAGCTGGAAAGAAGCTCTGGCTCTCTGAAGGAGCGACATTTACTCCATAAACGGACTACCAGTCCGGCCAAAAGCTTTGCATAAAGCAGTGGTGATTTTGAGCCATGGGCCATGCCATGTCTCAACAGGAGGGATGGTCGATCTCGTAAATAAACACTATAAGACTGCATGGATCTAACTGGATATCCATGGCGAGAGCAGTAGGATCTAATGAATTTATCCAACCTTTCTGGTTACTGATGTTTCCTGAAGAAATTGAACGATCTGATGAACAACATGAATATGTGATTACTTGTGGAAGGTTCTACAAGCAAAATAATCTCTGCGAGCAAATCTTCTGTCAGAAAGGTCTCCCTTTGTCCTACAGGAACCCCTGGTGGAGGTTGGAGACCTGGTGTATGTCAAAGTGATCAAAAGGAAGTCATGGTCGAGCCCTCGTTGGTAGGGTCCATATCGTGTGCTCCTGACGACCCCTACAGCAGTGAAGATTGCAGAAAGGTCCAGCTGGAGATATCTCAGCTACTGCAAACTGCAACCTGAGTAGAAGGCCCGGCGACGGTAAGGTGGAAGGCCGGATACAAAGGGGGTCTTAGCCAACAGGGCAGGACCCTCTCAACCCGGTGAAGAAACCAACTGAACCTTACCAATTTAGGGGCACTCAGGAGAAGATGCGGGGAGCCACGTGCAGGACCATTTTGGGATTTGTCACCCTTACTTGTTCGACCATCAATCATCTTGGAAGAGACAACGGATGTGTGGTCGAAGGAAGACCAATATGCTCACAAAGAGCGTTAATAAATCACACAGATGGATGACAGACTGATATGTGTGAACAGCCGTGGATTGGAATCCACAACCAACACCCTTCTGTTTTGAGAGGAAATGCACTGGGATGAATATATCCAGTGTCTACCTGGGATACTCCACATGTAAGACAATCATACCCGTTTGACCCAGCAAGAAGATTTAAAAACTTGCAACAGTTCACTCCTACAGGACATGATGTGGCTGCGGGGAACCTCAACACTGCAGCTCTGAACCACACAGGAGAGTTAAGTCTGGAGTTGCCAGGCGAAGAAGGCTATCCTACACCACCCGACATGGTATGGCACTTCGGGCCTAAGACTTACCAGTACCTCCCAAGATACTGGTGTGGGAGATGTCACCTTGCATATCTTCAACCATTCGTAGTGCCAGCCAGCAACCTGTCGGTCAACCAATGGTCTACGCCCAACGGATGTGCAAAGTGACCAGTAGAAGGCCATAAACCTTTGACCTCTGATGTCCGAGGGGTCTTCATGACACTGACCCCTCCTGATGGTGGAGCCCATCTAAGTCACACACTGGATAACCATATGAAGACCCAGGAAGATGCCAGGATTAAACTTGACCACATGGTTTACAAGTGGACTGTGGTAGCAGTTATTTTTAAAGTTTCTTACACCTGTACTTTTTATTTAAATTATGTGTTATATCATGCCTCAGGAAAATGATATCAAATGCTGTATCAGTGTAACACATGCCCAACTCCAATAGAAACTTCATTCATCCTGGAATTACTTTCCAACACTGACTTGGAAATGACCCTGAGTGTAAATGTGTTTGCGCTCATAAAAATGATTTTACAGCCAAAAATCTAACTGAAGTGGTTGTTTTAAAATGAGATGAGAATTTGAGCAAATATATGATAAACAGGAGGGAAATGTTGGATTAATTATACATAGTTATCACACATTTGCTATTAAACTGTACCCTACCTAGTGAAGAACTACTGAAAGAAGTTAAGTATGTGTCACCTTTAAAATGGCTTGTGTGATTGCTGGATAACATGCTGTATAAGAGTGTGAGAGTTATCATATGAACAGAAGGAGAAGAGCCGGGAACTGGGACTGCATGAGAGAACATTGGGCATTGTACAACTATGTACTGATCAGTGTACGTAGATAGGTCAGATTAAGATATGCAGTTAGTCACTCCCCAAACCCCTTAGAGCTGAATATCCCATGTAAAGCAGGGACGTCCTAAGACAATAAAAGAAGGAGTTTGGCAGGAGTCAACTCAGAGCGGGTTGGAGATTGTAACTGAGCACTCTCTGTCCGTTCTCCTTGCAAGTAAATGTAATAACTGTCTCTTGTCTTCCTTCTTAAGAGTGTTTTAGGTTGTCTGAACCTGAAACTGTTTTAGGTCCATAACATAACATAAAAACATAACGGAGGAAAAAATAACTCAGCCACAATCATCCACTTTGTTTGACTGGCAAATGCTGCGCTCTCAGGAGCAAGCCTGAGTCATTTATTGACAATCATAAATCAAGAACACCTGTGTGACCCCACACACTTCCGGATAGTCTGGTCAATACAAGAACATAAACAAAAACATCCAACATATGGGTTCGAACTATACTTATGGAACTATGGGTCAGAATTGTAGAACTATGGGTTATAATTGTAGAACTATGGGTTCGAACTATACTTATGGAACTATGGGTTAGAATTGTAGAACTATGGGTTATAATTGTAGAACTATGGGTTCGAACTATACTTATGGAACTATGGGTCAGAATTCTAGAAATATGGGTTATAATTGAAGAACTATGGGTTCGAACTATACTTATGGGTCAGAATTGTAGAACTATGGGTCAAAAGTCTGGAACTATGACCCATAGTTCTGGATGTATGGGTCACAATTATGAAACGATGGGTCAGAATTCTAGAACTATGGGTCAGAACTTTGGAACTATTGGATCATAGTTCTGGAACTATGACCCAATAGTTCTGGATCATGTTCTCACTCGTGGCTCTTTGACGTCAGTAACAATCTGCTTTGTAGAAACAGACTGAGACATTTGAGCAAATGCTTTTACAGATGATCCGCCACGTGTTGCTGTTTGAGCTGCTGCAAACAGTTAATGTTTAACTGTTAATTAAGACTGTAAATGGCTCCTAATAGTCTCTATGATTGTTTATGATCTGTTTATCTCTCAGCCTGTTTGCATATATGAGCGAACACACAAGCGAACAGCAGCTCCTTGACTTAGATTTGACAGTAAAATGACTTTGAAGGTTGTCATGGTGTTTCATGGTGTTCCTTTCCTGTTACATGCACGTTCTTCGCAGCAATGATAACTCACGCACAGAAACAGAGAAGAAAGCAGGCAGAGCAGCTTCAAAGCACGTTTGCATTGATAAGGGGCTTCTGAACAAATGGAGCAAAGCTCTACCAGAAGATATCCCATCATGCTTTGCTCCAACGAGTCCATACTGTTACCGTCATAAAGTTAGGACCACTTCCTTTTAATCATATGATACATTTTTTTCTCTGATCTTTTTGATTTTCAAAAATGAAAAATAATCTGACTGTCCTGAGGTGATTGTCCATATAGGACACGCCAACAAATTTACCCCAAGGTCAGAGAAAACAAAAGAATAAAGAGTTTTAAAGTTTTTAACCCGATTGTTACGACTCTGGCTCTGCTAGTAAAGAGAGACGTAGCATAAAACAGAACCCAGGATGGTAAGTGGAGTCAGGGAGCTTTAATGGGTATTCCCAACCTTTACATATGCCAAAACAAAGATATCAAATTCACAAACATCCAAATGACAAATGTCCCAAACAAAAGGGAGGAGCTGCCCAGTCACAGGCTCCTCCGCCGAATGCTGGAATCAGTCCATTTTTAAAAGCCATCAGCTCCAGGTGTCAGGAATCATCACTGATGAAAAGAGGGCGGAGTCTGGTCCATTCAGTGACAGCGGGAGGTGGCACATCCAGTTGCTGGAGCCAATCGTCAACGGCCTCTGGATCGGAGAGAGCAGCAAGTTCCACCCTCCGGGGCTGGCGCAGGGCGATCATCACACACACGTTAGGCAACATAATATACAGAAGTCCCCGACCGGAAGACCTCGGCCGTAACACCCCTCCCCTTAAGTCACAAAATACACATTTTGTTACATCACACAGCAAAATAATTACAAAATACTCACAACCTGGACAGGGCATCGGCCACCACATTTTCTGATCCTTTCCTGTGTCGAATGTCTAACCTGTAATCTTGGACTCGTAGAGCCCACCGCATGAGACGCTGGTTGTGATTACGCATGCGGGATAAAAACACAAGAGGGTTATGATCGGTGTACACCACAATCGGTTGCAGACTGGACCCAAGATAAACATTGAAGTGCTCAAGTGCAAGCAGCAGGGCAAGAGTTTCCTTTTCAACGGTGGAATATTTTAACTGATGGTCGTTAAACTTTTGTGAAAAATAGCAAACAGGATGGTCGATTTTATTTACGTCTTCCTGCAGCAGCACAGCCCCAGCACCAACAGCACTAGCATCGATCTCAAGCTTGAACGGACGAGACAGATCAGGCGCAGCAAGCACAGGTGCATGACAGAGTAGTGACTTGGCGCTGTCAAACGCATGCTGACATTCATCGGTCCAGTTAAAAGTAACTTTTGGACTCAAAAGATTAGTTAAGGGGTGGACAACAGAAGAGAAGTTACGACAGAAGGCTCTATAATATCCAGCCATTCCTAAAAATCTACGCAACTCCCGTCTGGTAGTAGGAGCGGAGTATGCAAGGATAGCTTCAACTTTAGCCTCCACTGGACATACATGTCCTTGTCCAACCTGTCTGCCCAAGTACGTTACCGTAGCCTTGGCAAACTCACACTTTGCTAAATTAAGGGTGAGTGAAGCTTGTCTTAAACACTCAAACACCTGTCTCAACGCCTGCAGGTGTTCGGTCCATGAGACAGAGTAAACAACCAGATCATCCAAATATGCGCAGCAGTTTGATTGACCAGCTAACACTTTGTTCATTAATCTCTGAAAAGTTGCGGGGGCGTTGCACATACCAAAGGCCATCACTGTGTACTGTAAAAAACTGTCAGGGGTAACAAAGGCTGAAACCTCAGAAGCCCGATCAGTTAGTGGTACTTGCCAATAACCTTTGAGAAGATGTAGTTTACTTACATATTTGGCGGATCCGATGTTATCTATGCAGTCTTCGATTCTGGGAAGAGGAAATGAATCAAGAACAGTTACAGCGTTCACTTTACGAAAGTCGGTTATAAAACGTGGCGAGCCGTCGGGTTTAGTCTCCAACAGACAAGGCGAGCTCCAAGAACTGCAGCTATGTTTTGGGAGACCATGCTTTAACAAATATTCAGTTTCTTGTTTCATAAGCACCCGTTTCACAGGGTTGGCACGGTAAGGATGTTGTCTAATAGGCTTCGCATCATTCACGTCTATATCATGTGTCAAGACTGTAGTGCGAGTTGGCACATCTGAGAAAAAAGACACACGAATTCCTTAATCAAGGAGATTACCTCGTTTTCCTGATCTGATGATAAATGCTGGAGCTGACTGTGCATTGATTGTAGCATTTCTGAATTTGGAAGCCGGGCGGTCGAACCTCTAGGGTGGCATGCCCCAACGCCGTCGTCCTCATCTGCACAGTTCACATCTTCCGGTTCTGTAACCATAGCAGCGGAGACGCGCACCTCTGTCTCAGGTGGAGCGTGAATGGTATAACTTAAGCATGTTCACATGACAAACACGCGTTTTACGCCGTCTAGTGGGGGTGTGTATGACAGAGTTGTTTTCTCCGATCCGTTTCTGAATTGTGAATGGACCAACATACTTGGCTGACAACGCAGAACCCTGGACAGGTAACAAAGCCACGACAGTGTCACCCACCTGAAATTCCCGTTTAACCGAAGATCGATCAAAAAGACGTTTCATTTTTTTCTGTGAAGCAGACAGAAACTCTTTAGCAAGAGCATTGGCACGGTTCAGACGTTTACGAAAGTCATTAACATAGATTTTCACACTCTTCTTCGAAGACTGATCGGAACATAAAAAGCTCTCCTTTAACGCTCTAGGCGGGCCAAACACCAACTCTGCTGGACTAAACCCGAGGGACTCTTGTACAGCCTCACGGGATGCAAATACTACAAATGGGAGTCCTTCATCCCAATTTTCATCAGTTTCTAAGCAGTATTTTCGCAACATTGATTTAAGAGTCTGATGCCACCGCTCTAAAACACCTTGAGATTCTGGATGATACGCACTCGACACTATATGGTTGACATCTAAGGTCCGAACCACTTGTTTAAAAAGAGTAGACTGAAAATTTGAACCCTGATCTGTCTGTATGACCTTTGGTAGTCCAAACAAGGAAAAAACTGGGTTAGTGCTCTGAGAACTGATTTAGTAGTAATCCTTCGCAATGGAATTGCTTCAGGAAACCTAGTGGTAGCGCACATGATGGTGAGGATGAACTGATTGCCACTTTTTGTTCTTCGTAAAGGTCCAACACAGTCAACTATGATGTGGTCAAAAGGCTGTTCAACTGCAGGAATCGGACACAAGGGGGCAGGAGGTATCACCTGATTCGGTTTTCCTGTGATTTGGCACACATGACAGCTACGGCAAAACCCAGACACATCACGTTTCATTCCAGGCCAGAAGAAGTGTTTTAACAATAACTGATATGTCTTGGTGATGCCCAAGTGTCCTGACCACTGGCTTTCATGAGCCAACGATAAAACTTTTTGCCTGTAAACAGACGGTACTACAATTTGTTTTATCTCAGCCCATTCAGAACCATCCGAATAGGTTGGAGCCCACTTGCGCATAAGAATAGTTCGTTCAACTACATAAGATTGTTTTGCTGGTTTACGTTGCTCATCACTGGCCATAGCGAAGCATTTCTCTAACGTCGGGTCAGCGTTTTGTGCTGCAGACAGGTGTTCACTTGTTACCGGGAGTGAAAGATCTTCAACATAAGGTGGATTAACATCTGGAGGTTTAACATTTTTCCTCTCTTCTGATTCCTGAGTAGCTACGTTATTCTCAATAACGGTGCCACTACCATCAGAGAATGACGACATGAGAAACCAATCAGCGAGTGCAACATCTCTGCCTTTGCGTGACTGCGCACGAGTGATTGCGCAACCAGGATAAGGCCCGGAAAACGGGGCTGACGGATGCGATGATTTACTGGTACAGGGATCATCTAACACTTCTAAAGTTGGGATCACTAGACCACCTGCAATATCATTTCCCATTAGCATCGTGACTCCTTTTATGGGCAGCTCTGCACAAACAGCAACAGGAAAACAGCCCGAGACAAGTTTGGATGTAACATAAACGCGATGTACAGCTCTAGGAACATATCCCATCTCTATGCCACGCAGGACTGAATTAAAACCACATGCTGATCGTTCAGAGAAGGGCAACGCACTGGCAAGGATGACAGACTGGGATCCCCCAGTATCTCTAAGAACGCGCACTGACCGTTGGTCAGCAGGATCATCGGTCAGTGAGACAAAAGCATCAAATATGAACGGCTCAAAACTCGCGTCAGGCCTCTCCGCCACAGAAGCCAAGCCAACTCTGCGGGTCTCTGCTTGCACCAAGCCCACACCTTGGGGTGATTGTGACACAGATTGTTTTCGTTTTAATATTAAACAATCGGCGATGACATGTCCAGGTTTGTGACAATAAAAACATTCTCGGGTTTCTTTAGCAGAACAAGTCTTAACAGGTTTTGACTGGGAGTTAGACTTTTCTACACCAACTGAAAATGATGATTTGTGTGTTAACGCATACTCATCAGCTAGAACAGCGGCTGAGGAAAGTGAAGTCACCTTTTGTTCATTTAAATATAACACAACGCGGTCGGGTATACATCTTTTAAATTCCTCTAACACCACTAGTTCGCGTAATGAACCAAAGTCATTAACTTTGCAAGCTGCACTCCATTTGTCAAAAAGAATTCCCTTTTCTCTAGCGAATTCAACATACGTCTGTCTGGCAGTTTTTTTCTGCTGTCGAAACCTCTGCCTGTAGGCTTCAGGGACTAATTCACACGCCTGCAAAACAGCAGTTTTAACTTTATCATAATCAAGGCTGTCCTGTATAGATAAGGCAGCTACCACCTCTTGAGCCTTACCAGACAATCGGCATTGTAACAAAAGTGGCCAAATATCGTGAGGCCAGTGTAAAGCCCCTGCAATACGCTCAAATGCTGCAAAATACGAATCCACTTCAGTTTCCCTGAAAGCGGGTACTAGAGTAATACATTTACTTATATCAAAAACTGGGTTAGATGCAGCGGTGGAAGCTGCGGCTCCAGTAGGGGCAGGCGTCGCTTGAGCCTGAATCTCCAATTCAAGCCGACGCAGATTCACAGCTGTTTCAGCCTCGATCTCGAGCTTTCTGATCTCAAGCTTCAACTGGGCCTGCCTGGCCTGAGCCTTGTCCTCAGCCTCCATCTGGAGACGGGCTAAACGGATTTTCAGCCGGGCCGCATCGCCACTGGCTGACGTAGCAGAAGAGAGTGAATCAGACCGAGGAAGAGTCAGAGGGTCTCCGCCCCCCTCACCTTCCTCAGGACTCACCCCGGCAGCTGCAACGGACGGACCAGGCACCGTCTCCCCTCGCCGATCAGCCACCAGCGGGGTACCTTGATCTGGCACAGCAGGACCACCACCAGACACAGAGAGCTGACCAGATTCCACCAACTCATCCACCACAGACATCTTCAACTCCTGCTTAACCGCCTGTCGCGGAACCTCTAAGTCAAAGTGCTCAGCAATTTGCAGCAGATCACGCTTGCGGCAACTATTAATAAACTCAATAGAGGGAGCAGCCACAAAGCTCTCCAAACTAAATTTGGACGTCATAGCGAATCAAGATCAGGTACACAAACAAGCGCCTCAACTCCAGGCATAGGATTCAACGCAGGTTAAAACGTTCCTGGACGAGCCCCCACTCTATGTTACGACTCTGGCTCTGCTAGTAAAGAGAGATGTAGCATAAAACAGAACCCAGGATGGTAAGTGGAGTCAGGGAGCTTTAATGGGTATTCCCAACCTTTACATATGCCAAAACAAAGATATCAAATTCACAAACATCCAAATGACAAATGTCCCAAACAAAAGGGAGGAGGTGCCCAGTCACAGGCTCCTCCGCCGAATGCTGGAATCAGTCCATTTTTAAAGCCATCAGCTCCAGGTGTCAGGAATCATCACTGATGAAAAGAGGGCGGAGTCTGGTCCATTCAGTGACAGCGGGAGGTGGTACATCCAATTGCTGGAGCCAATCGTCAACGGCCTCTGGATCGGAGAGAGCAGCAAGTTCCACCCTCCGGGGCTGGCGCAGGGCGATCATCACACACACGTTAGGCAACATAATATACAGAAGTCCCCGACCGGAAGACCTCGGCCGTAACACCCCTCCCCTTAAGTCACAAAATACACATTTGTTACATCACACGCAAAATAATTACAAATACTCACAACCTGGACAGGGCATCAGCCACCACATTTTCTGATCCTTTCCTGTCGAATGTCTAACCTGTAATCTTGGACTCGTAGAGCCCACCGCATGAGACGCTGGTTGTGATACGCATGCGGGATAAAAACACAAGAGGGTTATGATCGGTTGTACACCACAATCGGTTGCAGACTGGACCCAAGATAAACATTTGAAGTGCTCAAGTGCAAGCAGCAGGGCAAGAGTTTCCTTTTCAACGGTGGAATATTTTAACTGATGGTCGTTAAACTTTTGTGAAAAATAGCAAACAGGATGGTCGATTTTATTTACGTCTTCCTGCAGCAGCACAGCCCCAGCACCAACAGCACTAGCATCGATCTCAAGCTTGAACGACGAGACATCAGGCGCAGCAAGCACAGGTGCATGACAGAGTAGTGACTTGGCGCTGTCAAACGCATGCTGACATTCATCGGTCCAGTTAAAAGTAACTTTTGGACTTAAAAGATTAGTTAAGGGGTGGACAACAGAAGAGAAGTTACGACAGAAGGCTCTATAATATCCAGCCATTCCTAAAAATCTACGCAACTCCCGTCTGGTAGTAGGAGCGGAGTATGCAAGGATAGCTTCAACTTTAGCCTCCACTGGACATACATGTCCTTGTCCAACCTGTCTGCCCAAGTACGTTACCGTAGCCTTGGCAAACTCACACTTTGCTAAATTAAGGGTGAGTGAAGCTTGTCTTAAACACTCAAACACCTGTCTCAACGCCTGCAGGTGTTCGGTCCATGAGACAGAGTAAACAACCAGATCATCCAAATATGCGCAAGCAGTTTGATTGACCAGCTAACACTTTGTTCATTAATCTCTGAAAAGTTGCGGGGGCGTTGCACATACCAAAGGCCATCACTGTGTACTGTAAAAAACTGTCAGGGGTAACAAAGGCTGAAACCTCAGAAGCCCGATCAGTTAGTGGTACTTGCCAATAACCTTTGAGAAGATCTAGTTTACTTACATATTTGGCGGATCCGATGTTATCTATGCAGTCTTCGATTCTGGGAAGAGGAAATGAATCAAGAACAGTTAGCAGTTCACTTTACGAAAGTCGGTTATAAAACGTGGCGAGCCGTCGGGTTTAGTCTCCAACAGACAAGGCGAGCTCCAAGAACTGCAGCTATGTTTTGGGAGACCATGCTTTAATAAATATTCAGTTTCTTGTTTCATAAGCGCCCGTTTCACCGGGTTGGCACGGTAAGGATGTTGTCTAATAGGCTTCGCATCATTCACGTCTATATCATGTGTCAAGACTGTAGTGCGAGTTGGCACATCTGAGAAAAGACACACGAATTCCTTAATCAAGGAGATTACCTCGTTTTCCTGATCTGATGATAAATGCTGGAGCTGACTGTGCATTGATTGTAGCATTTCTGAATTTGGAAGCCGGGCGGTCGAACCTCTAGGGTGGCATGCCCCAACGCCGTCGTCCTCATCTGCACAGTTCACATCTTCCGGTTCTGTAACCATAGCAGCGGAGACGCGCACCTCTGTCTCAGGTGTTGAGCGTGAATGGTATAACTTAAGCATGTTCACATGACAAACACGCGTTTTACACCGTCTAGTGGGGGTGTGTATGACAGAGTTGTTTTCTCCAATCCGTTTTGAATTGTTGGGACCAACATACTTGGCTGACAACGCAGAAACCCTGGACAGGTAACAAAGCCACGAACAGTGTCACCCACCTGAAATTCCGTTTAACCGAAGATCGATCAAAAAGACGTTTTCATTTTTTCTGTGAAGCAGACAGAAACTCTTTAGCAAGAGCATTGGCACGGTTCAGACGTTTACGAAAGTCATTAACATAGATTTTCACACTCTTCTTCGAAGACTGATCGGAACATAAAAGTCTCTCCTTCAATGCTCTCAGCGGGCCGCGCTGTGTATGGCCAAACACCAACTCTGCTGGACTAAACCC